>JAPQNM010000046.1:1953508-1988508 GCA_029783475.1 Metacarcinus magister
GATGAAAAATGTCTCAGAATAGCTTATTATCTTCATCTTCCTGTGCAATGCTTTAAGGCTTTAGTATTGTTACGGCACACCCCCCTTTTTCACTTCCCTCCAAGGCAGGGTGTCGCCAAACACGTTACCTCTCCTTTACCTGAGGTAACGCCCTCCTGGGACTCGTGTAGCGGGGGTTGGCGGGACGGGAAAAGGGGGTTTTTTAACACAAATCACACACAACACTATTCCTTTCCTGGTATATTTACAAACAACACGCTTACAGGGTACAGCACAACATTACAGACTCAGGGCACAAAGAGTTCTCCACAAGAGGTTCACCCAGAACACACAGCCTCCACAAGTCCACACACAGCAACCTCCACAAGTCCATGCACTCCCTTAGTGAGGACAGGGCATAAGGAAGCCAGGGATGCCATTTCTCCGGCCACCCTGTCCGCTTCCATCCAAGGCCCTGCCCTTCACTCGCCCAGGATGCACACAACCACCTCCACACAGCCAGTCAGCCACTCCCTTAGTGAGGACAGGCCTAAGGAAGCCAGGGATGCCATTTCTCCGGCCACCCTGTCCACTTCCATCCAAGGCCCTGCCCTTCACTCGCCCAGGATCGGCCTTCCTCCGCTGTGTCCCTCTGTCTCTGTCTCTCTCACACTCCTCACTCTCTCACTCCCTCGCTCCTTCTCCTTCCAACAACCAGCCACGTCTCTCAAACACACCCCACCACGACTGCGTATCGCTGAAAACACCGATAAGTAGGTCATCTTATCTTGACACATGTCAACTCTCACACGGACCCCTACATCCCCAGGGAGGCCTGAGTGACCCACCGCTCCCTGCCTCTACACAACTACACTTACAATAACTATTTACACAACACTATTTACATGCTAAATGCGTCGCCGCAACAGTATGTTTTGTAAACTCGTTGGTCAAGATTTACTGGTGTTAAAGGTTCTCTATGGCAGTTTGATATTAATTTTCTCTCCTTAGACTCTTGGCTTTCCCTAAATACAGCTTTAAAAAGTTATTAGTATTTAGAAAAGTAAAGAATATTATTGAAATTATAACAATAGTTAAGTTTTTAAGTTAATTTTTTGTCATTACCTCATTATCAACATTAATTAATCATGTCTACTACTGTATCATAATCAGGAATTCGCAGGAAATTAATACAAAAAAATTTCCCTAAAAAACTAAAAGTATTTATTCTCAGAAAATTACTTAGGCACACAACCACAACACAATATAATGGAATGTATCATGTAATAAAAAGTCAATAATTCTGATCACAATTCCAATGAAAATAATTTAAATCAACTAAAATAAAGGAAACATTAGCTAAAAAGAGAGAGAGAGAGAGAGAGAGAGAGAGAGAGAGAGAGAGAGAGAGAGAGAGAGAGAGAGAGAGAGAGAGAGAGAGAGAGAGAGAGAGAGAGAGAGAGAGAGAGAGAGAGAGAGAGAGAGAGAGAGAGAGAGAGAGAACAAATAAAGACACATTAACCTCAAGTAACTCGGCCTCTACACTAACAAACTGCTTTAATAATAGAACATCAAAACATCACAAACAATGAATGATCAACAAGAAACATTAATAACTTCAAATAACTTCTCTTAACTTTTCGTAACTTCTCATAATAACTAACAACTGTCTACTGTATTATTTTTCCTCAAGAAGATAAAGAACAAGAATAGCATTAAGAGACGAGACTAAGAATGGCTGTGATAGATAATAGAGAATATCTTTTAGTAATTGGTGTACAATAATTAACTCCTTGGATAATATTGATGTTACGAGCGTCTTCAATACAGTAATTCTTTCTTTACAATGGTCGTTAATATATCAGCCGTTGTTAAATTAAACTAGACACAATAGTTTATATAATAATAAATAAAAAAAATATACCTCCTCTATTAATGATAGAAAAGTAATCAATAAATTAATTCCGACGAACTAGACGTCAAATGATAGTAAAATAATTGTTTTGCTTACGCTATGTCATGGAATTTTGGTTATAATAAGATGTAATATTCTGATACCAACATTATAAACTGACACTAATGTATTTTTCTACCTCTATAAACCAAATGGTGATGGATGGAGGTGATGGTAACTATCTGGGGAAGGAAAATATTATGTCCCAGTTACAGAATGCTTAGAGGTGGAAGCTTAGGAAGGAGAGGTGAGAGACTTAACAGGAATACAAATGTTGATTATTGTCTCTTGAAGCAATCACCACTTCCTCCTTTTAGCATCTTTAATTACATCCTGTCCATATGCTTCAAATTTATACCTTGCAGGAACACTGAATTAAGAGTATGTTAGTAAGTATTTTGGTCAATCTAGTCAGTGTTCTGTGTTATGATTTTGTTGGCACTTTTCATATTTTTTTGCATTCCCTCAAGAACACTTTTTGTAACCTCGGATATTTTTTGTTAATATTTTGAGTTGTTGCTAATACTGTACACAAGGTCAATGCAATGCCAATTTACCTCTAGATACACAACATATTTTAACAATGGATAGCTAGTGAAATTAACAATCCCTTATAAAGAAAGATTACTGTAAGGCATTGACTACTGTAACATACACAACCATTTATACACTATGGTTCAACTTTGATATATATAATCCAAGATGTACACCATTACCCAACACTGATATGTGAAGAGATAGATAAAAGATTCATTGGATATGTAGGAGAAGGTATTATTATTATGGATATCCAACACACCAACCACTCAGACTTAACATTTCTTGGGGGAGGATTTTGAAAGTGTACAAAAAATAAATTTGAGCTAAAGCACTTACTGGAGGGATTAAAAGTGCATATCCTAACTAGTGTGCAGGACATCAACACTTCCTTTGTGCACCCAACTCTCAACTTTAAACTAAACGAGTGCACGGCAACATCTAAAAACATTTCTATATATGTATTTTCTGCGGAACTGAGTGTAACGAGTTGAGAGTCATGGGCTATAGGAACAAGACGAGTTCATACATCACGGTCACAATATAATAATTAATACACAAGCATACACTACACCAAGCAGCTCCCGTAATAGAGACGTACGTACATCCTCTATTAATTAAACTTCATATGGCAGGAGAAGTTATATAAAACAAAAAGAGTGCTCCACATAACTCTATACTACTTTACATTTGTGCAAAGTTTTCGTACATGGAACAGATATTACAGTACCAGAAAACAGTGAAACAAACAACTATATAGATGTGCAACTAAACTTCCTTCAATGTCTCTCTATACGTACTTTCGTTAAGGTTAATTCTTCGTCATCTAACCTTGTGATATGATTCGCTATTCAATACTCGTTTAAATTACTTAACTCCAGTAAGCTTTGTTTATTGTCAGACCTAGTTAAGTATGACTAATTAAACACTTTGATGCGTGGAATAGAATGGCATCAAAGAATTGCATTGTGGGTTGGCACAAGAAAAGAAAAAATTAATCCCCATAGGCCATCAAGGTTTCATGTATGTATATAAAAATATCCTGTACTGTCTGTGAAAAGTGTAGCATTCAAATAAAAATTATATTAAAAATAGCCATACATTCTGAGGAGCTATAGTAGTGATCTCAAAAATAGAGTGGCTACGGTGATGCAATTTGAAGCCTTCCTCCCTCAACACCTGACCTCATCTCACCTGACCTCACCTCACCTGAGTTGTCCAATGATGCAACAGACAAGCATCAGCCAACCTTATCAGCACCAGTAACTCCTTATCCTTCCTTATCCATAATGTCATGTCTCAATACCATCTTACCAATGACTCCACTAGAATTTGACAAAGTCCTTCTGTTGTGTGCTGTACTCTGAACGGACTCTCCTCCTCAGTGGTGTATAGCGGCACAGATCCC
This sequence comes from Metacarcinus magister, assembly GCA_029783475.1. Classification (NCBI taxonomy): domain Eukaryota; kingdom Metazoa; phylum Arthropoda; class Malacostraca; order Decapoda; family Cancridae; genus Metacarcinus; species Metacarcinus magister. Next base: position 1,957,387 of record JAPQNM010000046.1, read on the forward strand.
TTAGGTGGTGTAGTGTTCAGGCATGACGTAGGAGATGTCATCCCAAGGGTGGCGGTACAAACCTTGCTTCAAACGCTTCTGGTCCAAGTAATGACCTAAGGGGAGAGAAAAGGATGTTTATATTATTTCATGTTACTATATGAATGGACATGTTTATTTTCCTTCACACTTCCTGCACAGCAAAACTGGGATATTTAATTTATTGAGAGGTAATTGCCGACTATCTTCTACATTATAAAAGCCACACGATTCCTTAAAGTGTTCAATATATCTGACGGTTTTTACCACTTCTAGTACAGCAGTTGACATGACCACAATGGGTCACACCAGAGTCTTTATGCTTCTGGTTTCCAGGAGAACATAACCAGGGCATAATTATTCATGACTAAGTTACAATAACCTTAAGTTTACAGTAGAGTAGAAGTCCCTCAAGACAAGCAACAGATCCACCGCTGCCACTGCTGCATCCTACCACATGTGCTAGAGGTGCTGTCATTGCCTCCATGATATGATTCCTAAGCTAAAGTAAAGGTAATACTTACAAACAAATGAAACACATCACTCACCAATGAATCCCATGGAACGGCCAAGCACAAACAGTCCATTGATGGTTCCAATATTAATGTATTCCTCTGCCTCTTCCCTGTCAATATAAAAGTTCAATTGCATTAACAAAACCTAGTAATATGATTGTAATAATTGCTACATAAATAATAAAATAAAATCAATACATGACACAGAAAGATATAGAAAATAAATGTTTGCAACAAAATCACCATTGTCGATTTAACACTAAAAGTCATCACAGAAATAATCTAACTATATTTCCGTACATTTTAGTAAGAATTCTAATAATAAAAGTCAAAGGAAACTGCACCAGATGTATATAGAACAATCCCCAGATCAAAGACACGAGAAAAATAAATAAATAAATAAATAAAATAAAATAAAAATAATAAAAAACCCGAGATCAACAGAGTACCCGAGGAGTCACTAATCCCTCCTTACCGTGTGAAGGAGCCAGAGTTACGCAGCAAGTCAACAAACGCCACACCAATAACACCATCCACGTTAAGGATAAGGTTGGGTTTTTTGCTGGTAGTGATCTTCTCCACTTCCAGAGCATAGTCCAACATAGGTGTGGTCGGGAAATCCTTCTTCACAAAGTTCTTTATGATCTCAACTCTCTTATCGGGATTATTCAACTGCGAAAAGAATAATTACATTCATTACATATTTACTTTCATTTATTATTCATAGTTTAGTAAATTCTATCATTATCCTACAATGTAAATTTTTCCTTATTAAATTTTGAAGTGCTAGTTAATACACTTCTCATAATAAGACCAATACAAAAAAATAGCAAGTTTCTTTTTCCTGCAGACTACGATAGGTCATGTCACTCACCGACTTGACCCTGTGACCAATCCCCATGATCAGCTGACCCTTCTTACGCATGTCATTCACAAATTCCATGGGGAGAAGACCTTTGTCGAAAGCTTCACTGAACTGCCGAGCTGCACCATCCAAGGCACCTCCAAACCTGTCTCCCTGCAGCCAGTCAAGGAAGGAAAGCACAGTATTACCATTACATTCAATCATAAACAAGTGAAGGGAACAGGTGAGGGAACAGATGAAGGGTATAAGTGAAGGGTATAGGTGAAGGGTATAGATGAAGGGTATAGGTGAAGGGTATAGATGAAGGGTAGAAGAATGCCATAACTCTTTACTTCCATCGGCACAAATGATTACTCTACTATCAACCACTACAATAAAATTCCTCACAAGTCTTTGCTCATGTAACTGTCTACATAAATCACTGTACATTCACTATACATAAAGTCTTAAGTAGCATTAGATATCAGTTATGAGGAAATATATAGAGTCAAAGTTAATTGGGTTTTCACGAAAGTTAAACCAAGACTCACAATAGTCAGGAGTCCCGACACAAGAGAAGACACCAGATCCTTGCCGGCCCTGGTGCAGACAATGGTGTTATGAGCCCCGGAGACTGCTGGGCCATGATCTGCCGTCACCATCAGGCACATCTCCAGGAAGGTGGTGGCATAGGGAGGCATGCGGCGTTGGAACCACAGCAGTGACAAGGTTCCTCCAATACCCAGACCTGTTAAAGGGGAATGGTTAGAAGTTAGATTAGATTCGTATTTACATAGAAATTCAACCAGTTTATTTTGGTTCAAGTAGCTTCATTATTCACTCAACAACTAACCTAACCTAACTTATCACTTACTTAACTTAACCTATCACTCGTCGACTTACCTTGCTCCAGGACGGCAGAGATGGGCATGCCAGCGTAGAGCAGCTCATGCCCGCGTTCGTCACTGATTGAGGTCATGAATGAGGCGGGTTTGCGGATCAGACCCAACTCCTGCAGGACAAACACACATCATTGACATTCATGCATCCAAAAAATAACACAGGTTGCTCGTAATGAAAATAATGGTAACAGGTACCAATCTATGTTTTGTCTAGTAACTTTCTCCGAACCAACAATGAATTTTTCTGCCGACAAGAAAAGGCAAAGAACTCCTGACCATTCTTTCATATTTTCAAAGTAAAACTAAATTGGAAATCACCCGAGAGGTAGATTTACTCACCCTTGCCCAACTGAAGTCCATTGGCACTGTAGGAGGAGGAACTTCTTCTTTGGGGACAATAATACCTTCCTGCAGCAGCTTCTGATACACTGTTCTCACTTCCTGTTACCAAAAAACAAACAAGGTGCACTTTTAACAACATCCTCTGCTATTATAATATTCACATTTCAATATTAAACAACAATATAACAATGTGCAGGCTTTATGAATTGCTATTTGTTTAGTCTACCAAACATAAACACTTATTTGGGAAGCTGCATGACTGGCAAACTCAATTAACTATTATAATGAGGACAATTCTATATTAAAAGATGGTAAGTGTTAGGTGCACAGGAGCTGCCTTGTGTACGTCAACTGGCCTTTTGCAGCCTCCTTATGTTCTTATGTAAAAAAAGCTCCCTTCTGCAAAATTAGTCAAAAGTGCAGATTAACACCATGAATACATTGTTAGTAGAGCGGTGTATAAGATGTGAGTGTGGAGACAGTTGTGTTAGTACGGCACTAAACTCACCTCTCCCAGCTCATCAAAACTGGACGGTACGCTTGCTCCGACCTCAGACAGTGCATTGTTCTTGGACACAGCCGTTTCCCGTTCAGCGTTGGCACAGGCTCCAGCGTGACCAAACTGTACCTCTGAACTAAACATTCCTGCACACATGAAAACATAAATATATAAGATAAGCGAGTCATTCATTAATACCACAAATCATGACAACTTTCATAAATGACAAACAGTTCATGCATATGTAAATAGATATGGTGACCCAGCGCACACACAAACACACACATACATGCATACACACGTACGCACCAGCACATGTTCCTATGCACCAGGCGACGATAGGCTTAACAATCCTCTTGGTCTTGAGAGCTTCCACAACCTCGTACTCCTCAATGCCTCCCACTTCACCAAGCAGCACCAGCATCTTAACCTGCAGGAGGCAATGAAAACACACTTGAAATCATCTATAAACAAATAACCGATACAGGAAAATTGAGAAGAAATAGTACAGGTTGCCTATCAATATTCTGTTTTCCAGCATGAATTTCAGAGCGCAGTTTCAAATTTCCCTGTTTTCATGGGGCGCTGTTTATGTTTATGTTTTGATGGCGCTGTACCCAGAATTAGTTGTCTGCTCATGTCGGATTATTGATAGGCAACCTGTATTAAAAGTATTGCGTGAGTGAGGTTAGGTTCCGTCGTACCTCGGGATTGTCATGGTATCGCAGGAGGTGATCCATGAAGGTGGTGCCGGGGTAGCGGTCGCCTCCTATAGCCACACCCTCGTATACCCCGTCAGTGTTGTGGGAGATGATATTGTTGAGCTCATTGGACATACCGCCGGACCGAGACACATACGCCACACTGTAAAGAGAAGCATTGAGTGAGAGCTTCCTTCCTTCCCTCCTTCCCACTGCATGCTTGTCTCAGAATATTTCCTTCAATATGACATCAAATAGTAGTGTCATGGTTTCCTTCCCCTCTTAGTCCTCCTCTCCACACTAACCTGCCAGGCCGGTACAGCTTGGAGTGGAGAATGTTGTCCATCATGCCGCCAGTGTTGCCAATCTTGAAGCAGCCTGGCTTCACCCCTCCAACAGTGGCCGGTCCGATGATGGACACACCCAGCTCGTTGGCCTTCTTGATGAGGACGCGAGTCAGGTTTTCTGGGATGCCCTCGGCGATGATGGCAATTGTGCGGATCTGAGGTGGAGAGGAAGTTCAATTGAAACGTTTGGTGATGTACTAAATAAACTAAGGTGTGACAGAAGAACAGTTGATGAACACTCGGTAAGTACACTGACCTGTGGAAAGCCAAGTGTTTCAATGGTGGAGTCATAGGCAGAACGGAGAGAGGCAAAGTTGATTAAGACGTCTGTTTCGGGATGTTTCTTCATTGCGTCCGCCATACTCTTGTACACTGCAAAGGTAAATGGTGAATGTTGGAGGTAATCTATTGGTCCTAAATAATCCTACTAACTGAGAAAAGTGAAACCTTGAACAAATAAACAAATAAATATATAAATGCATAAGGCCTGAGGGAGCCATGTGGATTTCTTTTCTTTTGCTATACATGACCTTTTCAAATCCTTTCATCACAACCTACCTGGAACGAGTATCTCCTTGTGTCCCCAGTAGAACTTCTGCTTGTGGTCCCCGGTGAAGGGATACACCATGGCTGCAACGGAAGGTTCAGGCCGGGAGCAGACAAAGTCAAAGTCCAGCATTCCCTGAGGGTGAAGTAAAGAATTTTATCATTACATACATAGTTGCAAGAAAAGTTTGATTATTGAAAGCTCTTCTGCTGTGGTCATTCCCTTGGTGGATGTACTTGGAGGGAATGAGGCGTCAGATACTATAGATAGATAAATGGAAGTCAAATGAACAAAAGATGAATTACAAACCTGAACAGCACGAGTCTGCATGCCCCATATGATGGCTTTGGTGTTCTTGTGGAAGAGTTGCTTGGTGTCTTTCGTTGTTGTTGTCACGGCTGGACCGGTAGATTCACTCTTACGTTCAGTCCGTGGAGATTTCTGTGACGGGAAAGGGAATTTGAGATTCTTGTGGCACAATAAACAACCTGATATCTGCACAAACTTTCAAGCTTAGTAAATGGTGAGCTGTTAAGAAGGAACATCAATGCATCTTCACATAGCAACACGTTTTGTTATTGAGAAACACTTGACACAGTTCAATGTTTCTTAGTTTTTAAACATGAGGTGTCCGTTCCCACACAAGCAAGGTGGTATTCAAAAAAGAAGCACAAAACAAAAAAAATAGCTAAGCAAAAATTTAATAAAAATGATAATAAACTAATCAACAAATAAATCAATAATAAAAATAAAAATCATAAACAAATAAGTTTCTTTACACCTTTCACTCATAAACATATAATATACGCATACAACATTTTACTTCAATTTATATCTACCAAACTTAAGTCAAATTTTGTTTTTACATATCTGTAGTACTTAACTATTTGAAATTCACATCTACCATCTCACCGAGGACCACAATATCATACTTTTACCCTATACCCTAGTTTTATAAGTATGTTCCTTAAAAAAGAAGTAAGAGTCCAATCCATAGCAAGTTTCTTTTCTGTATTACACAAAAAGACAAAATAAAGTATATATTATTATCATTATTATTATTATTATACGTAGTCACCTACCATTCTGATCACACTCACGCACATTCAAGTACTCCAGTCTAAGCCTACACACCCTTACTCTCTCCCTCGCCCTTTCTGCTTCTTTCTTGGTTAATGTTAAATTCAAAATAGTTTAGGGTAGAGTTCTCAGTCTCTTAAGCCCTTTGTAAGGCATGCATAAAATTAGTATCTTTAATCTAACAAGTTTGACATCATGAAGAAAAATCAACACATATTCACTGTAACAAAATACCTCAATCATAACCAAACTAGGAAAACTAAGTCAAAATAATTCACTCTGCAAATTAATAAAACATCTAAGCTATATACATGATCTCTAGCAACATATAAGAACAGAGAAGCAATGATTAGGGATTAAAAAACAAATATAGTTGGGAGACTGAGAAAAAATTTAAGATGGTGAGGAAAAGAAGAAAGAAACACACTCGATGATAAAAATATAATCGAGAGAATTGGAGAAAAATTTAAGATGGTGAGGAAAAGGAGGAAGATAGACACTGGACAATAAAAATATAGTTGGGAGAGTTGGAGAAAATTTAAGACAGTGAGCAAAAGGAGGAAAACAGACACTCGACGATAAAAATATAGTTGGGAGAATTGGAAAAAAATTTAAGATGGTGAGGAAAAGGAGGAAGATAGACAATCGATGATAAAAATATAGTCGGGAGAGTTGGAGAAAATTTAAGACAGTGAGCAAAAGGAGGAAAACAGAAACTCGACAATAAAAATATAGTCAGGAGAAAATTTTAAATGGTGAGGAAAACAAAGAAGACAGACAATAGACGTTAAAAAAATTATGATGCAGCACAGCCTAAGTGTACTAGTTATATAAAAATTACTTGACACTGGTCTGGTGGGTGGGTGGGTGGGTGAGAGTCAGGGTATGAGACACAGGACATCACATACAGATCAGGTTATGCCACAAAGCCTCTCAAAATTGTATACCCCTGTGATCATTGGTGAAAACATTTCCTTCAGATAAGATATTTCCACTGGAGGGCCCTAGGGAAGAACAAAAGTCATAAACATCACCCAAACTCATCTTGTAAAAGGTAAAACTAAAAATATTTACACAATTATCTACAGCAAAACAACACCAAACATAACATTCATAGCAAAATAATCTAAATACGTCTACAAATAAATTAAGTTTGACTAATTCCTTAATGACTATCCCTTGACTTCCTTCCACAATTTAAATAAAAAAAAAAAAAAAAAAAAAAAAAATGTGTATGTAGCCCCAATTAGAAAAGGCCCTTCACAAGATAATTCCTTAAAATATATCTTAGCCCCACATCAAGAAATAAACACCTCTATATTTACACCACAACACTCCAACAAGGCACACACATAGCTTACGGCTTTATTTTGACCCCCAGGCAGGAGGAAGTTAGCTGTGTGGCTCTCAACAGTTGGCTCCTTGGGGATGGGTCGTTTCCCGAGAGCCATGGAGACAATAGCTGTCATGTGCGTCTCATTCCCGAACACGTACACGGGGATACTCAACGTCTTGCCCACTTCCCTCATCACTCTGTACAGGTGAAGAAGATGCATTGAACACCTTGGAGTCATGATAAGAGGCACCAAAACATACATGGATTAAGGAACTGAGAACACAAGGCATTAACAGATTCATATTAACTTGTCCTCTCTCCCTTACCTCAAGCCTTCCTGATAGTTAGGTCCAGCACGACGCACGTAGATGCTGATTTTCCCTTCGGTCAGCTTTGCCTGGAACTCCTGCAGGGCTCTGACGATACCCTTGAAAGTGGCGGCTACATTGGTGAAATTAGCGATTCCTCCGCCCACAATCAGGATCTGAAACAAACATTAAAAAATACGGATTGAAACAAAGGATTAAAAACGATTGAATGATGTTAGTCAATGTGTTTTGGTTTTAATAACTTACCTTGCCGTCGGGATGCTTTTCCTTGGTCATGAGTGTTAGGATGGTCTTGGCGTACTCATAAGTCTGCTGCTCTGAAGGTGCCCCTGAGTACTCTCCATAGTTGGCCAGCTCGGAGGCCCCGCCCAGCTCACAGATGGTGTCAGAGTAAATCACTGATGCACCGCCACCAGCCACCATGGTCCAGATGCGTCCCTTCTCATTAAGGATAGTCAGCTGAAAGACGAAGAGAGAGAAAGAGAGTCATTAATCAGCAACTTATCATTACTGCAAAAGTTTCATAACAATTAAAATCATCAATATACATACGTATAAATAAAATAGCTGATGTACCTTAAGTGACGCTCCGCTCTTTGAATCCAAGTCGGCAATGAATGCTTCCTCAGGCAAGGCATCTCGGCCGAATGGAGGCGGGTAGTCAACTTCACCCCACTTAGCCTTGCACAAGAACTCAGCAGTGGCATCTAGTTTAGCCGCCAGATCCAGGATGTAAATGTCCTTATCCGTGATGACCAGAGGGTTTATCTCAAGGTATGTGAAGTACAGATCAACATACAAGGTGTAGAGAGCTTTAATAAACGCTGCTGCCTTTCTGTGGGATAAACAAAACACTTATTACCTTTACCATAACTACAATATGAACCATTTTACTACAGGTTATACGGTTTTAATAAGGATTAGTAACTTGGCCTCAATACGTACTCTTTCCTCGCTCCTTTGACGTGGACCAGCAAGGTGTCTCTGATCTGGGCATCTGTGGGACGTTCCTCAATGCCCAGCTCCAGTTTCTGTGCTTTGGCGTCCACATCCCCAATATCAACGCCTCCCTCGTGTGTGAAGAGGAGTGTGTCCCCGTGGCGGTGGGAGTAGATGCACACGTACGCTTCAGTATCTTGGTCATGTGGCACAAAAGGTTCGATGATGAAGTTACGCAGCTTTCCAACAGCCTTGCCAACCTATGACACAAGAAGGGGAGCAGGGAAATAATTATGTGGTATTATAAGTTGGATAAATACAGGAAAATATACTGAAAATTTAACTATTCCTTTTAAGATATCAGGGTAAGAAGGGTATTAGACTATAAAGTTAGGTATTGACTATAAAGTTAGGTATAGTTGTCCATCTTTTTTATGCAACAATGAAAATCAGTTGCTGGACTTTCTTGTGTAATTCTCAAGATTGTAAATGTATAGTGTAAATATTCAAGATTATCTCGCATGCAAAGTTTCCTAATAAAATCCATTAATCAATCATCCCAAGAGGAAAGACATAAATGCTGTAATAGTCACAAACATTACAGTAATTTACAAAGCTTCCTATAACAAGCTTCCTCACAGCTCATGTCAAGAGAGCTGAACATCCTCTTTATTTGATGCAAGACTGACTCATCCCTAAAACTTTCTGTCTGTCTGCTTCTCTCTCTCTGTGTTTGCTTTTCTCTCTCTCTCTCTCTCTCTCTCTCTCTCTCTCTCTCTCTCTCTCTCTCTCTCTCTCTCTCTCTCTCTCTCTCTCTCTCTCTCTCGTTTCCCCCCACGCGCTGGTAAGAATAAAAATGAGCTTGAAGTGAAGAGCAGGAGGAGGAGGAGGAGGAGGAGCAGTTAGCTGGAAGGAGGAGGAGCTAAGCACAGACAATGGATGGATGGATGGAAGGAAGGAAGGAAGGAAGGAAGGAAGGAAGGAAGGAAGGAAGGAAGGAAGGAAGGATGAGGAAGAGGAGGAGGAGGAGGAAGAGAAACATGAAGAGCAGGCTATGAAGAGAAGAAGGGGAGTAATCAATGAGGAAAGTATAAGGTATAGGATGATAATAATGAGGAAGAGGAGGAGGAAGAAGAGGATTACAAAAGGATAACAAATAGTAATCACCTTCTACGTCCTCCCTAAGGTATTCATATTCCTTACACTCTAACTTACAAGAATGAGGAAAGGAGTAGCAAGTGAGGAGGAGGTGGCAGAGGGGTAAGAGGGGAATTGGAGCAACCTGGATTAAGGAAGAGGAGGAGGAGGGCTATGAAGGCTACAGGATAAGACTAGAATGAGGAGGAGGGGTATGAGGGGAGAGAAGGAGGAATCTGGGAGGGAGAAAGTGGAAGGAGCAGGCTATGAGGAGCAGACTGGAGCGGTGAGGGAAGATAAGTGGAAGCTAGTGGGCGATAAGACATCAAAGGCTGGGAAGGTCATAAGGAGTAAAGAGAATGCAAGACTGGGAGGGGATGCGATGGGCGGGTGGTGGGTGGACAGGTGGGCGGGAGGGAGAAGGGGAAGGTGTGGCCCAGATACAGTGGAATCAATACTTGAAATGTTCGCTATCTCACGTTCGTATACACACCACCCACGCGTATTACATGTGTGTATGTATGTGTGTGTTGTGCATGTATGTGCATCATAATCAGATCGTGTGTGTATGTGGTAACAGATCATGAGTATTGTAGCACATACACCCCCCCCCTACGCACCCACACACACACGCTGTTACGTCAGAGCGAGAGAGCCAGAGGTGTAGGGGTGTCAGGCTGGGAGGGGCTGTGTCTGGCGGAGGCTCACGTAGCGAAGGTGTGGGCGGGGTGGGGCGGGGTGTGGTCGGTCATCGATCAATACCACAGAACACGAGGCTTTACTAAGGGTTGGCTATCCACACTTAACCTAACACTATCAAAACCAAAGTAACGTTACTCACTCACTCACCCACTCACCTACGAAACACTTGAGGTTGTAGTACTAATTCACGCAAGTTTCCAAAGGGTGGGAGAGATAGGAATATGTGGGGAGTGTGGATAGGATGAGACTGGAGTAAGAGGGAGAGAGGGAAGGATAACGGTGATTGCGTGTTGGAAATATTCGTTTTTTCTGTTGTGTTAATAGTATACTGGCCCTCCTTTCCCCTCACTTTAACTTTCGCCTCTCCTCCATGACCTGTCCTTGCTTCTGCCTTTCAGACGCGACGCGGTGCTTGCTCTCGCCCGTCTGTCTCATTTCCCAGACTGTTTGTTCTTCCTTTCCCAAACCTAATATCTATACGCACTTTACCAGTCTGCTAATTTAGTAGTGTATTAAAGATATGTGGAATGTATGTTAATTAAACTATTCATCTCGGACCCTTCTACTAATCCAAGAATCACCTTTAAAAGACGAAATTCCACCTAAAAATGACAAAAGTTATATTGGAATTCCAGTCTCACCGTTAGGCTCTCTCTCTCTCTCTCTCTCTCTCTCTCTCTCTCTCTCTCTCTCTCTCTCTCTCTCTCTCTCTCTCTCTCTCTCTCTCTCTCTCTCTTTCTTCGTACACTCCTTCCCGTCTTCATGATCACTAAACAACTAACATACTAACGGGCGTTTATACTCTTGTGGTTAAGCCAATGTGGTAACGGCATGCGGGTGGGAGTGAGCATAAGGTTCATTGCTGGTCCTTGTGGAGACGGTGGTAGTGGTAGTAGTAGTCTCATTTCCGCAAATTTACTCACTCCACATCCTTTAAAATCCCTTACAGTTCTCCTTTCTCCTCCTCCCCCTCCTCTTCAAACAAATACATATTGCAATACAGACGAATTTTCTGTCAGAGAGTGCATGTCCGCTGTCCGCTGCTACGCTACACCGTTATAATAGGAGTAGCAGCTTGTAATATAGTTATGTAAAGCTTATGATAATTAATCCACGATGCTTTACTTAACCAGTCTTAATCGAAGTTCTAATCACGAGTTTGAGATAATGTATAAGGTATGAGTGGCAGGAAGTATTATAGTTAACCCACTTGGCGATATTTGACAAGTGGCTTGGCAGTGGCGGGTTCTCACACTCACTTAAGAGGTCCTTACTATACCACCATTACCAACCTACCACTTCCCTTCAACGTGAACACTTGATTTATTAAGTCACAAACAATTAGTCACTTACACAAATGGTGGATATAGAGGATTTCACGTCCGGTACACTTGTTGGAAGAATTTAAAAAGATTTATCTTATCAGACATAATTAGCATATAATGCTGGCCGTCAGTTACATGACTGGCGCGAAATGAAGCGACATGACGACAACGTGAGGTAAGCTGGAGCAGATAAGAGATAAGGCGACAAAGTTAACACCCGGAGACACTTAATGAAGGTTCCTGAAGTGAATGATGGCTGGGCGGAGCGCGACCACAGCTGAGGCAAAACGAAGCCGTACAGTACACGGTCTGATATTATTACACGTTACCGCTGAAGGGCAAGAATGCGAAGTAAAATGCATTTCTTAGTTTCACAATAAACAAAATACCGTTCAGAAACCCAGCAACCTACCTCAAATAAAAGTCAAGGTCATGCACAGACAGCAGCTAACCTTAGTAACTTCCCGCCAACCCTTCCCCTCCTCCTCTCCTCCCTGCCGGTGAATCAGAGAATCTTGGAGGTCTGCCACGGCGTGAAAGGGAGACCTGTTAACGTGGGTTCGTTGGCAAGACGCATCTCCTTGCCTTTACCCATCGTAGCTGTCACGACTTTATTGGTTGACTGTAGCTACCGACACTAAACTCAAGATATGTGCATGTATATAGTTGGCTTCATCCACTCCCGTTGGAATACTATGCTCTACATAAAAATTTCACTCATGTTAAATGACAGAGTAAAATTAACCAAGTGTTGTATGTGAAAGAAATCTACAGTCGATCTGTCACTGTCGAGAAGGGAGGGAAGGAAGGACGGAGGGATTAAAGTGGGACAAAAGAGCTTCCGAGGTCTGATTACACCCGAGCAAAGAGACAGAAAAGAAAAAGAAAAAGAAAAAATAGAAGGATGTGTAAATAACGACGTATGCGAAAGATAAATATAAGGTTAAACCCTATACTAAAAAACCTTAGTACGATATAACGAATTCTGATTAAGACGTCGGGTGGCATGCAGTACAGGTAGGTAGTAATTGGCCTCAACTCACCTGCTGGTCTTTGTTCATGCGCTGGTCCACCCAGGTCTGGGCCCCCGCCAGGTCGGTCCCCACCTTGATGAGACCAAGCTTCCCGCGCCGCTTAATGAGCTGGTCAGGCTTCACCACCAGCTTCTGCAATACATAACACACACACACACACACACCACGTCAAAAATGTCTCTCAAACACACACAAGAATATTAAAATCAAATAAATATGTATAATAACCCCATCAGTATTCTAATTTCAGCTACAATGTATGTGCTTTGCCTGTGATCTTAAGTACAGGTCAGTGAAGATTAAATTAATTTGCTCACAACTCGTGCCACACCCAACATAACACTCCACACTCCACACCCGCACACGCACACGCACACGCACACGCACACACACACACACACACACACACACACACACCTCTGTCTTGAGCCATGGATTCTGCTGGACGAGGTCTGCCCATTTGGTGTCCTGCGAGACGGAAGCGAAGCGGCAGGTGGCAGAGGCGCCCGACGGCAGGTGGTTGTTTAGCAGTGTCTTGCCCGTTGCTTCTCGGATTGCCTTCGCTGACATGGTGGTGTTTTCTGAAGGAGGAAAGTTAAACAGTGAAGGAAGATTGCTAATAGATTTTTTTTTTTTTGTCATATAACTCATCATTCGACACAAAATAAGTTAAACAGTGAAGGAAGATTGCTAATAGTAATACATTCTTTATCATATAACTAATCATTCGACACATAAGAAAACACAATAAATAACAGTTTCAGTGATTAGATTATATCTATACACACATTAGTTTCTCCCTCTCACATTCTCATATCTATAGAAAAATAACAAAAGTAAATAAAACGGTAATAATGTCCAGCAGTATGGAGTGAGCTGTCTGTGCCTTGTCTCAAACCCAGCAACAGACGTCAAGGTGAAAGTGTTCTACCCTATCAATACCACTCTAGATAGACTACAATGACACCACCACCACCACCACCACCACTACCACCACCACAACTTAAACAGTCACTCTACCAACACGTGCGGACATGGAAAGGAGGTTTCAAGTGCACGTCCGCAGAATCAAGCCGCGAGTTCTTTTTTTTCCGCATCCGTGGTTTGGTTTGAAACTTTCTCTTGTGTAAAGGAATGCTTCTGTTACATCCTTTCTCCCTTGAAGTCACCATGTATATTATCAATCTGGGTTCAATATACGTTCATCCTAGCTAGTGATGTGTAATTAAGGATCAGACACCGTGAACATTCCTCTCTTTGGTCATACTTCCTCACGCATTCTACAAAAAGGTGACTGACTGACGTACTCCCGTTTAAGAAAGGGTATATTGATGGATCGTAGGCGTTTTAAGACTGCTACTATGTTGTGTATGAACTCGTAAACTAAGAATGAGTATGTGGTTTAGTAGTCCTAGGTAAAGAAACGCTGCTCTGAAAGACTTTAGTAACTCTGAATAACAGATTCCAAGTCTGAGTCGTTATTCAGAAATGTTGTTATTCTCGCGTTGCATTGACTTCTTCAGTCTATATAACTTGCTGAGAACATCAAAACATTTCCCAGGCGCGTAATCGATCATAAGACTGGTTCAAGAAGGTAAGAGAGAACAAAAGAATCAAGGTTTACAACTATGAGAATGTGGACGCTCTAACGGTAAAATCGTAACTGTGCTATAAATAGATTCATAATAAAAAAACTGTACATTCCCACACTTGCCTCTCCTTTCAGCTAACCTGTCCAGCTATATACGTGGGTCCCGCCTCTCCTACTAACAATGACAGCAATACCAATGGAACAAAAGCATAGCAGGAGGTTCACAATAAATATATCTTAAAAACACTACCCCTTATTTCAACACCCAGGTGGCACCACAAAGGAAGAACAAAAATATATATCAATCAATCAGGTTTTAGTTCTTAATTAAAGGGATATTTTACATTTTTCTCTTATCAACCTTTCTGTCTTTGCTGATATCTGATCAATCGACGATAAGTGTTTGAAAAGTGTCAGAAACGTTCCGTACCAACAGTGTTATCAAGGTGATTATAATGTTGTAAGTGGCGTGAGTTAATTATGAATGCATTACATATGTGGGATATCAGTATTGCATCAGCCCAGCAACAGCCACGAGCCAGCAAAACAACACGGTAAAACTTCAGACAATATAAAGTCTTCATAAACTTTACAAGCTTACCAAGAATTCAATAATTAATTCTGAGATATGCACACTTTAAATTTCAATTATTGTGTTCGAGAGAGAGAGAGAGAGAGAGAGAGAGAGAGAGAGAGAGAGAGAGAGAGAGAGAGAGAGAGAGAGAGAGAGAGAGAGAGAGACACACACACACACACACACACACACACACACACTAGCGAAAGTTACCCAGCATCCACCTTCCACTTTTTTTTCTTCTTTTTTTTTATAATACGAAAGTTATTGACGTGGCTTTTCCGTCCAACCAACTGTCTGTCGGAAGGTGAAGTTTTAACCTCACCCAAATATCCCGACCAGACAAAGGATAATTAAAAGGTGCATGCAAGCCCTCGCAGGTAAGGTAATGGCAGTACCTGTTAAGACATTTTCGGAAGACGTTGGGGCATAAGACCGGAAAGAAGGAATGTCTGGTATAAGAAAAAAGGTATTGAAGGAGAAGATCGAGAGAAAAAAAATGAAAGTGGAGGATGAAGGGTCGGTATGGGAGGCTCTGTAAATGTCACTCGCTCAAACCAGACCAGACACCACCACCATCACCACCATTACCGCCATCACCATCACCACTGTCTTCACCATCATCACCACAGAGCAGAGAGAGCACAGAGAGGCGTGATCCCTGGGCTCTACTTTACATAAATCATAATCTAATTATCATTACGGGTAACATGACTGACATTTCACGGCCACCCACCTACACACCCTCAATGTAACTGCATATACTAGCTCATTCAGTCCATCTTAACGACACTCCTAATCACCCAAGGAAAGTAAGGGTAGGAGTGATATTTTAGTGACAGTTTGAAGCCTGTACGAAGCCTGTGCTGGTGTAGACATGTGGCTTTAGAGGTCCTTCCCCTTTACTCGACTAACAGGCTTTCTGCTTGTGGCTACCTCACTGCCATCATCATCCCTTAACACCCTTTTAATTACGGCATCGAACTACTGGAATATCACCCTTCTAACTCATTGATGTTCATCTAACTCCTTATCACAAGAGTTCTTTAATCACTGGGGAGTTTGATTAATGCATGGCGTTCACTATACCGAGGTTCACACGACTACCACCGGTAAACTTTCTATCTTTTTTTTTTTACTTCTCCCAATGTACCGGTTCTGAAACACGCAATGTCCTGCCTGCACCATACCAAGACTCAATAGCACAACGCATAACTGTATACCAGATAAAAATCATACGTGTCAAACAAGGATAATTCAGTGCATATATACAGGTGACAGATCGGTGTGCCAAGCCTTTAATCAAGCCAGTTATTACTTGTCTCCGGTTACTACTATTACCAGTACACTAGACGTACCTTACACACAGCAGAAGGCAGTACTAAGGATGATGGAGTAACCGTAAAGGAGGAGAGCAACAGGGGAATGTCTCTTATATGGCGGTGAGACTTGTGGAGTGAAGCAGCTCGCGCCACCGTGGTCTTACTCCCTTTACTCCTCCTATTGGCTACGCAGACCCTCGCCTACCTTGCCACACACCACCACACACCAACATTACCAGGCTAGGGATCTATTTTTAGTACACTTACATTATGGCAGACAACTATACAGGCTTGGAACTATAACGTGAAATTTACATGCAGCATAGTATATAAGTTGATGATCATGTCTATAGCCTATGTTTCAGATGATTGGTGTAAATTCGATAAGTTACGTGTTGGTATTTCCTCTGCAAGGCATCACTTCCTCTTCACACATAATACAAGGCATAGCTCAATATCGCAAAAACACTTATTTTCCTGTTAAAAAAAGCCAAATAAATATATAATACAGGATCAAAATATGTAATTAGCCGTCAGATGACAACTATAAATTCACAATTAATGCACGAGTATTTTCGGATTAAATACATACACCAGTGTGTTCATATCGCAGTAACATTGCATTCTTGCGAAACATGACCCCGTGCACGCGTGCCAGTCATCCTGACATGCCTGGTGACAAGGCAGCTCATCCCTCGACCCTCAAGGGGACAGGGGACGGACGTGGACTTTTCCAGAACTAGTCGTGGTTCTGTATGTAATGTCGGAGGCCCCGGTAATGTGCGGCAAGAGTACGTTCAATAAATCTTATACTAACTTTCCTATTAATTGTTTTAAGGTTTTGCCTATAAAGGTTGTTGTGGTACTTTTCTATATTTTATTTAGACTTCATGAAAGCGATGCCCGAATTGATCTGAAAAGTGTTACCTCCACATCATAATAATAAACCTTTTTAAAGATCAAGAGCGATGGTTTCCGGAAACAAGCTATGAATAAAAACCTCCAGTTTAAATAAATGATGTAGAATAAGAAGCGATAACAGGCAGGTGTGAGTTTCATACCTACAGGTATGAAACTCACACTTGTGGAAATAAGAGACTAGTTCACATACCTTACATACCTCACAGTATCTTCAATATATTTTCATAACTGTCAAGTCACTTTCAATATTCACCAGCTTAACTCACCTTGAACAGGCCACATTATAAGGTTGGGTAAATAAAATAAAATAAGTTATGCATATAGTTATATATAATCCTTGATTATTACAGTCTGCCATGCATTTAAAAAATTCTGGTAATTATAAATGTGTTCCTGGGGACATTATTCTCCAATCAACATCAACAAATATGTTCAAATGTTTACATATACTATACAAAAGTGACAAGTTATGTAGGTGGTGTAGTGCATGAATGTAACCTGACCCTGAGTGCAGAGCAGCTCTTTGATGGCACTCTAGCCTCTCTCTCAACACCTACAAGAGTTCACCACAGCCTGACAGAACCTCGACTAGACCCCTGCCTCAACTCAGGGCCTGTGTGTGTGTGTGTGTGTGTGTGTGTGTGTGTGTGTGTGTGTGTGTGTGTGTGTGTGTGTGTGTGTGTGTGTGTGTGTGTGTGTGTGTGTGTGTGTGTGTGTGTGTGTGTGTGTGTGTGTGTGTGTGTGTGTATGAGGATGGGTAAGCACATGGAATATAAGTATTCTTTGATGGGCACACAGGGAACAGCCCAAAAATACATAACCAAATGCTATAATTATCTAAATATCTATACACTGAAAACCTCACAAGAACAGTGAAGCAATGTCTAAAATAAACAGGCAAAAATGCAATTATGTGCTATGGATCCCAAAAGGAGGTGCATCACAAAGTCTATGTAGTTCAGCAACAGATGGATTTCATCCAGAGTGACTTTGCAATGACTATTACTGCACAAGAACGGAGTATGGAAACATGCAAGCCTTGCAGGTATAAGAATAGAAAGTGGATACGACATTATGACACTAGTATCTATACAGGAGGTGAATGTTACTACATCCTAGGGTGGAGTGTACAGTGTTAACTCTAAGACATACTCAGATATGCTTCACTTCATGACTGGTGAGAGCCTACAAGGATAGAACTTACTGCAATACAGGCAGTAAGTAAGCAGCAATAATTCTGATCACCAATCATCGCTGCATCGTTGAATACTTATACATGTTCTAAGGATATGAAAACTGTACTTTATTTATGACAACAGATCTGTAGATAAATCAAACTTTTTCCATGATTTTTTTGTATAATAATTTTATCAGCAAGTATGGGACCATTGTCGTTATTGTTTTTCTTTCCATTTCTGAAATTCAAGTAGCCTTGCCAAAATGTATAAAAACACAAAAAGTACAAGACAATAAGAGATAAATATTCGTGAATTACATAATTTCCTATGGGTATGGATGTAAAAAGTCTACTTACTTTGCAGAACTCACACACAAATCACCAAGGAAAGATAAAAGATCCCACATCATGCACCTTGAATAGCTGGTCTATAGATCAAAGACAAAGATATTTTTACAATACAGTTCAGTCTTTTCTGTAAATACTTTTCTGAAATAAATGAGTTTTCAAAGCTGTGGCTGTACATTATAGAGATACTGTCTATGTATCCACACATATCCAAACTAAATAAGCAATAATTGGTCAATGAGTTTATATGATAAATCTGCAAAGTCCTGCACTAATACTGGGATCTGAAAACTCGGACTACAGCTTCCAGCGTTCAGCCAACCTCCCGCTACCACCCTTGGCAGCTGGGTTTGTGTAGCTGCTCAAACTATTCAAGCACTTATTGACCCAGTTATGACTATTATGGTGGGGAGAAGCCACTATGTACAGTGTAAGGAAGAAGACAAATTCTTGCACCACCTCATAATAACTCATTAGAAGAGTAATACATAAGATGTAACATTAATATTCTCATTAAACTGAGTTTCGTTAATAATGTTACGCCGTGGTTTTGATGCCAAGAAATGCACCAACCACTAGAGACGCTGTGATTCATAATCACTTACGACACGAGAAGCAATACTTCTTGAATCAGAAAAGAAGGGAATGATTATATGATAAAAGTCTGAAACATAAAAGGGTAAAATAACATCATCAAGCAGGTATGTGCAACTCATCAATGTTACTGAACATTAACCTCATTTTCAGACATTACACCTCTTGGAAGCTCATATATGCCAGTAATGTGATGATTATATAACAGTATTGATAGCATCACTGCAGTGTACACAGTCTGATGGTTATGTACACAACAAAAATAACTAATTTGACACTGGTCTCTAGTACACTAACAAATTACTTATATTAAGTTTTAGAAATCTTCACTATATTAATCATATATGGCAATTTCAATGATAATGAGTAGTATGAGCAACAAATACATACATACTTCCTACATCTCTGCAGCCAACAACTTACAGTGGCTTCTAATAAATTTCTTATCCCATGCATGCAGTAAATTAAAAAAAATAAATAAATAAAACATAAAAGAATAATCTTGTGATATATTAAGAAGAACAGCGTCACATACAAAAATATGTATATAGCATTATAATAACCTTTAGGGGAATCCAATACAAAGCACCAATATAATAATCTATAGTTTTGATACATACACTTTCCCGTACAATACCACTGGGTAAGCGTAAGGCTGCAGAGTGGTAAGTACAATCTTAAACAACTAGGCCATGACAATTTAAAAGACGTGAACTTGGTTATGAGTGTTTGAAGGGAATGGATGACGGGGTGTTGTGAAGGGAATGGATGAAAGGATGCGCTGGGGGGGGTAGGTGGATGATGAGATGGTGATACATAAGATACACACCACTGAGCGATTTAAAGGTCAGTGGTGACTTTAGAGGTGATGGCTTGCACTCGGCGGGCATTGCAGCTTTTACACAGCACATGGCCATCCAGGGGGTAGCAGCCTCGTCCCTCAGCCTCGGAGGACAGCACCAAGCCACAGTCCTGCACAACAGGAAAAAGAGGATGAATATAGTAAAAAGTAAATAAGTTGAAAGCCAGGCAATAGATACAGGAAAATATTATGTAAGGTGGCATAAAAGAAAACCATAATGCACTGCTTGATCAAAGTTTTCATAATTTAAAATGTTCAAAATCAAAATTCTAATCAATGCGATAGCACAAAATAACGTTATCATTTGTTTCTCACAGTGTCAAATGACTTAATTCTTATGGCACCTCAAATCCAATCAATCAATCAATTATTTACGCTAATTAAATCTTTATTCTTTACTACCACATGATTATAATGCAAGTCATGAACACGTGGAACCACTTGAGGAGTGTTTAGCGGCTGGCTGTTCTCACCTCACACTTGTAACAGTTGACGTGGAAGGAGCGATCAAGAGCCACCACCCTCACTGTCTCGTCCTTCCCCGGCTCTGGCATGATTGGCTCCGTGCAAACTGTGCAGCGGGGGGCAAATTTTCTGCAAAGAAGAGTTTTCATTAATATAAACCACTAACATCTTCAGTGTAAGAGGATGAACCTGCGTGTGGTGGGATATGATTTTGGAATAAAAGAGAGAAAGAGAGAGAGAGGTGTGGGTGGAACAACTGAAGTGTGCAAGTATGAAATGCATGGAGAGGTATAAATGGAGACTCCTTTATTATTTTGAGAGTAAGCAACAAACAAAACCATATTCCTGGAAACCACTGAACCTAAGCTGTACACTTACTTGTGGAAGTCGTCTATGCAGTGTATTTGGTTTGAAGCGTCCACTGTGAAGGGGATGCCATCCAGGGACTTGTTGCACACCACACACGTGAAACACTGTGGGTGGTAAGGCTTCCCGGTGGCACGCAGGATGCGGTCCAAGATGGGCTTGGTGCAAACACAACATTTTTCCAAAGTGTTCTGTAATATATATACAAAACAAATCACCACAGATAAATGAGAAACTAATCCGATTCCTATATATATGTATGATAAATAATTATCCCAAGAATAAACTAATCCATAATAGAAAATAACAATATGAAACTTCAGATAATGTTCTTCTTTAAGATAATAAAATGTTTCAATTTGATGCAAACAATATTTGATTAAATTAACACAGTTCACTGATGCAGAAAAAAGATATTTTAAAAATTTACATAATGCAAATATTCTAATTCTAGAAAATCAAGGCAATTCACGATGAAAGGACAGAAGGAGGACCCACCAGATAGCAGTCTTCACAATAAGGCTTTGAGTCCAGGGCATAGAATGGCTTCCCCTGCAGCTGGAGGTGACACACGATACACACAAAACACTTGATGTGGTACACTTGCTCCATGGCGGTGCAGCCGGTGCCTTCCCCGACCACCTTCTCCCCACAGCGTGTACAGATGCCTGGAGGAGGAAGAACAGGAAGGCGATGGAAAGTTGAACCTAACAATGACACACTAACTCTGATGTAAACTGTCACACTATGATAAAAAATAATGTGACAGCTTTTAGAATAACACATTATTTAACCTGGTACATGGTGTTTGTTAGATTAAAATATGCCTTGTAAAAATGTTTAAATCTTTAAACGCTAATGATACTCAGGAAAATGTTAATCCGCTATCTAAAAATAAACAAGCACTAAACAGTTAATGTCAAAAATATTATGTTGCACTCATTACTTTAACTACACAAAAATACAAATTTGAATTTTAGTTTTGTGCAGAAATTCAATGCAAGATTAATGAACACACAGGTTTGTCAAGAACTAGTACAGTGCATACGAACACTCACACAAACAGTAGATATTACAAAACAATAAACCAACACCATATACACACGTCAAATCAAAATCTGCATGCATTATGTACCTGATATGCATGGCGTGACTATGACAAAACCACAATAATCTAGTAAGTATAACACAATTTAAAGGTTAAGGTTAGGAAATACACACTACTTATATATCTATTCTCATATTTGTTCCTCTACACTCCCTTAAAACAGCGACTACAACACAGCTCTGAAATTACTGCTGTCGCTCCCTTCATTGTTACTCTCCCATCTTTCAAGTGGTCTATTCCGACACTTTGTCTTCCCATTTCAAAGGATCCTTGCTCGTATACCCAGAGTGTAGTGAGGCAGCAAGCACACTTCAAACCCACTTGGGCCTCACTGATCACTTAAGACTTGATTGTTTAAAGTGGAGTCTGCTTGCTTGCTTGCTTGCCGGAGTTTGTTATGACAGTACAAACCTTTCCTTCTTTCTTCACATCTATTTCTTATGCTTTACGATATCTATCACTTTTCCTTCTGGTTCATATTAGTCGTTACACAAACATTTTAATCTTAAATTCTCACACTAAAATCTAAGTAATTATAGAAAACAAAACTGGATGCACATACACGAATCATACGCACCAAAGAACTCTGGGTCATTGGTACTATCCATGGACTGCACAAGGAGGGAGGTGAGGGCATCCACCTCCGCCTCCTTCCCAACTTTATCAGGGTTGAGGAGAGGCTGGTTGGAGGGCGCAGGGGCCAGTCCCCGAGCCTGAGGGGATGTGTAGGGCCCATAGAGGCTGTAGCCGGACTTGTTAGACATCTGGCTGGAGGGTCGAGGAGTGATTGGCTCGTAGATGGACTCGTACGTGGAGCTCTGAGGAGACGAGGGAAAGTTAGTTAGTGAAGGTTGGTGGTGTGTGTGTGAGGAGGGATTTAACAAGGACAATCTAGTAGTCTGGTCTTTCCTGGAACACTACATGAGCCAAGCCAAGGTGTCAATAGGTGGCTGTGACTGGGATACTAACAAGCTATGCTACAAAATTTAGTAGTTATGCCATGGAGGAAGGAGAAATGAATGAAGGTCTTTGATATGCATGTGAATGGAATGTAAAATGTAAGTAAAAGGAGAGAGACATTAAGGTTTTTAAAAGATACAGATTATATAACTTAGGACTTGGAGAAAGGTAATTGCAATGATATGGATAGCAAGAGTGTACTAGGAATAGGAAAATTTTGAGTGTGATCACTGGAATACATAGAAAATTGGCAGATATACTAAAATATGCAGAGGAGACTGTAATAAACTGAATCAGAGGAGAGTAAAGAGTGGGTACAGAAGTAAGACCACACGCAAGGTAGTGAAGTAAAATACAAAAACACAAGAAAGATGAGAATAACGAATAAAGAGCTACAAATAAAGTTTACATCATCACCACAACCACTCTTAAAAATCTCCAACACCAAAGCAACGTGATAGAAATAGATGAGCTAACAGACAGATGAAATGTAACCCCCAAAAAACATGAAACCTTTTGACTAATAAGGTTCTTGGACTTGCATCACAGCACTGTTAGAGCCTTGTAAATGGTTTGGCAGGGTGTGGCGCTCAAATTTACTGCTGATGGATGGAGCGAATGGTTTTATGGGTGAGGTAATCCACTGTGTTGAGAGAGAGAGAGGGAGGGAGAAAGAGAAAGAGAAAGAGAAAGAGAGAGAGAGAGAAGAGAGAGAGAGAGAGAGAGAGAGAGAGAGAGAGAGAGAGAGAGAGAGAGAGAGAGAGAGAGAGAGTAAAGGGTTAATGTGCTCTATTTTGGGGTAAAGTGAAGGGGATTTACAAGGTCTCGGAAAGTACTTAGTTTTTTTTAAGCGATTTAAATGCAAAAATTTAAATATTCCTCATCAATATGCAATGTTTATTATCCAAGTAGTGAAAACAATGATCAAAGTGAAGTTGAGTACAGAATGATGAAGGTGAAGGTGACACTTGCTCTCATTTTCAACATCATCCTTAATTGACCTCATAATCAAACGTGAATCATTAAGAAAACAATGATGAAAGTGAAGTGAGTAGAGAATGATGAAGGTGATGAGATAATTAGTGTCATTTTCAACCCCATCCATAACCTCATTAACTAAACATGAATCACTAAATTAAAAAAATAGAATAGAAGAATAACAAGTAGTAGGAGGAAATACTAATACTAATACACAATGTCATGACCTAGATAAACAAAGCCAGCTGGAGCAGATGGTCACCCCAAGAACAGCACGGGGTGAAGGTGAAGGGGGAAGAGGGGCAGGGGGCACAGGGGCACACACAGACAAATTAGGTAGTGTAGCTAAACTAGGTGGGCAGGATGAGGGTAGCAAGGTGGTGGTGGTGGTGGTGGGCACAACACTACACCACCATAATCACCACTACAACTCATTATAATTATCATCACCACCATTACTCCTCTCTCTCTCTCTCTCTCTCTCTCTCTCTCTCTCTCTCTCTTTGGTGTGGTTCTTGTTGACTGTCTCTATATAGTAAGATCATTAAGATGTGTGTACTTTATACTTATAGCTTTAAAGTGCGTGGATGTTGATGATGTAGAGAAGCAGTATGCAAATGTAGCGCAGGTAACAGTGTGTGTCAGTGTACCGAGATCACTTCCTTGCATGGTGATTGTCGGAAGCAGATGGTAAGGTAAAGGAAATGGATGATAAGTTGATAAGAGGGAAAAAAAATACTAAAAATATGATAGAGGAAAAAAATAGTAGTAGAAGCAGTAAAAAAAACTTAGAATGTGATGGAGAGGAGGAAAATAGTAGTAGTAGTAGTAAAAAAAAAACTTAGAATATGATGGAGGAGGAGGAGGAAAATAGCAGCAATAATAGTAGTAATAATAATAGTAGTGAATGAATTCCTTCTTTCTATGGAAATTATTGAACACAAAATAATCCTTAGTATAGAATAATAAATAAAATAAAAAATATGACACTGTTGAAATGATACGTACACACACTTAAACACACACACACACACACACACACACGAGAGCAAAACGGAAAGAAAGAGAGAGATAGCGAGAGAGGAGGAGAGCCATGTGTCAGCGGCGTCTGAGGTTTACGCGGCCTCATCTCTAGTTGCACTCATTGCTTTCCCATCCCGTCAAACCACACACTATCTTCACCTCACTTCCACCACCACCACCACCACCACCACTGCCTCCACTTCACTTCACTTCACCACCACCACTGATACGTCACTAAGAGAAGCAGCAGCGGCGGAGGAGAGGGTACACACACACATACACACACACACACACACATACACACACACACAGCGGCTCCTGATAATCACCCCCTCCACCCCCTCAACTCCTTCATGACGGTACAGCTCAAATAAGCGACCTATAAACAGCGTGAGGGTGTGTGGGCGTGGGCGTAGTGACTGGCCTCTACTACAAGGCGTTCTCACACGATCACCTCCCCCTCCCCCCCCACCACCCGTCATCTCACTTCCACCACTACCCCCTATACCTCCCGCGTGCCAGGCCAGAAGAAGTACTGAGATTTTTACAACTTTTATCACTGTTTTCTTACTTGCAAAACCTGCCGACACTCACCCCCCCCCCACCACACACACACACACACACACACACACATACATACATACATACGTACATACAGTGCCTTACAGCCTCCTTATGACTCGTCTAACACAAGAGAGTGGCTTTCGGGTATCCTTGGGACGTGCAGAGAAAGGAAAGACAGACACACAGACACACAGACACACACACACACACACACACAGGGAGGAACTGACGTAATTAAAGTGAAGAGGGAGTGCATGGAGTGAGATAAGGAACTCGCAAGAGACTGAACGAACGAAAGAACGAACGAACGAGAGAGAGAGAGAGAGAGAGAGAGAGAGAGAGAGAGAGAGAGAGAGAGAGAGAGAGAGAGAGAGAGAGAGAGAGAGAGAGAGAATAGAGAGGGCAGGTAAGGTTGAAGCACTGAGGCAGAGTTCACTCGTTCATTATCCTCCCAGTTGGACACCTGCTGCCCCGGGCCACCCCTCCCCCCCACCCCCCACACACCCCTTCACGGTACTCCACCACATACCCATCTCCACCACCACCACCACCACCACCACCACCACCACCACCACCACCACCACCACCACCACCACCTCTTCGCCCCTCCGGCACCGAGCCAACACCAGTCGGGGTGCTGAGGTGCAACTGTGTAAGTGTTTGGGGAGGGTGGGGGAGGGGGAGGCACGCGTACGGCACTGGTGTGGTGATGCCCTGGGCGGAGGATGGCGTGAGGGAGGGCGTGGAGGGAGGGCGTGGCGGTGTGGAGACTAACCTGTGTTAAGTTCCCTGCTACTACGACTTCTACTGCTACTACTACTACTGCTGCTGCTGCTGCGACTACTGCCACTACGACTGGTCTAATTCAGGAGCATTGCACACACACACACACACACACACACACACACACACACACACACACACACACACACACACACGTATAGACCGTACAATAGCCTATATTAAGTTCATCACCATTACCACTGTCTGTCATTATCATCACCACCAATAACACCACTGCCCTCATCACAACCGCAATACCACCTCTAACACCACTGCACTACCACACCACCACCACCACCGTTCACCCACACACCATAACACCATCACCACCACCACCGCCGCCGCCACCCACCTGGTGCTAGCCGCGGTGGGACTCCGGAGGTGGAGCTGCGACACTCCTCGGCGCTGCGCTACACTACAGGTGGTGCCCCAACACATGGCTTGCCCTCCCCGCCCACCCCGCCCACCACGCCAAGCCAAGCCGCCCATTGGCCTTGCACGCTGAGGTAACCGGTGACGCGCGCCCCGCCCCGCACGCTCACTGGTCCACACTACAGTGAAAGTGATGACGAAGCCGTGACGTTAGGGTGCCCTGCGGAGGCGCCCGATTAGGATGACAACTTGGCTCCCGGCGTGTGTGGGGGGCGGGGGGGCGGGGTGAGGGTGAGTCAGGCGCGAGTGCCTTCCACCTCACCGAACCCAACCTGCCCCTCTCCTCCGTCTGGAAACTCTGGATGGAGGGGAATGACGGTGTGGTGTGGAGGGCTGGTGTGGAGGGGTGGTTGGGGGTCGGTGTCCCCAGCCTGTCTCTAAACATAGCCATGCAGGGCCACCCTCTGCCCCAGACCAGCGAGCGTGCCAAGATGGCCTTATATGGCACCGCCCCGAGACTGCGTGGTGGTGGTGGTGGTGGTGATAGAGGTGCACTTCTGCCACCAGGCCTTGCCCTACCCCAGCCCCGCCCCAGCCCCGCCCTTCGTCACTGCCTCGCCTGTGGTAGAAGGTTGGAGGCGGTGTGGTGGGTGCGGTGCGGTGCGGGCGTGAGTCTAGTACCTGCCGTCCTCTTCTACCTGGCCAGGTGTGCGCCCCTTCCCTCCGCTACCCAACCCAACCCAC
This sequence comes from Metacarcinus magister, assembly GCA_029783475.1. NCBI lineage: Eukaryota > Metazoa > Arthropoda > Malacostraca > Decapoda > Cancridae > Metacarcinus > Metacarcinus magister. Next base: position 1,984,736 of record JAPQNM010000046.1, read on the forward strand.
GGGTCTGCTCCGCCTCGCTACCACTGACTGCATCACGTCCTGCTCCTCTCCGTATCATGTGCTGCCGCTACCACACAACCTCATATGTAACCTAACAACACCATCTGCTTGTGTCTTGTCCCCTCCGTTACGTAAACTTGTGTGGCAGGAGGCGCGGGGAAGGAGAGGAACGCAACCTGATCCCGTTCGTAAGCAAGCGATGAACGAGGAAGAAGATAAAAGGGAATAAAGAGGCAGTGAGGTGATATAACTAAAAAAAATATTGTGTAAGACAGATGGACGGGGAAGGAGGAGAAGAGTATGGTAAACGCCGCAGGTAAAAGAGAGAACAAAAAAGGTGGAATCATTAGGTATTTAAATGGGCGGGGAAGTGTATTCTTGACCTGTGTGGCCAGTGAAGGTCATGCAAGTTCACAGTTCCAGCAAGTATCGTCCAGACTGAACGAAAATATGTGCAATCAGGGAAGTGACCCAAACCATGATACGTATATATATATATATATATATATATATATATATATATATATATATATATATATATATATATATATATATATATTTATTTATAAAGAGAGAGAGGCTGTGGTGATCTAAGAACTGAAAGTCTCTCTCTCTCTCTCTCTCTCTCTCTCTCTCTCTCTCTCTCTCTCTCTCTCTCTCTCTCTCTCTCTCTCTCTCTCTCTTACCCTCTCTCTCTCTTTGTATGTGTGTAGCCCGTCACACGTAACCTTCTGGCGGGGTAAACATCTTGACCCGCTATCCTGTCTGTTGACCGCCTGCCTGCCTGTCTGTCTGTCTGTCTGCATGCCTGTCTGTCTGCATGCCGCCACCTTACCTCTACGAAAGTCAGCCGCTCACTCATGCCTTCCACCCTCCACCCTCCCACCCGCCACCTGTCTACATGCCCCGCGAGCAGACCTGTCTAGCCACCAACCAACACTGTTACGTCTCTGTCAATACCTCCTGCACACACACACACACACACACACACACACACACACACACACACACACACACACACACACACACACACACACACACACACACACACACGCATAGCTTACCGTGTGTGACCCAGGGGCGTAAGTGCCATAGTTAGACCCTGGTTGCTGTTGCTGTTGTTGTTGCTGTTGCTGCTGCTGCTGTTGCTGGTGACCGTGGGCAGCTCCATTGTGGGCGTGGGTAGCGGCGGCATTAGCGGAGGGGGCGGCCCGGCGAAGTTCTGAGTAAGAAGAGGATACTGGAGAAGGCGGTGAGGGTGGCGGAGGGGCCTCGTCAGGGGGTGGCAGCGGAAAGTCCTCGTCAGGCCCGAAGGATGCGTACTGGGAGAGTCCTGTGGTGGAGAGTGCGTGGTGAGTGGAGTGTGGTAGAAGGGTGGGGGGGAAGGAGAGTGGTGGGGGGATGGGTGTGTGTTGGGCAAAGTGAGTGGATGGAGGAGGAAGAGTAAGCTATTAGGAGTGGAAGGGGGCAAGGGAGGGGAGGTGAGGGGAGAATGTCAAACAGGGGTGATGGGGCATGGGGTGAGGCGGTGAATGAGCCAAGAGGGACCAGCACACACACACACACACACACACACACACACACACACACACACACACACACACACACACACACACACGTACACACACACACACACACACACGCACGCACACACACACACACACACACACACTGGAATGACCACAAATTAACAATCCCAATAATAATAATAATAATAATAATATGTATATGCATGTATGTGTTAAGCATTTATAACCTTAACTCCCAATAATCCACCATTCTGAGGTTCTCCACACATACTACTACTACTACTACTACGTCTCTCTCAAGCTAGAATTCCCAGGGACATAAACGCAACTAACAATAAGCCTTGGGACGTGTGTGGGGGGTGGGGGAGGGGGGTAACTAGGGACATAGAGTGAGGGTAGTACTAGGGGTGGCAGGGAGCTCTCGTACAGTCATGTTAAACAGCTGGTTGGAGTTGTGAGGTGACGCCCAAGCCACGTGGTAGCCAAGACCCCTCAGGCTCTTGGCACACTTACAACACGGACGGACGGACGCTGGTGGTAGGAAGGTCGAGGTGCATCATACTATAAGTTCAATGTACATACATAGCAGTGTTAATGCAGTTCCTTTAGGTTGGATTGGTAAAGAAAGTATTGTATTTTGTCCTCCTGGCTGTATGGAAATAAGGATTCAAGGGTGATAGCATACAGTTTTGGGGATTAAAGGTTCACACTGCTCTTGGTTTTGATCTTGTTGTTGTCATGTGTTTTTTTCTATCTTAAATTAATATGAAACCGGCCAAGACTACTACTACTCTCCCCTCATCAAAAAAAAGTTAATCATCGCTCCCTATAAAGTATATAGACGAAGGAGTTTTAAAAAAGAATTCCAACTTAGAAGTGTTGTGTTACTTCTCTCTTTTAAAAGTGTTCTAGTCATAGGAAGGTGAAATTAAATTATATATATGGTTCCTTCATTGCATTTCAACTCCATAACTTCCTGAATACTTTTTGACAATATCTAACGAACACTAGTAATCTTCTCCCTTCGCTTTACTTATCAATACGATGCCCATGTCAGTCTAACCTAACCTAATAAAAAACATGGAAGAGCCTTAACAACAACTTCACCGATTAAAGTTACGACAACCTTTTAACTTTTTTATCAGGCTAGATTCCTGCATTAAGTGGTCCCTAAGTACTAGTCTATTATCCTTCACCATTTTAGGACACAGAAGCAGCATCAGTCAGGTTGTCATCACGTGGAAGTGCGACCTACTAACTAACTAACTAACAGTGGTAATGTAACGGCCTACTAACTAACTAACAGAAGTGATGTAACAACCTACTAACTAACTAACTAACAGTGGTAACGTAACGGCCTACTAACTAACTAACTAACAGAAGTAATATAACGACCTATTAACTAAGTAACAAAGGTAATGTAAAGGTAAAGTGGGAGGTACACCGTCCTATATTGATGCTACTTAAAGATTTACAGTGGATGGAATATTTAACTTGATTTAGGTTTTATTGTAGAACTTATTACACTACTACTACTATTACTACTACTTCTACTACTACTACTACTCTGGAACTTAACTCTCATGGCCCAGAACTATTTTTCTTAAGCAACCCCCAAAAAATTACCAACTCTCCTACATTAGAATATTAATAAATGTAAAGGTTGACCAAGACCTTTTTGGTGACGCAAGGCCTTAAGTACGACCTTGAATCAGCCTTTACTCCACCCTAACACACACACACACACACACACACACACACACACACATCTATCTAGGGCACGCACGCCTACATACACCCATATAAACAGAGATATTGCAATGAGCTAAAATTAAATCCACCACCACCACCTTATCCCAACAAATTAGGTCTTATAATAAAAACATAAATAAACTAATAATTCTTCTGTGCAAAGTGAAGACCGGGAGCAATTCAGTAACTGTTGATATTATACACGAGTGATTCTACAGTTGTGTTTAAACGTGCTTGTGAGGTGTAAGGTATAAGATATAAGGTGCATAATATATAAGGTGTGAGGTATAAGGTGTGAGTATAAGGTATGAGGTGTGGACTCCTTGATTACTAGATAGATACGAAAATACATGTAATAAAATACGAAATCATGTTTGTGTTTTTTCTTTCCCTTCCTAAAAGTCACTGTTAGTCTGGTTGGGAGGAAAATAAAAAATAAATATATGTTAAAATAAAAAAAAATAAAAGTCATATTTACGTTTTATAAATATT
>JAPQNM010000046.1:1991008-2001008 GCA_029783475.1 Metacarcinus magister
TACTACCACTACCACTACTACTACTACTACAAGGAACAGAGACGCCTAATACAGCCCTACCACACTTAACAGAACAGTAGCAAGGCAAGGCACTGGTTATAATCGCTGCAGGGGGCACTAAGGAAGAAAAGTACGAGAATGTTAAGGTATGTAAGATAGGTTTCTGGCTGCTACAACGATACTGGGAGACATGGCACGCTTCTGCATCTCTCTCTCTCTCTCTCTCTCTCTCTCTCTCTCTCTCTCTCTCTCTCTCTCTCTCTCTCTCTCTCTCTCTCTCTCTCTCTCTCTCTACATACCACATAATTTCCCCGCCGTTACTTTAATTGTCTTGGTATTCGTCCCTCTTTCTTCCCTTCCCTTCCCTTCCCCCCTTCCCTTCCTTCATTTACATTGACCCTCATCCATCCTCATCCTTATTATCGTCCCGTTATACACCTTTTCTATTTCCATTCATTTTAAGTGCATTTTTTCATCTCTACTCTCTACTCTCTACTCTCTCTCTCTCTCTCTCTCTCTCTCTCTCTCTCTCTCTCTCTCTCTCTCTCTCTCTCTTCTCTCTCTCTCTCCACCGACCTGCATTCTCCACCATTCTCTTCTTCTCCATCGCTGCCTTCTTCCTTTTCCATCTTTCCAGTGTAATGAAACGTTCTTGCTGCCAGTCTGCTGTGCTGCTCATTGTTCTTATTACCCTGTGGTTACCCTGTGGTGGCGGGGGACACGTGTAGGCAGGGGCGCGAGGGAGGCAAGGGACGGAGAGATTGACACAGTGAGGGACGGAATGAGGCACCGACTGTAGTAGTTTATAGGGACAAACAAGGAGTGAGGTAGAAGTAGAGGTAGAATGAGGGACAGAACTGATGTGAAAAAGGTTAAGTTATATAGTAAAGGAAGACGTTAGAGGGTGTGATATATAAGAGATAACAAGGAGGATGTGCTAACACTTCACCTCTCTAGCTTATGCCTCACCCAGCCTCCCTCACGTCACTAGCCACAGAACTACGACAGACACCTAGACACTAAAACCCAGCGTGTGTGTGTGTGTGTATGTGTGTCAGGCTTAGCACACGTACACGTAAACGCACATAGCCTTGAGATGCCAACACATACACACACACACACACACACACACACACACACACACACAAAGCACCTAAGGACAAGTATCAAGGTATCACTTCAGAGTCGTTCGTTGCTTCGTGTTCTGTTTCACTGTTCCGTTTTCTTCACCTTTTTTTCTGTTTAGTAGCAAGACACACGATTTACACTTCCGTACGCGTATATCCCTAAGCACCCTTCCTTTCCTCCCCTCACATCACTACCGAGGATGGAGGAGGAGGGAGGGGAAAGTTCCGAACACTCACTCACTCACAATAATCTATTTTCAAAGTCCATGTGAGGTTAATGAGTGAATTCATGACTGTATAGGTAAGAGGACAGAGAGGGCAGACAGACAGACACACACACACACACACACACACACACACACACACACACACACACACACACACCAAGCACGTATAATTGAAGGAGGAGGTTCACTCGTGCCCTCCGACGTACCCGCGGAGACTGTACACAAGCAGAGGAGCAGCGGCCTCTCTCGCCCCTTAGCCCGACTAAACACAACCCCTACCACGCCCCCTGCCCCCCGCCGCCCCCCTTCACGGATCGGGAACAAGGGCGGAAGGGGGGCGGGGGACGGAACAAAAATAAAACATAAAAGAGGTGAGTGAGTGAGAGAGAGAGAGTGTGAGAGAGCAAAAGGACGGAATGAGAAGGGAAAGGAAGAGAAGAAGAAGGAAGCGAAGAGAAGGGAAGGGAAGGGAAGGGAAGGGAAGTAGGTGGAAATTAATCAGGATAGCGTTGATGGACCACAGAGGAAGGCTGATGGGCGTGAAGGGTAAGGGGAAGGGTAAGGGGAAGGGGGTGAGGGAGGGGAAGGGTTAAGCTTAGGTTAGTGTAGGCAGGAAGTAAACAGTTTATGCGACAGGTGAAGGGAAAGCATCAGGTCGGTAAGGTAAGCAAGGGGAAGGAAGGTGCTACGATGTGGCCGATTAACCCAAAAGGAGGAGGAGGAGGAGGAGGAGGAGGAGGAGGAGGAGGAGGAGGAGGAGGAGGAGGAGGAGGAGGAGGGAGTAAAGTAAGGTGTGAAGCATAGGAAGTAGGAAGCAGACTAAAATATAATAGTTATGACCTTATGTCTTTTCACACTCCACCTCAGACAACACACCTAATCAACACCATTATTAACACCACACACACACACACACACACACACACACACACACTCAATTCCTTAACTTACACCACCACCATTACCACCCACACTAATATACCAGTACAGGAAACACCACAACACACACACACACACACGTATCAACTGAGCCTCTCTGATGTAGGCTAGCAGTGTGTGGGCGTGTATGTGCGTATCCCTGGTGTGTATGTGTGTACGTGGTGGTAGTCAGCAATCAGCCACCCAAAACAGCATGGAGACGGCCAGGCACACACACACACACACACATACATGCAAATGGTGGCTTAGTGCCCTGTATGTGTGTGTGTGTGTGTGTGTGTGTGTGTGTGTGTGTGTGTGTGTGTGTGTGTGTGTGTGTGTGTGTGTGTGTGTGTGTGTGTGCCAAGCTTAGTAATTCCCCCCAAACCTAACACTGCTAATAGGAGGAGGTGGCGATGGCTTGACTTCCTCCTTCTTCTTTTTCTTCTCCCTCTCCTCCTTCTCCTCCTCCTCCTCCTCCTTCCCTCCTCCTCCTCCTCCTCCTCCTCCTCCTCCTCTTCCTCTTCCTCTTCCTCCTGCTGATATTCTACCCCGGTTTGACTGAGATCATTTATATTTTCTTTTGACTTTTTTAATTAACATGTAAATGGAACTCGACACCAAATTAATGTGAAGGTTTTGTATTACCTCCTGCGTCATCACACCCCACACACACACACACACACACACACACACACACACACAGACAGACACACACCCCCCCGCCCCCCGTGCATTTAAAGAGCCTCCCAAATGCCCTGCTTCCGTACCTGGCACTGGCACTGTTAGGCACCACTAGCTACGCAATGACCTCAGTGCCACGAGGGAGGGTACCACTGCCTTACACACACACACACACACACACACACACACACACACACACACATGCACGCACACGCAAGGCAGCTAAAGTCCTTGAATTGTGTTACGTCTAATGAACGAAATACACGGTGACAATGACACACACTCTCACTCTCTCTCTCTCTCTCTCTCTCTCTCTCTCTCTCTCTCTCTCTCTCCTCTCTCTCTCTCTCTCTCTCTCTCTCTGTCCCAACCTCACTTATCACTTCAATTATCTATCTCCACTTCACTTCACTTCACTTCCTAACTTTTCTCTCTCTCTCTTTTATAAGTATTTTCATCCCCTTCTGAGGATCGGCGCGCCCTTAGAACACTGGTTTACTGGGGAGGAGTAGCGAGTGCCTCCTTCTCCTTACGTCTGCTGAAGGTGTGTGTGTGTGTGTGTGTGTGTGTGTGTGTGTGTGTGTGTGTGTGTGTGTGTGTGTGTGTGTGTGTGTGTGTGGGAAGACTTGCTTATGATGTCTTAAGATGCCAAGGCCCTCCTCTCCTCTCCTCTTCTTCCCTCCTCCTCCTCCTCTTCTTCCTCTCTCTTTTCTTCCTTCTTCCTCTTTGCTTCCTTTGTGCTTTTGTTCCTGTTCTGTTTTCAGGTTGCACACACACTCTCTCTCTCTCTCTCTCTCTCTCTCTCTCCTCTCTCTCTCTCTCTCTCTCTCTCTCTCTCTCTCTCTCTCTCTCTCTCTCAGTTTTATTAGTCTGTCTGTCTGCCTCTCCGCCCACTCGTCTTTATATATGTCTGTTTGTTTGCTTCTCTGTTTGTCTTTCAATCTTCTGTTCCATAAACGCAAAAAAAAATAAAAATAAAATAAAACACATAAAAAACACACACACACACACAAACACGGACACATACATACATACATACATACATACACACACCAGTAAAAAAAAATTAAAATACCCAAACTCAGTGCCAGGTTTTTAGTGCCAACAATGTATGGTGTCTCTCTCACACACACACACACACACACACACACACACACACACACACACACACACACACACACACTAATCAGCAACGAGAGAAAACGGAAATGAAGGAGATAATGATAGAGGAGGAGGAGGAGGAGGAGGAGGAGGAGGAGGAGGAGGAGGAGGAGGAGGAGGAGGAGGAGGAGGAGGAGGAGAGGAGGAGGAGAGGAGGAGAAGGAGGAGAAGAAGAAGAAGAAGAAGAAGAAGAAGAAGAAGAAGAAGAAGAAGAAGAAGAAGAAGAAGAGAAGAGTTAAGACTTGCATATAAGAGGAGAATATATATAGGAAAACAATTTACAAGGGAGGAAGGAAGAACAGCCAAGATGAAACTCACCTCCACCACCATCACTACCACCACCACCACCACCACCACCACCACCACCACCACTACCACCACCACATGCATACGTAAACTATTCTCAACTATCCCAGCTTAGGCAAGGCAGTCAGACTTTCACTACTATTACTATTACTAATATTTGCCTTATCGCTGCCTCCCCTTTGCCTTTCCTTTACATGAGGGTAACAAAAAATATTATACGAATAAAAAACATTAATAAACACACACACACACACACACACACACACACACACACACACACACACACACACACACACACACACACACACAGTGACTCGTAACATAACTGAACGCCCTCACCACCAACACCAACACCACAGTCATCACCACCAACACAAGTCACCACCAACACCACCACTAATTGGTCAGCTTATGAAAAAAAAAGTAAATAAATAAATATATTAAAAGAATAAAAACAGAGAAGGACGAAGAAATCAATAAAAAAGAGAGAATTTCAAGGTTAAATTTCTAACATTTCTTAACAATCCCACATTCTTGTCAAGTTGTCGATGTTAACAAGCTTTTCTTACGCAAAACAAACAAGAGGTCTGATTTCCTGTTACATTACCTCTCTCTCTCTCTCTCTCTCTCTCTCTCTCTCTCTCTCTCTCTCTCTCTCTCTCTTACGTCATTGGGATTATTAGCGGAAGGAAATTCTTCACCAGATTCCCATAACAGAGTAAACTTTGTATGTACACAACAGGAAGAGGAAGAGGAGGAGGAGGAGGAGCATAAGATTTCTCCATTTACTCCTCCCACACACAAAATCCGTTTCCGCGATCTCATGTTTATTATTGTTGTGGATTTTCTTCCTAAACAACCTAGTTTCCTGCCTCTCCCTTTCCCTCCCTCTCTGATCACTTTACCAGACGCAGTTTAAGAGGATGCAAGTTCGTCATGCAGCCTCCCACGCCTAACCTTACTTCATCACTTATATTTGAGGCTAACAGTTAAGAAAGAAAAAAATATATATCCAACAGAAACGAAGCTGAAAGGAATATGGTAAGAAATGTTAATAAAAAGTACGTGTTTTCTCACCCTGAAAATCTTGGGTATATATCCCTAAAAAAAACATTATAAATCCGTTTTCTTTAGATACCCACAATGGGACCCGTTCTCTAGTTCTCTACTAAAACAAAAAACCTTACACATGAAGGACAAACTATTCTATATAAAACGAATACCTACTTAAGGTGTAAAATATTAAACCCATGTTCTAAGTCACTGTATTGATGTGTTTGCATTGATTAGGTTCTAGTAATAATTTATACTGGTATGTGAACACGCTGGAGTATGATGTGGAGGGGAGAGTGGGACAGTTGCATGGTAGGGGGAGGTAGAGGGGGAGGGGAAGGTGGAGGAGGGGAAGGTGGAGGCGTGTGAGTGAGTGAGTGTGTGTGTGTGTGTGTGTGTGTGTGTGTGTGTGTGTGTGTGTGTGTGTGTGTGTGTGTGTGTGTGTGTGAGGTAGAGGAAGGCAAGGGTGTCCTATACTTACCACCTGCAGGCTTCACGTTGGCATAGAGGGCGTGGGAAGGCGGGTAGGCGGCTCCGTTAGTGCTGAGGTTGGCGTAGGTAGGGGCCGCAGGGGGAGGGGGCTGTGATGGCAGGGGCGGGGGCGGTGACTGGTCGCTGCGTGCTTGCTGTGCCCGCGGCGTGTTGCTGTAAATAGGCTGTGATGCTGTGTTGGAGTACAAGGGCTGGGCGCTCATGGGCACAGCGACGCGGGAAGTGGGCGTGTAGCTGTGGGCGGGCTGCGGGGGTGGTGGGACGTAGTTTGGGTTTGGGCTGAGGCCGCCCACAGGCACCTGCCCCGTGCTGCTGATGTACACCGCCCCGGGCACCACCACCCCGCTGAAGTCCTGCCCAGCTGAAGACGCCTCCACCGGGGCGCCCCCGGTGTAGGCGTGGTTAATGAGGGCAGAAGCCACGCCCACAGTGCCAGGGGCTGGGGCATTCACGGCGTAGTAGTCCTCCACGCCCGCTGGTGTAGTGGATGAGTGCCCCACGCCCACAATGCCGTACGTAGCCTGCTCCCCATCCTGCAGAAACACACACGCGTTAACATTGTGTGTACACCAGCACCAGCCCGCTGCAATGTACACATGCAAGGTCCGGTTGTGAAAAGGGGCAGAGGTCACCAGGGGACGGAGGGGGGAGGAGGAGGTGGAGGAGGAGGAGGATGGACAAGCGAACCCCACAAGGAGCACTTGCCTGTGACATCAGCAAAGTAAAATAATTATATTTATAATAATTGTAATAATAATAATAATAATAATAATAATAGCAACAAAATCAAACAATGAGTGATTGTTTAACACACACACACACACACACACACAGGGACACTATCACCTGCGGACTCAGGGCTGTACCACCTGCCCTCCATCTTTAGGGCTGGAGAGGAGGAGGAGGAGGAGGAGGAGGAGAAGTAGAGAGGCAGCAGCAGCAGCAGCAACGTGGTGGTGAGCATCGCCTGGGGCAAGGCCGCCTCTGCCCCACCACCGCAATCCCCGCCACCACTACCACCACCACCACGCTACAAACACCATCACCATCACCACTACTACTTCCAGATCATCACCATCACCGCCACCACCATCACCACCACTTTCACCAGCGTGGACAAAGGTGGCAGGGCGAGGGAGGCAAGTTATCAGGGCACGACGGAGCCAACACAGACAAGTTCCCACGACCATGGCAGCCACACACACACACACACACACACACATGAAGTTTTTATTACAGTACTAGGTAGAGTCTATATACAAGATGGTTTCTATATAAGTTCTCGTGTGACTTGCTGTTCTCTATTACTTAATATAAACCTGGAGTAAGCTTGCCTGTTTCGTGTATACATGTGTGTGTGTGTGAGTGAGAGTGTGTGTGTGTCCATACTAATCAGCAGGTTGTGTAGGTGTAGGTGCATGTGCGTGCGTGTGTGTACTGACTCAGCTTCCTTATCAGATACGTTATCAAAGGATTAGTAAAGAAGGAAAATACCGATCACTCGTATCCTTTCCGTCCCCAAACTCACACACACACACACACACACTGTACCCACCCTCCGCGCTACCTCACCTCACCTCACCCCTCCCACCCCAACGCCATGCCACGCCACCACACACACACACACACCCCACACCCCCGCTCCTCTCCTCCTAGGTTTGTGGTGCACGTTTTGGTGCTGACATGCAGGTATCAGTACATTCTCAGAGCCACACGTCACCACCACAACAAAATGGTATACCTCAGGGCAAGCATCTCCTTCTGTTTCTTCACCAATATTTTTTCATCATCTCCTGTTTCTTAACTAATATTTTCTCATCTCCTGTTTCTTCACTAATATTTTTTTTCATCAACTTCTGTTTCTTCACTAATATTTTTTCTTTCGTTATTTTCCTATTTCCTTCCGTGTCTACTAGAGGGTAAGGAGGAAAATAAGGTGGTGGTTTTTTTCCTATTACCTTCTGTGCCTACTAGAGATGAGGTGGAGGAGATGAGGTTGATGCGATGCTGATGAAAGCGAATAAACCAATGACTCAACTAATATCTTCTCTCTTTATTTTCCTATTTCCTTCTGAACCTACTAGAGAGGAGGAGATGAGAAATGAGGTGGAGATGAGGTGAGAGGTTGATGCTGGGATGCTGCATGGTGGAAGTGAAGAATAAACCTCTACAGTGACCCAGCTAATGAGTTTGTCCTTGACGGTGACTGTACACGAGAGGACGAGGATGACGAGGAGGAGGAGGAGGATAACGACGATGACGATAAAGAAGAAGAAGAGGAGGAGGAGGAGGAGGAGGGTGTAGTGTAGTGGTGTTAAGTATTAGATGTCACTAATAGGGCGAGCCTTGTTCCAGCTCTTAAGAGAGGAAGGGAGGGGCTGGAGGAAGGAGGGAGGAAGAGGGCAATGTGGAAGAGGAGGAGGAGGCTGTAGGAGGGAGGGGAGGGACTGTCAGGGAACGAAGGTGCCGTCAACCCCTGATAAGAAGAGAGCCAACACAGCCTCACCTTGACTCAAACGAAAGGAATGCAACCTTGTACTATACTATCCCTTCTTTCCTCTCTCTCTCTCCTTTCTCTTCTCTTTGTACACTCCTACTACTACTACTACCGCCCCCTTACCTCCCTACCCTAATATCATTACCTCCTTTACCATTACACTCTATACCGCTTCTTCCTCTTATCGAAGCCTTATCAATGCATACCAAAAGCCTTTCAACTAACGCTCGTATCTGAACTGAAACTAGTAAGCTGAAGAACATTACTTTCTCTCCTATTATATATACACACACAAAAAGTATAATAATAATACAATTGTAACCTTAACCTATCTTAGAATGTACTGTAGTTAGAGTTTCACAATAATCTAGGTGGAGACACACACACCCACCTACCCACTCATCCACCCACCTACCCACCCTCCACCTCCCGTCCACATCTTGTCAGCACTCTTTATGTTCTGCCCCACTAGTCACTGTTGTGTTCTGTTGTGTGGACGACCCCATGACAGGCCCACAACAGGAGTTCATGGAAAATTATGGGTGTCAGGGGAGGAGGAAGGAGGGAGGGTGGGTGGAAGGGTGGGTGGAAGGAGGGTGGAAGGGAAGGGGTGGAGTGGGTGGTATCTTCTTTGTTGTGGTGATGGTGGTGAGTAGCATTTACTATAGGATCAGGGACACTTTTACACACACACACACACACACACACATGTACACACACACACACACACACACACACACACACACACACACACACTTACTTTGTTATATCACTAAAAATCACATTACCACAAGTCAACGTAAGCTGCATTGCAAAGGTCAGAGTTGCCGAGACTTTGACAATTTCACGGCACCATTACCCTAAAACAGAACCTTACTTTTTTTTTATAAGTGCAATAATAGCTATATTAAAAAACTCTGACATATATATATACATCAAAGGAGTTATATTTCTGTCTTGCCGTGTTAGTGACAAAGTGTGTTTTAACTGTACGTATGACAAGGTAAGTTTTCAAGTGTGGTGTGTGTGTGTGTGTGTGTGTGTGTGTGTGTGTGTGTGTGTGTGTGTGTGTGTGTGTGTGTGTGCGCGTGTGTATTCAGCTTGAGTCACGCTTCAGTTTAACTTGACGAGAGGCATGATGTAAGTGACAAACTGGACCACCGACTAACCAAAACACAGCCTTTACTGACCTCGAAAAGCTCACTCTGAACAGTCATGCACCTCCACACAGCTTATATCCTCACACACACACACACACACACACACACACACAATATCACAGTCATCCTAACTCATCATAACCTTAACAAGTCACTTTCACCACAACACACACACACACACATACACACACACTGTACATTAATCCACTTACATGAGCACCAATTCCTCCACCTTTCTTCGGCTTGGGTGGAACAAGTGGAGCGACTTTCTTCCCTCCGCCGGGCGAGTACTGCTGTGGAGAGCCGCTGGACCCTAGGTGGAGGCGACCTAAGTCACTCGTCACACTGCTGTACGTATTGTTGCTGTACATGATG
>JAPQNM010000046.1:2006008-2046008 GCA_029783475.1 Metacarcinus magister
GGCTACTGATAATTTTGTTTGGAAGAGGCGAGAGGAGCGCAAGCCAGCCACATCACATAAGAAATGAAGAGACTGCAAGAGCCAAGTTGATGATCTACATGAGGCAGTTCCTTGTCTTCCACCCTTGTACACGTCACTGACACACACACTTAAAACACATACCATAGGAAATCTAAGTAAACATAATCACTTCTTATATACGTGGGACCACACTTACAGGTACAGTTATACAATAGTTTTTCTCTGAATGTACATATATGATTTTTTGAGTATTGTTTTTTCTTTCAGGACTGACCCTATTGTGACCTTCCACTCTCAGACCACAACACAGAATGGTCAACAGGGCAGAGGTCAGGTCACCAAGCCTCCGTGTGGTGACAATTTTCTAATACAAATACGTAACTAAAAAATAAATAGCAACCTAGAAATGTTCAAGCTAAAAAAATAATAACATTAATATTTACATTTATATACATGACAGAAAATCCTTTGGCTGGGCACAAAATAAGGTTATTGCACTCTCATACATACACAATATTTCACTGTATATACTTAACATATATTAGGTCAGTGAAAGTGTAAATTCCAGTCACACACACACACACACACATACATTATTATGGAAACAGTAAATGATCACTAAATATTGTTATTCAGATGAAGTAAAACATTTAATTGAAACAGCATTTAAAGTATCAAGTTATTGTTACAGTGGTTTGCAGATGCTGTGGAGATCATGTAAGAAATATATGAACTTTGAGAGAAAAAAAGAAAAAAAATATATCCCGAACAACTGCACATTGAACTCTATCACCTTTAAAGGGAATACTACCGAAGAAAAAAACTGAGAGTAGACAAATAAATATATAAGAATACCTTTAGACATCTACTGATTATAAACACGAGGATTATATTTAAAGGAAGAGGTGAAGACAGTAAGGTTCAACAAAATTCCTCTTATTGTCTGCTGATTATCTTGTCTTGACTGGTAAAGTGTCATGTAGCCTACTTTGGGCGTCCTCTCAAGAGTTCAATTCCTAGCTAGCTATTCCTGTGTGTGTTTATTACTTTTTCTTAACTCGCTCCAGATCAATATGTAAGTGCTTCAAAAATTTACACGGTAGTAGTCATTACATTTGTGCGAATATTCCTTCTCTACAATAAGCGAAACGAAGATCAAAAATATATTGTATAAGTCGACCCTCAACTTTAGAATTTGAAACGACTACTACAAATTAAACGATACAATCAATAAAAAAAATAATTATAATATGGATACAATTACAGTCACTTTTAATTTGCACGTTACTTATACAGTTACACGATTACACAAGAGGCGTTCCGAGATCACTGCCATACACTGAGGGACATAGAGGAAGGTCATAGTGAGGGGGAAGAGGAAGGATGAAAGTAACAAGGTCAAGTATAGGAAGAAAAACAGCAGGAGACAGCAGGAAAAAAGGAAATTGAAACTAACAGCAGTGGATTAAGTAGTAGGAGTCATGGTAGTGGTGGTGGTGTTGGTGTTGGTGGTGTAGATAGGTGGTGGTGTTGGTGTTGGTGGTGTAGGTGGTGGTGGTGGTGGGTGGTGAAGAGCACATGAAAAATTGCTCCTGTCATTAAAAGTCATATTTAAGACACATCCAAGATACAACTTATATATCGTATCATTATGTTATAACAAAACCCTACTTTTAAGGCATTTTATTTGATACAACTCCCTATACAACCCATTAGTTTTTGACACTGACAACACAAATTACTTGACACACACAACACAACACAACACAAATATTTATTCCCCACTGTGAGAAAACACGACTAGAAAGTGGCGGTGACCTTACTTTCTTCTCAGTAGTACCTAGAATGAATACACGTACCATACACATTGAGCTTATGTATTTAATAAGGTCAGAGTCAAAACCACTGCCCAGCCTCAGGACAATACTGAGAATTTGACTTAAAAAAAAAAAAAAAAAAAGTGATACTATCTACTGAATGTATGTATATATGTACTATTTAAATATGAGAAAGAGGTTTAGTTTACTGAGGCAACACTGATCACTTGATAAATAACACAGCCGCAGCCAGCCAGCCAGCACTATAGTAAGGCTTCAAGCACTGTCCACAACACTAGTACACACACCCACAGCACCCCTTCAGTACATTCACATAACTGAACACCACAGGTCTTCAGAATATGTGCACTTGAAGGGTCATACTGTACTGTACTCCCGTGATTTTGCGGATAAGAAAAGAGTAACGTATATTTCAGGTCGTTCGTCAATTCTCCACTCTAAGTATTCGGTTCAACATAGAGTTCTTTCCATCAGTGCTTGTGTTTGTTTAGTTTGGTTTGGTTGCACCTACTCAAGTAAAAGTTTAAACCATCTGTGTACTTTGGCATAACTCACTGTGGTAACTAACACACACACACACATAACAGTTAAAGAGTGATTTGGAAAAGATTATTTTGTGTCCTCGTAGTATCAGTGAATACAATTTTGAACCCATTATACGAGGAATGCATTTGGGGGATTTCACTTCACACGGCAGATTCACTCACTCACTCACTCACTCACACACACACACACACACACACGCGCGCTCCTAAACGCTGGTCTCTGAGTTAAGCCGCAGCACAAACTTATTACTCTTAGGATGGATGATTTCCTCTGCTATTGAGAAGTGTGGTATGTGTGAGATGGTGCAGAGGAGGCACACGTCGGCCTGCCTCAGCTGGAACACTGTGCCGTTGTTGATGGGGCGGGACAGGAGCTGGTCACACACGAGGCCCCACGACTGTACTCCTCGATGCTCCTTGTTATTCTGGGAGGGAAAAAAGATGAGTGTGAATTTTGGGAGTAAAAAAGATGATGAGTGTGAATAACTGTGAAAGATAAACCATTTGGAAAGTAAATAATTGAAGTATGTACATTTACCAAAGTGTGAATGAGTACATGGGAATGGGAGAGTATAAACTATAAGGGGCACGTAACTTTTAAACTAGATTATGAAGGAAAGATAAAGACACATGGAAGGTTGTATCAGAGAAACACTAAGTATAGATGGCATAAAATCTGGCATTATACTAGGCGGAAGGACAACTTATGGAATATTCATTATTAGGCAGCTCCAGGAAAAACAAAGTACAGAAGAGAGTAGTACTTTATTCATGTTAACCTGGATAAGACACTTGTTTATGAGCTTATAAGGAAATGATGAAGCGAGGAAGGAAGGAAGAGCAGAAAGTACAGAGCAAGATAAGGTAAGGTAAAGTGTTGGCACTCGCTATAGCTGTGTGTAGGTGTGGGCGTTCATCTCCCGTCACATTGGCCTTTGAGCCTGTGGTGGAAATTAATCTGTTACACTGGGACAGAAGGCCACTGTGACATCTGACTTTCCACAGTTTGCCTTCACCAGGTTTCCCTAGGTACCCATTTATCTTTGCTTTACTACTAGTACTACTACTAGGTTTTGTTTAGAGGTCTATGCCTCACAGCCATGGTGGACCACTGCTGCACCACTGTGGTGCCTGACCACAGCAGTTTCTCCCCAGTAAACAGCTTAAGCATCACGGCCCCGGGCGGGGACTCGATATGCCGACCAAGTCAATGCAAGGCCAGCGCGCTACCACTGTACTAGCCAGGATGATCTACCAACCCTTTTGGGAGGATGAACAGCTGGGTGAGCTGTGTGCCACCTGCCTTCATCCGGGATTGAACTCAGGCCAGCAGATTCGTAGTCAGACGTGCTAACCACTGTACCAGTGAGACGCATAGTAACAGAGAAAGTACAGAGATAAATAAGACCATAATTCTAACCCAACTTACTTGCATGACAGGCGAGGAGACGAGGTACTGTTCCAGGAAGGCGCGTGGACTCATGTCATGGGCGAGGCAGAGTGCCAGGTGGCTGAGGATGGAGTCCATGGTGTGCCGAGGCTGCTGGCGGGTGATGCGGAGGTATTTCTGTAACGCTCGGGCCAGTGATGGGAAGATAGACTGTGCTGCTTCATGGGGGTTCATGGGTGTGCTCTGACCTGAGGGGGGGGAAAAAAATAGTGTGTTTAAGTGAGAAACGCAGTAAAAAATCTATCCTCTCAAGCAAATTTACAGCCTTATATAGTCGTTATTTAGTGTTTGAGGAAGAGTAGTTTTTTTTTTAAAGCATAGAAAAGGTTAATGGTGTTGATAAATGCAGGAAAGTTTATGTAATTCTGTTCTCTCAAGCAAACTTTTATGGGTGTGCTCTGACCTAGGGGGGAAAAAATGGAGTGTGTTTAAGGTAGTACAGAAAAGTTAATAATAGTGAGAAATGCAGTGAAGTTTATGTAATTCTATTCTCTCCAACAATTTTCAGCCTTATATACAGAGTCTTCATTTAGTGTTTGAAGAAATGTATGTAGTGTAGTGTGTTTAAGGCAAAGAAAAAGTTAGTTAATGAGTGAGAAATGCAATAAAGTCTATATAATTCTATCCTCTCAAGTCAACTTTCAGCCTTATACAGAGCCTTTTAATCTATGTCATTCTGTCTTAACTAAACTACCAGCCTTATAGAGCCTTTAATTAGTGTTCATGGCTATTAAAAACTCCTGGAAATAAATGAGTTAATCTGGAACATCCAGTAACTAAGACATAAATTAATTAATCCAAAATCATTAACACCATTAAGAAATAAATGAATTAATACGAAACAGCCAGTAAGACACACTAATACGATACCATTAAGACATCCTCCTACAATATCTTGATCATTATACATTCCTGGAGACTAGTTAATTACCCCAAACACCCCTCAAGACACCCTAATACAATACCTTGGTCGTCATGCATGCGCTTGATGTGGGTGAACGCTTCCTCAGCTGCTGTGATGAGTCTGGCTTTCCTCTTCCTGACCCTTCGCTCGTACTCGTGTTCCTCGTAGAACCTCTCATTGTGGGCTGAGTCTCTCCGCCGAGCACTGGCTGTAAGCACTGCCCGGGTGTGGCTCTGAAGGTGGAGTGATGGGTAAGAGGAAGGTGATAAGGTGATGGGTAAGGATCAGGTGAATAGTGATGGGTAAGAATCAGGTGAGGTTAGAAGACAAAGCATATTTTTGGATTGATTGTTTAGTTTTTAGTGAGAAATGTGTTTTTATTGTTTTGTCTTTTTTTAGTAACAATATATTTTTTTTCATGATAGATATCGCTTGAATATAAGAAATAGCTCAGTGCAAAAAAAATCATATCTTTTTCTCTCTTATTTTTAGTGTAGTATATCCTATTGCAATCCTCTGTATAGTTATTTTTGTATATCTGTTTGAACATTGCGGCTTACATTGCCTTCCTTTGACCTTCCTTATTACTACTGCTACGTTAAGATAAAGGTCACTCTTAAATATATAGAGGTAGAAAACTACAAATTATACCACCTGGTCCATTGTCTCGGGAAGTCAATTATTTCCATTTAAAACCTAACGTAGTAACACATCATTGGATTAACCATAAGGAAGGAAGTATTGTTAATCTTTTTTACTTCTTCCTCACCTCAACATTTTCCTCATTGCCATCCACATCATAATACTTGAAGGATGAGTTGGTGGGGTGAGGTTTCTTCTTGGAGGGGAGGCGGTCGAGGTAAGGGTTGTAGATGGTGAAGTCTTGGTAATACTTCTCCAACACCCACGCAGCTGCTCTCTGTACACTCAGCTGCCCGATGCTGTACCATCTGAAAGGTATACAAATTTTTTTTTATATATCTATATTTTATTTTTATTTATTTATTTTTTTTTCTCGCTACAGTACCTATGTTTGTATGTGTTTAAGTATCTGCTTGTTGTTGATTGGAATATATACGATGTTTATTCTAATTATTTTTTGTCGTACATGTGATGGGTTTGGGTTTTTGATTTTGTGGTCTGAAGATTTCCGACAGAATTGAGGTCGTTCAGGTTTTCGCCATTTTACTAAGAAACTATTAGTCCTAGTGTAAACTTATATAAATTCAAAGTTATGGGGCTTGGTAATGTCTATCGAATGCTGTCATTATATTTCAAATGCCTCCCATACATTCGGGGAAATGTAAAGTTTTGTAATAATAACAAATTTGTCACTTTCTCCATTCTTAAATCTTTATTTACAATTTATTTCATTCTACTATAGCTCAAAAGAACGGGCGTCTCCTGCTCTATCTTTACAATTCTATACATATTTTATGTAAACCTCATACTTTTCGAGTTATTTTGAAAAACATAATTTCTACAGAACCCTAAGTCCTAATCTGGAAATCTGGTGAAAATTTCGACATCTCCGAATCTCATGAAAATAAGTATACATGGATTCTCTGGGATGCTGACCTCGAATCTTAACTCAGTTTTGTGATGACTATAACATCAAACCACATTTCACCCTTGCTTTCTTACCAAACCAAATAACAAAAATTAAAATAACCATCATTTAACTATATCTTAATAGAATTGTAAAAAAAGGTTTCAAATATAGCATTACATCAAGTAAAACTAAACATAATCCTGATAGAAAACAAATTGAAAAAACGAAATTGAAAAAAAAACAGAGAGGGAGAAAGAGAGAGAGAGGTTCCCCCAAATCCCTGCCTGGTGTGTGTTCCTTACGTGCTTTCTCCATCAGGTGAGCGTAACACCTTCACCATGTACTGGGGGTGTGAGGTGACGCAGCTCCAGCAGGATGACAGCCAAGTACTGGATGAACAGCAGCGCATCCACCAGACTCACAGCAAAGTAAACGATGGAACGATACCGAACCTGGGGAAGTAATGATGATAATGATAATAATAGTAATAGTAATAATACTGATAATAGTAATGATAATAATAATAATAATAATAATAATAATAGTAATAGTAATAGTAATAGTAATAATAATAATAGTAATAACAATAGTAATAATAATGTACAATAATAATCAAACTTTATCAATTTTCAATGTTATACTTCTAATACACTTACTATTATAACTTTCTACACTTACTATATATACACACTCTAACTCCTCTACTTCTTGTTATATAATTCTAAAAGGGGTTTGCTATACCAGTTATAAATCATTGCATTGTGGAAGCAAGAACATTGAAAAAACATCATACAACAGGTTATATTATGGCATCAGATTTAACAATGAGTTACACGTTTCCTTCTCTCCTCTAGCCAAAGGATGTAGTGTAGTGAACGAGTGACAAATAACTCTAACTTTATTACTCTTAAGAATTAATAATGATGAGTTGATTCCAATGATGAGGCAGGTTAACTATTTATCTTACTTTAATAATACTTTAATACTTTAATAGGACCTACATCACAGAAATAGCTAATATAACAGTGATTTAAGGGATGGAGGGAGGGAGGGAGGGAGGGAGGGAGGGAGGGAGGGAGGGAGGGAGGGAGGGAGGGAGGGAAGGGTAGGGTAGATGCACTCACCTCATCTCTGTTCTCCAAGATGCGCACCACGTAGAACAACCAGTACGAGAACGTGAACACAAAGATGAGCATCGTCACCAGTGCACGGAAGATGAAGATCCGGGGCATGGTGGCCTTGGGTTGTCTAGAAATAAAAGACAAGTTAGGTGGTTTTAGGTTGTGTGTAAAATAAAAGACAAGACGTTAGAGGAGGAAAAAACAACATAATGAAAGGAAACGTATAAATAACATGAATTATCTTATCAATTTTGAAGTAACAGAGATATATGAGTTTATTTTAAAACCTCATTATAAAGACAAGACGTTAGAGGAGGAAAAACAACATAATGAAAACTCTATGGAAGGAAATATAGGAATAACATGAATTATCTTATCAATTTCAAAGTAACAGAGATATGAGTATATTTCAAAACCTCATTATATATACCTAAAGAAGAGCGCCCAGGACCCCAGCAGGAGGATGAGGAGCTTGAAGGAGAAGCTGATGAGGAGACCATCACATTCTGAGTCACACTTCAGGTGCTCACTCTTCAGCTGGATCACATTGAGGCGAGGGATCAGCACCATAGCGATAGGGCTGCGGGGCGCGGTGGGGCGGGGGCGGGGGAGGGGGAGGGGGAGGGGGAGGAGGAGGAGGAGGAGGAGGAGGAGGAGGAGGAGGAGGAGGAGGAGGAGGAGGAGGAGGAGGAGGAGGAGGAGGAGGAGGAGGAGAGAAAGAATACAATTAAAACCACGAAGAAAAATGCAGTTGGTTAATTTTCTATATAAATTTCCAAACCTGAGGGAAGTAAATCTCTCACAACTTGACACATTATAAAACAGTATTTCTTCTCCTGTCTTGAAATTATTCTTGTTTGTGTGTTGAACAGAGCATATTTATTTTACCTGAGGAAGGCGAAGAAGGCCACCAGGGCACACAGGGCAGACCCGGCATAGCGTTGGCAAGTGAAGGTCACTCCTGTCTCCTGGTCCCTTCCAATGATGGTCACATCCTGCAGGAAAGACCACAGTCACCACCAACCCAACCACTCCCACGCCCATGCTACTCTAGGATAACCATTAATAGTAGTAATAGTAAGTTAATAATTGACGGAAAAGCTGGAGTGAAGGATATAAAACCTCACACACTGTCAGTCTTTCCAACGGTGTACCAGTCAAGGTATTTCTGTATTGTTTATCATATGTTATTTATGAATTGATTTGCTTACCTGGAAGGACTCGGAGCGGACTGAGGTGTTGCCGGTGATGGCGGTGGTGTTGTCGCCCCAGTTGTCATCCTGCGGGAGGATCTGAACCTCGATCACTTCCCCGCCCATGCCGCCGTCGCCACCCGCTCCTGCCGTCATCTCACTGACCCGCCTGACAAACGATATCTTAATGGTATCTTGGGCTTATAGGTGTCGTGCTGTGTGTGTGTGTGTGTGTGTGTGTGTGTGTGTGTGTGTGTGTGTGTGTGTGTGTGTGTGTGTGTGTGTGTGTGTGTGTGTGTGTGACGTGAACTTTTCTCCTTAAATCTTTAATAATCAATAATACTAATTCAATTTCTGAATGTTGAGGTTTTCCGAGAACGTATTCCCAAGAACAATAAATAGTTGTTATAAAACCACGGAGTTATTACACTGACTTAATGCCACACGCGATGGAATCTACTACAACAGAAGGTCATCACTTCTACAGTTATGACCTGAATCCTTCCTTACCTTCCTCTCTTGTGGAGTGGTCGGGCATTGACGTTCCTGAGGGAGACGAAGGAAGCCTTATGTCTGGCTTGTGGGTGTTGGTACTGCTGCTGCTGCTGCTGCTGGTGTTGCTGCTGCTGCTGCTGGTGATACTGGTACTGGGACTGCGGCGAGTACTGAGGGTGCCTCTGCAGAGAGGCGTAAAGACTGGCGTCGGTGAAGCCAGATACAACAGAGTCTTGGTCAGGTGTCCAAGCCCCCGCGGTTGCATACGACGGACCGGGGCCCACGGAAAAGGACATAGAAACCCGGTCCCGCCTTCGGAGTGGAGGAGCGTTGAGCGGCTGCTGGAGCTTGCATATAGGAGGAGGAGGAGGGCAATGAAGGGGGCGGCTAGGGCAGGGGACCGCCTCGTAGCGCACCTTGGCTATGGCGCCGCACGCAGGTATTCCCTCGCACCGTGTCTGCCTTGTTGGACCTAACCTAGTCCAACGGGTGTTCACTGTACTTACAATCGTCTGGTCATACCCAATCAAGAGCACATGTCTTCAGCAGTGCAAAGTATCTTCAAGCAATACTTAAAATTCCAGATAGACACTAAGGTACCAGTTTTTTTTTTATTTCCTTCCTTAACACAAACTTGAGGTTATATAGTTCTTTGTGTCCTTGTGGAGTTACTTCAGCTATACTAATCACCGTTTCGGGGGTCGTTCTGTAGTCGTCTTGAGAAGCTAAGTTAGGTTAGGTTGAGGAGATCGTCGTAAGTTGTCGTCGCACTGAAGAACGTCTCAGGTCGCTCAAGAACCTCACCTGAACTCCCTTAGTCGTTCAGTTTATCTCGTAGGTTTCCGTGTGGCCTCAGCTGCTGCCGGCGTCACCTGGTGGGGGGAGAACGAGATATTTCAGTAACAAGTTGGGTACATAGAGGTGAGAGGAATGCGTGGGTTGCCGCTCTATACTGTAAGCTGCTCCCCCCCCACGACAACCTTACCGATAATGCCAGGGTGAAAAATGACTCCAAGATGTTAGGTTTGTAGTGAAGTACGATTTGTTATGGCAATGAATGGTGACTTGTCTAATACCTAGTTCGACCTTTCTACTTTATCTTCATTATCTCTCTCTCTCTCTCTCTCTCTCTCTCTCTCTCTCTCTCTCTCTCTCTCTCTCTCTCTCTCTCTCACTCACTATCTTTATCTGGTTATCACTGTTTGCTGGTCTCAGATTTCCATTCCTTTCCTTTCTGTTCACCTTTCTCTCTGTCTCTCTTTTTTCCCCTTACCTCCCTCCCTCTTTCTCTCTCTCCGTCCCTCCCTCTCCCTCCTTCCCTCAGCCAGTCAGTCTGTGGAATGTTATCTCTTGGAAAAGTGAAGGGTGGAGGGGCCCAGGAGGAAAGAGGCGAAGGAAAAAGTGGACGAGAGAGCGAGAGAGAGAGAGAGAGAGAGAGAGAGAGAGAGAGAGAGAGAGAGAGAGAGAGAGAGAGAGAGAGAGAGAGAGAGAGAATGAAGATGTAGATGGTAAGAATATGCTCTCGTCAGTCGGGAAAGAGAGTCCATATATATATATTTCTTGCTACTTTATCTTCCTCTGGACTTTCTCCTCCTCCTCCTCCTCCTCCTCCTCCGCTCTATACCGATGCCTAAATTCTTGCTTCCGTGCCTGACTTTCTTTCTGTCTGTATGAGAAAGAGAAAGAGAAAGAGAAAGAGAGAGAGAGAGAGAGAGAGAGAGAGAGAGAGAGAGAGAGAGAGAGAGAGAGCCGGCTTGCCAGGTGCTACCACATCAGGTGAAGGGTGAAGGGGGGGAAGGGGGGGAGGGGGAGGAAGAGAAGCAGACTGGCACTGGCAGACATCCGGGAGCCAATGGTATGCTCTCTCTCTCTCTCTCTCTCTCTGTCTGTCTGTCTGTCTGCTCTGTCTGTCTGTCTCTCTCTCTCTCTCTCTGTCTGTCTCTCTGTCTGCTCTCTCGTCTCTCTCTCTCTCTCTCTCTTTGAAACCAGTGAGTAATCAAGAGAGAGAGAGAGAGAGAGAGAGAGAGAGAGAGAGAGAGAGAGAGAGAGAGAGAGAGAGAGAGAGAGAGAGAGAATCAAGTTTAATCAAACTTTACCATGTAGTACAACACACGAGGTAATTCTCTCTCTCTCTCTCTCTCTCTCTCTCTCTCTCTCTCTCTCTCTCTAAACTGCCCTCATGACCTCTCCCTTCTCCCCCACCCCCCTTTCCCTCCATCTCCCTTCCAACCCCCAACATACCCCCTGCCTGCTACTAATTTCACCTCCATCCTCCCCTCCCTACCCTCCTCTCAATCCACAACCTTCCTGCTTCCCCCCCCCTCTTCTTTGATGCCCCGCCCTCCACCACGCCCCCTACCCCCACACACCCCAGGCACTGTACCCGCTCTGACGGTGAAATTTGTGCAGGAGGAAGGTGTGTGTGTGTGTGTGTGTGTGTGTGTGTGTGTGTGTGTGTGTGTGTGTGTGTGTGTGTGTGTGTGTGTGGAGGGGCTGGTAAACATGGGATTGTAACGTACACACACACACACACACATACACACTAAATTGATGTCCTCGTTACCTCCATTTGATCGTTCAGTCTCACCACAACCACCACCACCACACCACAACTACCGTCATCATCATCAACAACAATTTGACAAGAAACCACCAAGCACAAGCTGTCACTGAACCCTTCCTACCTAACTTCCTTCTTTTCTTCCTACCTTTCCTTCCATCCTTCTTTTTTTCTTTCTCCTCTGTTAACAAAACGGACCCAACAATCTATAATTTCTACATAGTTTCAGCGTCACGCCAAACATTATAGACACACACACACACACACACACACACACACACACGACTGAGGTGAAGAAAACATTGGGTAACCGATAGACACAAGTACTGCATATATACAAGACCGGTACATAGAGATACATAAATTAATGAATATGCAATGCGATGGAGTTAGCTGTCTGGGATTATAGAACCACTAGTACGTACACTCAGATATTTACGTAACTGTCTTATATAATTCCGTTCTTATTGAATTGATTTTCTTAAGCTTTCCTTGATTTTTCTTAATTTTCCCCTGATTTTTTAATATTTTTTTTCTCTCTCTAAAGTACCAGTTAAGATCGTCAGGTTATATATACTAAGACTGTAACCTCTCCTGGTGTAAACTAATGTAGAGGTCAAGCTAGTTAGTTTCGTATTTTGTCACTCTAAGTACAGCACCGAGCAATGCAAGCTGAAGCCACTGGTATACGAGTCTGTTTATAACCCATAATATAGTATGTTAGACACACCACAACATTGTCTGATACATGTTAACCTCACTGAGATGCAAGAGCGGTCAGAAATATTGAAGGGAAAAAGGAAAATAATATATAATTCGTGAAGACTTTACTAATATTGTGCAGTGGATTTCTGGCTGGCTCAAGTTTCCTGTTGATGTATCGCTCCTTTACCCAGAAGCGTTGGGAAGCACGAATTTTGCCCTGATTCAACAACGGTAGTGTTATACAAGCTCAGGGACTCACTCAGGGGCTGGTCAGGGGTGGGGGGGTGTGCACTACTCTCAACACACATCAAAACCACAAAATATTACCGTAGTATATTCCAAATTTTCCATCCCTTTCTCCACCCCAGTCAGGCATGTCGGAATATTTCACATCCCAGCCTCCACACTTGTCTGCTAGCGTTCTTATGAGTATTATTTTAGCTTCTTGTCGCTTACATTCCCTTTCATTATTGTTCTCTCCGCTTTCTCCAGTTCGCTCAATGCCCAGACGTTGTACATGTCCAACGTAATGAGTCATGTAGTTATATAAGGTCACTTTCTATATATATGACCGATCTTTATGTTGCGGTATTTCGTTCTGAGTTACTGTTTTCTTTTGCCTTCTTTCTCTCTTCTCCTCCGCGCTGGTCATGAAGGAAGGTGAGTCTTCGTTTTGTTCGGGTTCACAAAAGCATATTTACTCATGGAAGTTTGAAAATACTCCAACTGACGAAATTATATTATGGAGTGTTTATATAGGCCATACTAGTGAGGAAAATCAAGACTCATCATTGATCATTTACTCTCTCTCTCTCTCTCTCTCTCTCTCTCTCTCTCTCTCTCTCTCTCTCTCTCTCTCTCTCTCTCTCTCTCTCTCTCTCTCTCTATCCATCTCGTTCGTCTGCATTACTCTCACAATTTCTTGCTGATGCCGCTCCTTCTCCTCCTTCTGTTTCTTCTCCTTCTTCTTCTCCTCCTCCTCCTGTTCCTTCTTCTTCTTCTTCTTCTTCTTCTCCTCCTCCTCCTTCTTTTCATCCTATCCTTGTTCTTGGTCTTGCTACCCTCCCTCCCTCCCTCCCTCCCTCCTCCTCCTCCTCATATAGCCCTTGTTGCCTCCTCTCTTCCGGAACCTCAGGGTACTCCCAGCGAATCCCTCCCACCACCACCCTCAACACGGGAGCCAGTCTGTGCAACGGCAAGTCAGTGTGTGTGTGTGTGTGTGTGTGTGTGTGTGTGTGTGTGTGTGTGTGTGTGTGTGTGTGTGTGTGTGTGGCTGCTGCAGACACGTCCACCCAGAGTCACTGACCCGCCACGCTCCGCTAATGTAAAATATCACAAAAACATGCACTTGTGAGCGAGTAATCCCAGTAATCACACACACACACACACACACACACACACACACACACACACACACACACATCGATCTATTTTGAGTTCGAGTGAGTCCAACACATTACTGATAGCATTGATGTTGATGGGAACGTATACTTTTTTTTAGCCTTCCGCCAGGTGATAAGGTAATAAAGACAGGTAAATGGAATGGGTTAGGTTAGGTGAATGTTGTCAGCTGGTTTGAAAGGTGAGAGTCAGCGTAGAGGAGGAGGAGGAGGAGGAGGAGGAGGAGGAGGAGGAGGAGGAGGAGGAGGAGGAGGAGGAGGAGGAGGAGGTAGCGAGGTGACTGTGACTGGGCAGGTGTGATAGCCAGGTGTGTGTATGTGTGTGTGTGTGTGTGTGTTCCTTCTTTCCATCTCTTTGGTATCTCCTCCTCCTCCTCCTTGTCTACCTCTATTTATTTGTATATTTGCACCATGACACACCAGCTGCCCTTGCCAACTACAGACACACCGTCGCCCAGCTGTCCCCTGCACTCCTAACATACCCCAGCTGCCCCCTGCCCCCTGCCCCCTTGCCCCTGTCGGCCACTCCCTGCTGCGCTGCCTTGTTCACTGCATATCACTTCAACCCTCACCCTACCCCGACCCCTGCCTACCTACCTTTGCTATACCCTGCCAAGTTTCATGCCCAGGTTTCTCTCTCTCTCTCTCTCTTTTTTTTTTCTCTCTCTCTCTCTCTCTCTCTCTACCGTTATCTGATTCATCCATCCCCACAGGAAGATGTATGTATGTATGTACTGTCACTAGTAGGCGCGCACACACGCGATTATTTATAAAGGCGTCATCTTTATCAACGACAGTGACGAATTAAGGCAAGAATTCTCTCTCTCTCTCTCTCTCTCTCTCTCTCTCTCTCTCTCTCGGTACTCTATTTTTACGCCTTCGTTACGTAAGGAATGGAGAAAGTACAAGGAGAGAGAGAGAGAGAGAGAGAGAGAGAGAGAGAGAGAGAGAGAGAGAGAGAGAGAGAGAGAGAGAGAGAGAGAGAGACACTGTGTACACCATCTCATTCATAAATCCACACACACACACACACACACACACACAAACAAACACGCCTCGGCTTCCGCTCATTCCGTGACACATTCTCGATAACATAAAATAAAAAAAAGTTTGGAAAAAGACCTTAATTAACAAATAGTTATCGCAAAAAGAGTTAGTAATCACACGATAAACTATAATGCACTTACTTAATTATCTCTCTTTTTTTTTCTCTCTCTCTCTCTCTCTTTCACACAATAATTACGATACAGTTAGGTTACGTAAGGTTAGGTTAGTTATGTTACGTCCTATCCATCATTTCTTAGCCGGTCATGTGGATTGGGAGGAGTGGAACAACCTTCAAACTAACCTCACGCATCGCCACACCATAAACTCACTCAAAAATAACCTTGCCTTTCACCTTTCTAACCTGGGCGCGTCCCTTAAGACAGGAACACCATCATGACTGTCTATTTAGATTCACAGACAGCAAATTTAGGGGGAAAATTTTGCTACTTAATAACGAGAATTGTGTATTAGAGAATGAAACTTATTTGTGATGTAAATAATCTGTATCTATTTATCTCTTATAGTGGATTAAATAGCATCTTTATTCTTGTTTATTTCGATGTAAGATGAGTGTTTATGTGATTATTTATGAGAGAGAGAGAGAGAGAGAGAGAGAGAGAGAGAGAGAGAGAGAGAGAGAGAGAGAGAGAGAGAGAGAGAGAGAGAAAAGAGATAGAGAGAGAGTATTTAGTAGTAATGGAAGATAAGATAGCCTCGCCACCTCACTAAATTGCAGGTAAGGTAAGGTATTACTACACGTGGATTTACTCTTCTTCTTCTTCTTCTCCTCCACGCGCCATCTTCCTTTACTCTGTACCTTAGGATCAGTGAGGTGAAAAGGCGAGACCCAGTGATCCGAGCTAATGTTATTTTTTTCCCTTCCTCTCTCTCTCTCTCTCTCTCTCTCTCTCTCTCTCTCTCTCTCTCTCTCTCTCTCTCTCTCTCTCTCTCTCTCTCTCTCGCTCTTAAGCTTCTCTCCGGTTTCTTCAAGCAGAGGAATAACTTTTCTTTTCCTCTTCTTTCACTTTTTTTCTTTCCTCCTTATATCGCATCTTGATCCTCAGCAGCCTCGTCCACCCACTCCTCTTAAATACCAATGAAGAGGAAGAGGAAGAGGAAGAGGAAGAGGAAGAGGAGGAGGAAGCGTGGGATCAGGAGTGGTATATTGACGCTACAAATTCCTTCTCTAAAATTGGTTCGTCTCTATACCACTAGCACCGAATACCAATGATTTTACCGAACTCTCCAAACACGCAGGCAGCTCCCAACCCAAGCCCAAGCCCAAGCCCAGGCAGAAGGGAGGCGTGGAATAGCATAGCGGAAGAGAAAGGGAGTGAGTGAGTGAGGGAGTGAGGTGAAATACGTGAAAGGTGCGAGTGAGGGAAAAGTAGAAGGTAGTACGAGAACTTTGTATATATTTTTTTTACCAGTGTCAGAGTGCAAGAGTCACAGTCTGAAGGTTCCTCAAGTGTAAACCTTAACCTAACCCCTGTACTCAAGTGTCAGGATGGCTTATGACTCTCAAAGATAGCCTGTGTGTGTGTGTGTGTGTGTGTGTGTGTGTGTGTGTGTGTGTGTGTGTGTGTTTCAACTGCATGTCTGTCATCCACATACCAACAGTTACATACGAGTTTTTGTCAAGTATACTTCAAGATAGGATGCTATTACTTCAGGTTACCATCAGATTATCCTCTCAACGCATATTTGAACCACACACACACACACACACACACATACACACACACACTACTTTTCCTGTGCAAGGGCTGTTGGTCTTGCATTATTATCTGATAAACGAGATTAACTTAAGTATTCTCCAGTGAACCTTCTTTACGGAGTCCAAATTCATCCTGCAGTACAGAGACCAAAGTTAGGCAGCGTTGCAGGTGTTCCCCGCTAGGCTAAAGGAGACTCAACTTGGGCATGACACCCGCGCCGCCTCTACCTGCCACTCTGATGTGTACCAAGGAGGAGGAGGAGGAGGAGGAGGAGGAGGAGGAGGAGGAGGAGGAGGAGGAGGAGGAGGAGGAGGAGGAGGAGGAGGAGGAGGAGTGAGTGGACCCAGTGAGGCTTTAGTGTACCGACAGTCAACTCCAATACTCAAAAATATGAAGAAAAACAAAATCAACTTACTTACATTTCTAATTCATCCCTTTCCTTCCTTCCTTGTTCACTCCAGCGACTTCTCAGCCAAAACCAGATGATATCTTATACTTAACCTCAATCACAAGTGACACAACACTAGATTTCTACCTCAGTGGCGCCAAGATCAAGGTCAACAGCGCCACACTATACTATGAGTCTTCGGAAATTCTTACAATACCTGTACATGTCACTGATAAAATAATAAGAAAAAATACTGTGGTGAAAGCAGGACCCACACACAGGTGATGCCCCCCCCCCCTCCTGAGGTGAGTACCGCCCCCCTCCCCCCCCCATCATCCCTTCCTCCCAGCGCACAAGGAAGCACCCACATCAGAATGACAGATCACCGAGGCGGAGTAGCATCAGACGCGCCGAGGCAAGGATTTCAGCGCCGCGTCTCGTGTTGCAACAACAAGAGCATTCCCAATGGGCCTTTGTACCGTGGCAGGCATTTCCGAGGGCCTTAGGGGACGGCAGCTGGGCGGCTTCCTGTGCCCTTAGCGTTACGGAAATATAACTATGGCATTTCAAGGCCAAGACGGATCGAAAACAGAACCCTTTATTATTGATTTTTTTTTTGTCTGTCCTGGTACAACTTGCGTATCTCTGTGTATGTGTATGTGTGTGTGTTGGGGGGGGTGGGGAGGCGTCTGCTGCATGGTCGTTGCGGTGGGAATACAAATGTGTGGTTAGCGCTTCCATATGTGGTTGATTTTTACTTGGTGATTAATTCATCCTATTACCATGTCGCCCTTGACGTCTTGCTCTGTTTACCCGCAACCCAAACCTCACCTCACCTCAAACTGGCTGCATAACGCCACTCATCAACCTTTCAACTTAATTACAACACTATTTTGATCCTATAGGGAGTGGAAAAGGGGTAATATTATTCTTTCTCATTCTATCTTCCTCTCTCTCCCTTTCTTCACACACTGGGCGGTACACATGTGCACGAATCCTCCTGTGCTCTAACCCCTGAGGCCCCGAGGCACATGACCCACCGCCACCCCAGCACACAAGGGCCACCAGGACACAACACACACCTCCTTCATTTGAGTCTGACTGAAGTAACGTTTTTTTCCCTCTAAAGGATATCCAGAAACGCCTAAGGAAGAGAACGTTTTTTGTGATTTAACGGTTTTTTTCTAAGGATATCCAGAAACGCCTAAGGAAGAGAACGTTTTGTGGGTGAATTTAACGATTTTTTCCCTCCCTATAGTAAAAGAAAGACGTTTGTATAGGACTTTTGTATA
Organism: Metacarcinus magister; assembly: GCA_029783475.1. NCBI lineage: Eukaryota > Metazoa > Arthropoda > Malacostraca > Decapoda > Cancridae > Metacarcinus > Metacarcinus magister. Next base: position 2,024,238 of record JAPQNM010000046.1, read on the forward strand.
AGAGGACAATGCTAACCTAACCTAACCTAACCTAACCTAACCTAAACTAACCTAACCTAACGTAACCAAAGCTAACCTAACCTAACCTGATTCCAAGTCAAGGTCTCTCATCGTCCCTTCTCGTCTTCTCATCCACCTTCACGTCGCCTTCCACTACAGTCTTCCAAGTAAGGCAAACTTCTACTACTACTATTACAGACGTGACTTATGGGAGGGTAAGCAGGGACTCCAGCCTCGTATACTAAACAAGAGTGACGTGTAGCACAAGAGAGGGTAAAAAAATAAATTGAGCCACTGTGGAGGAGAAAAAATACACAATTACGTCTTTTGACTCTGCGTGTGCGTGTGTGTGTGTGTGTGTGTGTGTGTGTGTGTGTGTGTGTGTGTGTGTGTGTGTGTGTGTGTGTGTGTGTGTCTAGCCCCTGTCAACGATCTCATTCCCCTTCGTCACCCCGTTTCACCCCCAGACAATCACCACCACCTTCACCCCAACAATATCCCCCAATACACCCCAAAAACTTCACCCAGACAGTCTCCCCCGAAAAAGGTGCAGCGGTAAGGCAAGTTCACGAGTCCAATTCCTTCTTCCGTCCCCGTCGCCGCCGCCGCCACCACCACCACCACGTCTAACCTCACGCCCTTGATCAATACCCGAGCGCCCTTCTCACGCACGACACTAGGAATTCCGCTACACTCTCCCGCTGCCTGCATGCTTGAAAGAGGAAGGCATGAAGGAGGAGGAGGAGGAGGACAAAGGAGGAGCAGGCTTTGGATTAGAGTAAGCTAAAAGAAGACTAGAAGATTATGTGGAGGAGGAGGAGGAGGAGGAGGAGGAGGAGGAGGAGGAGGAGGAGGAGGAGGAGGAGGAGGAGGAGGAGGAGGAGAAGGAGGAGGAGCAGGAGGAGGAAGAGGAGGAAAAATATATGTAAAAATAGTATAAGGAAAAGTAGTCTTCTGTAGTAGTAGTATAACAACACACACACACACACACACACACACACACACACACACACACAGTTACACGAAGAAAACAAAAACAACGAAGATAAAAAAAACAGATAAAACAAGAACGTCAACACCACCACCATCACACAGACAAGATGAAGAACAAGGAGGAGAAAGAAAGAGAGAGAAAGACACCATGAACGTGATCTAAAACACACACACACACACACACACACACACACACACACAACGCTCTTCTCTTGTTTGTTCACCAATAAATTTCTCTTTCCTAGCAAAAGTCAGGCACTGAATAGAGAGAGAGAGAGAGAGAGAGAGAGAGAGAGAGAGAGAGAGAGAGAGAGAGAGAGAGAGAGAGAGAGAGAGAGAGAGTCAGGGCGGTTGGTAAAGAAAGGCATAGGGAAGAGAGGGAAAGGGTGTGGTGTAGTGGTAAGAAAGGGGAAGAAGAAGAAGAAGAAGAAGAGGAGGAGGAGGAGGAGGAAGAGGAGGAGGAGGAGGAGGAGGAGGAGGAGGAGGAGGAGGGAAGATGAAGTATTAACAAGCTCACCCCTTTACTCTTTCTTTTCTTCCCTTCCCTTCCTCCTCCTTCTCCTCTTCTTCTTCTTCCTCCTCCTCCTCTAGGCTGTTTCTGAGCCTTTTTAATCTTTGCTCCCTTTCTGCCTTCCCCAGAGCAACTTTACCCTTTGAAAGACATTCTCTCTCTCTCTCTCTCTCTCTCTCTCTCTCTCTCTCTCTCTCTCTCTCTCTCTCTTTTACCCAATTAGCGTGTCCAATTACTTTACAATACATGGGAGTGATTGCTCATTTTTTGGATTCATTGCTCTCGCTCTCTCTCTCTCTCTCTCTCTCTCTCTCTCTCTCTCTCTCTCTCTCGCTTCACTGCTTTTTCCTACGCTTCTCCCAAACCCAACCTCGTCCTCTTCCTTCTCAACACCGCTTCTATAAGTCGTAATGGTAGTAGTAGTAGTAGTAGTAGTAGTAGTAGTAGTATAGTAGTAGTAGTAGTAGTAGTAGTGGTGGTGGTGGTGGTGGTGGTGAAGGAGGCTGGATTTTATAGTGTAGTCAGATCAACTCCCTCAACACCACTACCACCACCGCATCATCATCATCACCACCACCACCACCACCACCACCAGCAACATAAGCGTGTGGGGTTAGTTTTTGCATGCATAGGAGTTCAGTTTGCAGTGTACCAACCCAAACTGTGCTGGTGGGAGGAGGTGGGGGGGTAGGGTAATGAGAGAGAGAGAGAGAGAGAGAGAGAGAGAGAGAGAGAGAGAGAGAGAGAATAAACAAAAGGAAACTAGAATACAGCAAAGCAAACAGAATTAAACCAAGGAAAGGAAGGTTAAAAAAAAATAATAAAAAAAAAAATGAAAGAAGAGAAGGAAGAAAGAGACATAGATAGCCACAAATGAAGACAAAAGGAGAACAATAAAGGAAGGGAGGAGAACAAGGAGAGAAGGGAGGGAGAGGTAGGTAGGTAGGTAGGTAGGTAGGTAGCGGGACCGGATGTACCGTTCTTATAGGGTCAGCTCAGGTCAAACAAGTGGCTTCATAAGTACACTGTATCACCGCTAGAGGACACCGCCAACGCCCTTCTAGCTGGGAACGCGAGTATGGTATTCTTAGCGGCCTGTAACGAACCTCCCCAGCGTTGATTTACATAGATTTACATAAAACTAGACCACACAGCTAGTTTGGTATACATGGAGTGGTCTGTTGGTATTCCTAATTAGTATACAAGGTTGTTAGGTTGATCCAATACCTGTGTTTTAATGAGTAACTCCCAGCGGGGTTCCTCAAGGGGTTTTATTGAGTGAGTACATGAGTGACGATCTTGTGGTCTTGAGCTGCTTCACATCCCTTCTTGATTTGGTTAGCAAGGAATCATCTCGTGGAATCTTGACAAACCAGTCTATAATGATTCTTACTTTCATTATTTCTATTTGGACTGAAGTATATATATGTCTAATGTATGTAGCTATGTGTCCTGGTATGTAAAGGTTTCAGTATCTATATTTTCTAGTGTTTTATATCGGGAAAAAGTATCTCATGGTTTCTTTGGGTAATGCATAAGTGGTATCATCTTCCTTGTTCCCTCGGTGAAGAGTTTCCAGCATCACTCTATCTTTACTGAGGCGAAGAGAAGTGAGCCGAGCCGAGCTGAGCCGAGCCGAGTCCCGCATTCCAAGTGGCGTCTCACTAACCTTTGCTCTGCGGTTATTCCTACGTCTTTGTTTTGCGAGTCAAGTGAATATTTACAAAGCCAAAGTACTTATTATTTATATATATTTTTTTCGTCTTTGACATGTCTCATTAAAGTTATTGTAAAAGGATTGAGATAAACTATAATTTGAAAAGCCTTTAGGGATTGACATCATTATCTTTGTATTATTGAATAAATGGATGAATGTTGCTAACGGAGGTACATACGTGATGGCAAAGTGGATAAGATGTTCGCCTCGCATACTTTGAGACACCGGTTCGAATCTTACTTTAAACACCCATACACACTTTATAACGTGTTCAATACTCTATACATCCTCTATAACCTCTTAGAACACGTGTCCTATCAGCCACGTGGAAAATTACAACGAGATAGAAAAACCAAAAGAGGAAGATAGATACTTATAAAATCATGTATTTATAACCTACTCATAATATACAACTACAAAATACGTTCTCTACTCGTACTACCAAACCCAGGGTGCATTTAGACCCCTACAGGGAGAGGCAGATTAACGGTGCAAACACGTGACAGGGTGGTAACAAAAATAAATATAGAAAAAGAGGTTCTGTGGAGTAATTTCTTGGAGTTGATTGTTAATTGGTCTGTCATTTTTTTCTTCCTTTGCCTGGAGCTCATCTTTCCTTCAGGCCAGATGGGAGGAAGATCGTACGTGACCCTATCCTCTCCCTCCTCCTCCTCCTTCTCTTCCTCCTCAATCATCTTCTTCTTCTTCTTCACACGCCATCTCCTACAGTCACTTCTTTCTTGCTATGCGTTGCAGCCTGATTCCTTTACTTCCTCAAACCTGTCTATCTTTTGTCTTTTTTTTTTCTTCTTTTTTTTTGTATTCTTCAGGTTGGTTCTATCTCTTGTGTTTTTTTTCTTCGTTCTTTCTTCTCTCTTTCGTACCCATTCCTTCCTTCTTTTATATTTTATTCTTGCATTTCTTTTTTTCATTCCTTCCTCTATTGACTACTAATTCATCTCTTCCTCCTCTACTACGATCATCCTTCTCTTGCACACCTGTTCCTATACCTCCCTCTTCTTCTTCTTCTCTCCTCCTCCTCCTCCTCCTCCTCCTCCTCCTCCTCTTCTTCTTCTTCTTCTTCTTCTTCTTCTTCTTCTTTTTCTTCTTCTTCTTCCTCTTCTACTTCTCTTCCTCCTCCTCCTCCTCGGCACGTGTTCAGTATCGTTAGGTCCCTCTACGCCGTACAGTCGCATATGGATACACTTACACTACACAGACGGCGATGGGCGGGACAGTGGATGGCTCAGTGTGTGTGTGTGTGTGTGTGTGTGTGTGTGTGTGTGTGTGTGTGTGTGTGTGTGTGTGTGTGTGTGTTCAAGAAGACGTGGTGTGAGTACGTATGTCTGTCTTGAGGCCGTCTAATGAGGGTGTGATCTTCCTACTCCTACTCCTCCTCCTCCTCCTCTTCTTCTTCGTTGTCCTCTTCCTCCTCCTCCTCCCTCTCATAACTATCAATTCCTTCCTACTCCACCATTATCCCTCCCCTCCACTCACTCACTCAATCCTTCCCTCATTATCCTACCACCACCATCACCACCACCACCACCACCACCACCACAACCATCACCACCACTCCAACGCATCATTGTCTCCCTCCCTTCCTCCCTCCCCCCACTACCCCAACACACCTGGCGTACCCCCTAAACTTCCTACATCCCCTCCGGCAGAGAGAGAGAGAGAGAGAGAGAGAGAGAGAGAGAGAGAGAGAGAGAGAGAGAGAGAGAGAGAGAGAGAGAGAGAGAGAGAGGGGAGGAAAGGGGGGAAGGACATTGCATTAGCAGAGTCGTGGTTCGTCCTCACCTCTCCACCTCCTCCCTCACCTTTTACCCTTTCCTCCTCCTACTCCTCCTCCTCCTCTTCCTCTGCTAGTATGATGTCATGATTAGGAAGTAAATATAAATAAGAAGATAAATAAACAACAAAGATCAGTGTAGATAAGAGAGAGAGAGAGAGAGAGAGAGAGAGAGAGAGAGAGAGAGAGAGAGAGAGAGAGAGAGAGAGAGAGAGAGTATCCTTATGAAAAAAAAAGGATTAATGGCTAGCTGTCCACCTGTCCAAGCTCTCACGCGTCTCACCTGTCACCTCTCTCTCTCTCTCTCTCTCTCTCTCTCTCTCTCTCTCTCTCTCTCTCCTCTCTCTCTCTCTCTCTCGGGTGACTGACTTTCTTGGATGCCGGAAATTTATGTGCTGTTTCCTCTCTTCCTTCTTCCTTTTTTCTTGTTGTTTCCTTCCGCCTTCAGCATGAGAGAGAGAGAGAGAGAGAGAGAGAGAGAGAGAGAGAGAGAGAGAGAGAGAGAGAGAGAGAGAGAGAGAGAGACACACACACACACACACACATATAACAAAACAATCTTCTTCCTCCTCCTCCTCCTCCTAAGTGAGAGGCAACACTTGAGAACACTCGTGAGCTGGAACACAGGTAGGGGAGTGCCGCCCCCCCCTCATAAGTGCCCCTTCTCCCCCATTTCCCCCTCATTAGCCTGACCACATCGTTACAGAGTATGGAAATGGGTGACCTCTGTAACCTTACCCACTTCCTTTCCCTCCTTCTGTACTTTCTTCTCCCCCCCCTTACTCCTCCTCCTCTTCCTGTCTTCCTGTACTAAGTAATAAATGTCTTTTCTTCCTTCCTTTCCTCTTCCTCCTCCTCCTCCTCCTCTTCTTCTTCTCTTTCTCCATTCTTCATTCCTTGCCTCTTCCTCTTTCTTCATTCTAGATAAAAGACAATTAGCTTTCCTCTTCTTCCTCCTCCTCTTCTTCTTCTTCCTGTCTTCCTACACTAAGTAATAAGTGTCTTTCCTTCCCTTTTTCCTCTTCTTCTTTCGACATTTTTTCTTCCATCCTAGATAAAAAGACAATTATCTTTCCTCCTCCTCTTCTTCTTCTTCTTTTTCTTGTCTTTCTCCACTAAGTAGTAAGTGTCTTTTCTTCCTTCCTTTCCTCTTCCTCCTCCATTTTTTCTACCATTCTAGATAAGACAATTAGCTCTCCTCCTCCTCCTCTTGTCTTTCTCAACTAAGTACTTTCCTCCTTCGTCTTCCTCCTTTTTTTCTACTCTATATAAGAACCAATTACCTCTCCTCCTCCTTCTCCTTCTAATCCTCCTCCTCATCATTATTAACCTTTTCCTAAGCCGCTTATTTTTTCATTTCCTTCAATATTTCTAGCTACACGAAGGGCCGAAATTAGGCTTAATTACTCCAGGCCTCACCACCTCAACGCCGCAAATCCTGTAATTAACCTTATGATAAATTACTTGTAGCCTCAGGTAGCGTGTGCAAGAGAGGATATAATTGATGTCCTTGTCTCACACTCACCCACTACCACGCCCATGCCACGCCCACACCCTCCCACCCACATCACATCGCATCCTCTCCCTTTGAAGTCCTAAGATAAGGGATAAATCACATGTTTCGCTCAATGGAATCTGTCATTGGTTCAACTGGCGTAGTCATTGAACAAGGGCGGCTCAGTGTGTGTAAGTGTGTGTGTGTGTGTGTGTGTGTGTGTGTGTGTGTGTGTGTGTGTGTGTGTGTGTGGATAAGGGTGTGGCTAGGAAGGTACCAAGAAGAAGCACATGCTGGACTATAAGTAAGATACAACATCCATGCTTGGTAGTATAAGAGGCTATATCTGGGAGGAGCTTACACAGAATCATGATGGGCGTGTCTATGAGGAGCACAGTCAAGAAGGGCGTGACTTAGCTAACCTTAACTTTTAACTGTACATAACTAAAAGGCTTAAGGAGTTTCAGTGGACGGTAACTTAAGGGACAGTGAAGATAGGTTAAGGATAAGAGTGAAGGAGATGGTGACAGGCAGTGACTTGGGGCATGGAGACGGGCGGAGGAGGAGCAGGAGGTGAAGATAGAGGCGTGGCTTAGAAGAGGAGACTTATAGGGGGTAGGAAGGGAAGGCGGTGTAACAGAAGGGGACGTGACTAAAGAGAGCGAGTGGCCTGCAAGATAAGGAAGGGAAAGAGAGGGGAGAAGAGAGAGAGAGAGGGAAAGAGAGAGACGTTTAGCTTATATGAACTACTGGAAGGAATCAGTAAGAGAGAGAGACATGGAGTGACGAGAGAATGAAAATAATTTACCTTTGAGTGAATTCCGCAATAAACACACTAGGTTACAAGACCAAGACCAAGACGCCGCAAGGGAGAAAGTTTCCACTCACGACAACACTGTAGGAAGAGCCACGTTCTCTTAGCCCCAGTTCGGTACTACTTCCTCCCTCGGCCCTAACGACAAGTCAGGGGGAGCCATAAAGAACAAACAGGAAGGTGCCCAGAGCAAGATGAATGGAGAGAAAGGAAAGACAGCACACAAAGGGAAACTCCAGGTACCAGTTTAAAAAAAGATGGTACGCGAAAATATTTACATACGACCGAAATAGAAAGGAATTGTTATATTTTTTGAAAGGAGATCAGGAATAGAACACAAAAGATGGTGGAATATTAATACTAAATGGATTTTTGAATAACAATACAAGAGAGACAGAGAGAGAGAGAGAGAGAGAGAGAGAGAGAGAGAGAGAGAGAGAGAGAGAGAGAGAGAGAGAGAGAGAGAGAGAGAGAGAGAGAGAGAGAAGAGAAAGTATAACAAACTGAAAAACGTAATAATAGTAACGTAATATAAGAGTAGGTAAAAAAATATATAAAAAAACAAGAAGAATCCAGTGAAACTACTTGCGTGGTGTGTGTGTGTGTGTGTGTGTGTGTGTGTGTGTGTGTGTGTGTGTGTGTGCGTTGCAGTGGACAGTTATCGTGTGTGCATGGAACGGCCCATTGTATTGCAGTAGAGAGAGAGAGAGAGAGAGAGAGAGAGAGAGAGAGAGAGAGAGAGAGAGAGAGAGAGAGAGAGAGAGAGAGCTGTGTTATTCATACACGCTGACCTTTTACTCTTCTCTCCACATTTCCCTCCCTCGGGCTACTCCATTTCTTCCTTCATACTCCTAATTCTTCCTCCTCCTCCTCTTCCTCATCCTCGCTGCTGTCTTATCGATTCCCCTCCAGCCTCCTCCTTTCCCTCTTCTCCCTCACTTACCCACATTTAGCAAGTCTCTCTCTCTCTCTCTCTCTCTCTCTCTCTCTCTCTCTCTCTCTCTCTCATACATCTCACTGACTGGGTTGGGTTCGGTTTTATCTTAATCTCGGCACCCAGGTAGATTCCAAGGCTTGTTTACGTTTCGTCAGAGCCACAGGTATTCTACAAGTCCCCCCTAAACACCTCCCTTCACCCTCTCTCTCTCTCTCGTCTCTCTCTCTCTCTCTCTCTCTCTCTCTCTCTCTCTCTCTCTCTCTGCGTGCGTGTTAATTTTTCCCGCGGTAAGCTGAGTCTCGCCTTGTCGCGGCGTTGTCTGGGGATCTTATGCTAATCGCGTGCATGTGAAGGAAGGACACGTCGCCTGAGAGAGAGAGAGAGGAGAGAGAGAGAGAGGAGAGGAGAGAGAGAGAGAGAGAGAGAGAGAGAGAGAGAGAGGAGAGAGACAGAGAGAGAAGATTAATTTACATGGTGTCGCGTAAATGAAAGTCAGACACCCAGTCATCCGCAGCTCATAAAGTGAAGAACATACTCAAGCAACACACACACACACACACACACACACACACACACACACACACATACACACACAACAACAACACCACCACCCACTCACATATTTACTTAAACAGTCTTCTGGTATCATCCTCCCTACTTAAAATGCACTATCTACCTTAGCGTCAGTCAGTCAATCAGTCAGTTAGTCAGTCTATGCATACAACCCACCACCTCACCGTGACCTTCTCTCCCCTCAAATGGCGTCACCTTATCATACAAATATCACTTGAATATTCCCTTGCATAGACGATTTGCTGGGTTGATGGATTTATAGCATGGTGGTGTTGATGGTGGTGTGTAGGTGCATGCATGGCGGCAGCAGCGGCGGTGGTGTGGCTGTAGGAGGCTAGAGGAATCTTGTCAAGTGGTGAGGGAGTGTGAGGGAGAGTGAGGAAGAGTGGGAGGCGGGTCCTGTAATCGCACATAGAGGGGTGAGAGGCCAGGGAGGACACAGAATGAATGAAGGCGAGTAAGTAACAAATGAAGTTAAGTAAGCTAATAGGAGCAAAATACAAGCAAAGGTTGGAGAAACGGACTTACAGGAGGAGGAAGACAAGGAGGAGGAGGAGGAGTTTGGGGGGAAGCCAGTCTCCAGATGACGGTGGCTCCATGAAAATTGCTGGTGGTGGGGACTGCCGCGGGCGATGGGGGGTGAGAGGGGGTTAGAAGAGTGAGGAGAGGGAGGCATGGAGGGTGTGGGAGACCAAGGGAGGGGACGAACAGGAGGAGGAGGAGGAGGAGGAGGAGGAGGAAGGGGTGAAGACATGTTTATCCTTTCTTTAGCCTCCTCCTTGGTAGAGAAAAGCAAGATGTTCCTCATAAGTTGCTATAGTGTCTTGCAGTCTTCCTTTCTTCCCTCCTGTTATTCCTTTCTTTCCCTCTTGTCCCTTGTAACAACAGCGGCAAAGTCTCCTCCCCGTCGCCGCCGCTACCACGTTGCGGCTTTTGGTTATGGCGTGTTTTCGCAGCCCGATCACCGCCTACCAAGTGTTGTTGCAGGTAGCAGAGGTGGATCTTACACTCACTTACTCACTCGCTCACTCTCTGCTCCTCCGGCCGCATCGAAGCACTCTCAACAGGCCTTCTCTCGATCTCTACTAAGGTGTTGACTTGTGAATCTATCTGTTTATCTCTCACTGTCCGTCTCGCTGTTTGTCTTTCCCTGTGGCCCTCTGTCTCCTGTCTGTTAGGTCCTGCTGCTTGATTTGTATTGATGTGTGTGGTGTGTGTGTGTGTGTGTGTGTGTGTGTGTGTGTGTGTGTGACTCTCAGCCTTTTAGTCTAGTCTTTCGTTGCACTGTTTGCTTTCCTTCTTGCTTTCCTGACTCCCGCCCAATCCTTCCCACTATTTCATTCACGTTAGGAAACAAAAATCGATTGATTATGATGGGTAACACGTGTACGCAATTGGTGTAGTTTACGCACACACACACACACACACACACACACACACACGCACTGCATAAATTTACTCAAAAAATTGCGTTGTAAATGTTTTTTTTTTGCGGGAACACGTGTCAACACCTCTTACAGAAGATGAGAACAATAAGCACACATTTTTTATATGCTACACACACTCACACACACACACACACACACACACACACACACACACACACACACACACACACACACACACACACACACACACACACACACATTAGACCCGACCCTCAGCGGACCCGTAAAGTATTTTGACTCTGAACCACAAAAGGCAACAGAATTTCGTCATTGCTATGCTGGACTCCACCCCATCCCCCCCCCTACCCCTTCCTTGAGCAGCAACACAAACACCACCACCACCACCACTACCACAAGTGTAGGGCAGCAGGGGCAGCTCCAAGGGCTCCTACCTGGCAGTGTGAGGGCGCGGCGTGGCCATCCCGCGGCCAGGGAGTCACCGCCACCACCACCACCACCTCCCTCCGGCGCGGTGGTGGGCTCAGGACGCTTTTAAAACACTGTTGATGCTCCTGTTTTGTCACATCCTCGTATGCACACACCGTCACACACACACACACACACGTTTGTATAGTACTCCTGCCGGCGTGGAGGAAGAGCACTACACAATGGGAGGGGCTAAGGCGGCGTGGGATGTTGGTTACACTGCCTTGCCACTCCGCCTTGCCGCGTCCTCTCTCGACACCAGCCTCGCACACACTGATGTGACTGGTTCCAACAATGTCTGCGCTGCCGCACACGCACACACACACACACACACACAGATTCACACACACACACACACACACACACATCGCTGTTCCATACACACATGCTACATTATTTTGAACACGGATGCTCGTTCTTATATGAATGGGTGTAGTTCCTCAGCCTCCCCCCTCACCCCCCTCTACCTGCCACCCACAGCCCATGCTGACTCTCACACGGGACCATCAGACAGACCGCGGGTTAACACAGCACATCCCCGCAGCCCCGTGTTACCCCCTGAGTGAGTTTACACGGACCAATAATCACATTGAACACATCCCTGAAGCGGCTCCTCCCGTCCGTGCCTCGAGACGGTCCCTCACACACACGTCTCACTCACCCGCTCACCCACACGTAACAGGATCGGGCACCCAGGCAGAAGGTCCTCGCGGCTTATCCTATAGGAATGAATCGCTCTCTTAACCCTGAGAGAAAAGGAGCAAGAAATCTGCCTAATATGGATTTTTGGCATTTAATGTAATGTACGCCCGTCCGTTACTACCTGAAGCGGATGTTGGTCATATCTCACTCCTGACCAGGCTGAGGCGGACAAGGGGTGGAGGTGAGGGGGGAGGAAGGACGGTGGCTACGGACAGGAAATTACGTAAAAAAATCCCGATGAGTTCGAATTTCAGTGGCGAGGAGGTAGTGGTGGCTGCCCCTACCCCGCCCCTGCCCCTGCCCCGCCCTGCCCCCCACGCTCAAGAAGCCAATGTCGTGAGGAGACTTTTTCCCAGCGTGTTATGTCCGCCAGAGCCTCGCCACACCACCACCACACATCTCCGAGGCTTGGTTTGGACACAGGACCGCGGCTACGTGCTTCGTGCCGTCCTGCGGATCCAGCTCACCCCGGGGAGGGATGATAAACATAATGTCAGACAGCTGTGTGTGTTTGAACCGCTGCTTCCCACGACTGACACGACCAGGGCGGAGTAGATAGATGCCAGATTCTCTCCTCGAACGTTTATAAACCACCCAAACAAATCCCTCTCAAGGTTGTCAGCCGCCCAAGAAGACGTCAACCCCATCGGTATGTAAGACTCGAATACAAGTCTTGACAGAGAAGTGATATTAAAGAAAACTAGCGTTGTCTCCTCACTTAGTCTTAGCTTCTCATTGCCAGTTGTCATCCGGCGGTGAGGGACAGAGAGCAGAGTGCACGGCCAGGAGCATGTAGAAGACGCCGACACAATGGCCTTCTTCCTCCGTCATTGGGGCGTACTGATACGTTGATTGTGTGTGGAGTGGAAGCAGACTGTTCCTGGGTCGCGAGCTAAGTGGAAGAGCGGCGGCGGGGCACGGCCAGGCGGGAAGGTACGGGACAGGAGGAGAGGAGGAAGAGTCTGGAGACGCGTTCAAATAAATTATGCAAAGTGTGATGGAGGCGGAGGCGTATTGGGTGAAGTTTGATTAAATTGGACGCGGTTCACACTAGCTCGTCTTGTTTGCGAGTCTTGCACAGGCGGGTTCGACACCTGTGGCCGGGAAGGTGTGGCGACCAGGTGCCTCCCAACCATGAACGGATAATTAAAGGTAATGGCTCGGGTAAATCTCTCTCTCTCTCTCTCTCTCTCTCTCTCTCTCTCTCTCTCTCTCTCTCTCTCTCTCTCTCTCTCTCTCTCTCTCTCTCTCTCTCTCTCTCTCTCTCTCTCTGTCAAATGTCAATCAATTAAGATCTATTATTCAATCCAATTTCTCCCAACTTAGCCCCTCCTCTCCCTTCGCCTGTCTTCACCTCTCTCTCCCTCCTTCGTCACGCATTCCTTCACCCCTGAGCGGGCATCACCTCGCCTCCCCACCACGGACATGGGTGAGAAAGACAACACCAATGACTAAAAAAAATAGTAGTAGTAGTGAGAGGAGGACGAGGATGAGGAAGAGAGAGGAGTGCTGCAAGGAGATGATCTGTTATAGGTCCTACGTTTTCTAATCAGGAGCCAAACGATATGTCTTTGTTTATCTCGGGGTCGCGCGTGAAGACCCCGCCGCGCCTTACCACCACAGGAAAACACACAAGAGGGAGCACACAAGGGCGCCATCACACCTCCCTCCCGCTGGGAACGCTCGACCTCTCATCTAAGGGGTGACTCTGCTAAATTTGCCAACACTTCGACACCCGCCACCTGTCTTCGTGTGGACTTTGAAATACTGCACGACGGCTCACTTTTCTTCTTCTTCTCTCTCTCTCTCTCTCTCTCTCTCTCTCTCTCTCTCTCTCTCTCTCTCTCTCTCTCTCTCTCTCTCTCTCTCTCTCTCTCTCTCTCCATTCTATTGTCCAAGCGTCGTGTTCAAATTCAAATGGTCTAATTAAGCCATATTAGCAGACTCTTAATTAAAATCTCTAAATAATATTCACCTGAGCACGCACACCAGCAACCTTACCTGACCTTCCCCTTCCCTTCCCCTTCCCCTTCCCCTCCCCCTTCCCTTCCCCTTCCCTTCGTCACCCCTCCGCCCGTAGATCCATTAGCTAAGGGGGAGAATCGATTCGAGAGGGATGGGAGGATGGAAGGAAGGGGTCAGTGTGTGTGTGTGTGTGTGTGTGTGTGTGTGTGTGTGTGTGTGTGTGTGTGTGTGTGTGTGTGTGTGTGTGTGTGCTTAAGATACCTCCAGAATCGCATCCTTTTTAAGAGAATTCAACGCATTTTATAACCTCAGAAACGATAAGACGGCGTAACAGAGGAAGGAGAGAGAGAGGAGAGAGGAGAGAGAGAGAGAGAGAGAGAGAGAGAGAGAGAGAGGTAGTGTAATAAAACGGATGAGGCTGGTAGATGGGTGAGATAAGGAGAGGTAAGAAGATGAAGAAGGAGATGGCGAGGTGTAAAAGAGAGATAAGATGACAGAGAGAGAGAGAGAGAGAGAGAGAGAGAGAGAGAGAGAGAGAGAGAGAGAGAGAGAGAGAGAGAGAAGGGATAAAAAATTAGGTTCCATTAGCAGGGTGGTCCCAAGGGCGTGACTCCTATAAGATTCCTCTCTCTCTCTCTCTCTCTCTCTCTCTCTCTCTCTCTCTCTCTCTCTCTCTCTCTCTCTCTCTCTCTCTCTCTCTCTCTCTCTCTCTCTCTCCCCATTCCTCCCTACTTCTTTCTCTTTTTTCCTTCCCTTGTTCGTAGCATTAAATTAGATTAATTCCTTTGTTCTCATTACTCTCTCTCTCTCTCTCTCTCTCTCTCTCTCTCTCTCTCTCTCTCTCTCTCTCTCTCTCTCTCTCTCTCTCTCTCTCTCTCTCTCTCTCTCTCATGCATAGACAAAATCAAAAATATTCTAACCTTCCCTCTAAAACCAACTACTCCTCCTCCTCCTCCTCCTCCTCCCTCCTCAGCTTTCCACCTGTCCCTCCCTCTCTCCCTCCCCAATTAAAGTGGCATTACCTGGGCAAAGGTCTCAACCTCAGAACAATTAACACTACCTTGAGAGGGGAGATAAGAGAGAGAGAGAGAGAGAGAGAGAGAGAGAGAGAGAGAGAGAGAGAGAGAGAGAGAGAGAGAGAGAGAGAGAGAGAAAAACAAAGAGAGAAAGAGAGAGACCACGTGGTTCTACAGGTGTCGCATCCTCTCTCTCTTTCTATCTCCTCTAACCCATTCATTATCTCTATCCTTCTCCTATCTCTCTCTATTCCTCTCTTCTCTTCCCTACCAATACCTTCCCTTCCCCTGAATCCTCCCCTTGCCCCTAGAAGTCCCCCTTTGATGCCCCCCCTTTGCAGTACCCCCTTGCAGTACCCCTTCCCCTCTTTCTTGCAGTCGTGGGAACTTGCTACTGGATACGTTAACCCCCTCCCCTTCCTCTTCCTCCTCCTCCTCCTCTCCCTCTTCCTCATCTTTTTTTACACCTCTCCCCTTCTGTACCTTAATTTCCTTCCTTTCTCTCCCTTTCCCTCTCCCCTCCTGGCGTTACTTCACTTAATTGGTGTTTTTTGGGTAAAATTTTCAAACGCAAGTCATTATTTAGCGTTGCGTTTACAGGTGAGGTGGAGGAGGTGAGGGAGAGGAGAGGTGGAGGAGGAGGTAGGTAAGAGTGAGGGAGAGGAGAGGGGAGGGTGGTAGGTAAGAGTGAGGGAGGAGAGGAAGGGAGGTAGGTAAGTTGAAGGAGAGGAAGGGAAGGGAGGAGATGGGTAAGAGTGAGGGAGAGGAGAGGAGGAAGGTAAGGGTGAGGGAGAGGAGAGGAGGAAAGGAGGTAGGTAAGAGTGAGGGAGGAGAGGAGGTGGGTAAGAGTGAGGGAGAGGAGAGGAAGGGGAGGAGGAGGGTAAGAGTGAGGGGAGACAGGGAGGGAAGATGAGGAGGGAGAGTGAGGGAGAAGGATTGACAGACAGACAGACAGACAGGTTTGGCAACATTTGATCCTGGACTTAGTTCCAAGCGTACACTGGTTCTGGTTTACACGAATGCGCGCGTGCACACACACACACACACACACACACACACACACACACACACACACACACACACACACACACACACACACACACACAGACATGAGGGAGGGAGTCGTTTCTAGGGGGAGAAATGTTAGTCGTGTGTGTGTGTGTGTGTGTGTGTGTGTGTGTGTGTGTGTGTGTGTGTGTGTGTGTGTGTGTGTGTGTTGCTGGATCTGGGGGCGATATGTCTAAATAGGGGTATGATTTTTGTAACAAGAAATTAATCCCCTCTCTCTCTCTCTCTCTCTCTCTCTCTCTCTCTCTCTCTCTCTCTCTCTCTCTCTCTCTCTCTCTCTCTCTCTCTCTCTCTACTGACGAGGTTGTTGATGGTGTATCGGTGTTCATTCCCCAGAGAGCGTCCCCTTAACTGGCATGCAGACGTGCTTAGGTTAGGTTAGGTTCAGTTAGGTTATAGTACGTGCTTCATGGCGTAGCTGCAGCACGGACACAACAACAACGTACAACAACGGAGACAATCACCCGCTGCCCGTGTGTGGGTGCTGGGTGGCAACACTCAACCCAGACTAAGGAAATACTTCTCAGAGGCGCCATCACACCCAGGAAGTCCTCACAGGGAGACACAACAGCCTTCGAAGCCCTTGATGCAGCAGACAGGTCATCAACTCAACCTATTCTTCAAGCAATACCAAAGGAAGCACGTCCCCGCCCCTCCTGAGGATCCTCCGTGCCAGCTGGGGCATGACAGATCACAAAGGGCACCGTGGGTAGTGGGAGAGGAGGGGAAGCTGTACATTTAGGTATTTGCCAAGATTGAGAGACGGCTCCTCCCTTTCAAATTAAGTCGTAGAGGGCTAAGTGCGTTTTGGGACACCTCACAGTGGGTGGCAAATGTGTTTCTTGTGTACTGAGTCACGTTGGGCAGTGTGTGAGGCAGCCACGAGGGTACAGTAGCGGTGTGGCGTGGTGCGTGGTGGTGCGTGGTGCGTCGAGGAGGCCCAGCACACAGATGAAGCTGCTGGGTTACAAGTGTCACCCGCATGAGCAGGCAGCTTTGTGGGTGGACCTGAGGTGCTGTTTCCACCTCACCTTCACGCTCAATGTTGTGGTGTGAGCCGCCGTCTGGGGGAGGCTGGTGCTCACTGGGGAGGCAAACAAATCACCACTTGAAGCGAGACTGACATGCGTGACGCTGTTAAGGATGAGTTACTGGGGATGCGGCTGCAGGATACTGGGTTGGGGGGGAGAGGGGGGCAGCGGTAATCTTGGTGACGCCTATGGCGGAGTTCATCGACAAACAGGTGCAGCCTCAACGGTCCTGTTGGCGAGGGTGAGGCGGCAGCGTCCTTCAGGTTATGGCCACAGGTGATATCTGGGCGGTAAGTTGCACGTCTAAGCATAACCTTCACAAAGGCTGCCATCAACACTTAACAAACAGGCGAAGAGAATGACGCTAAGACTGGAAACCTTGCTGGTCTTTCAGTATACCCGTAGTACACATACCCAGTAAACCAGGTCTGGAGGCTGACCCCGAGGTAATGTGGCGGGGAGAGGCCGGTAATCATGATGCTGTGTTGCTGGGGACGTGAAGCTCAGTGCAGTGTATATGCGGGTTAGTGCACTGTGAGGCGAGGCAAGATCGAGATATAGCGAGGTCTATCTGGATCTTGAGGCGAGGTAGGTGTGGGTGGGCGAGGATTGTTTGTTCCTTGTTCCTCATACCACGCCTGGATACCCGTCATGAGGCACACCAACGCGATGGAGGGCGTGGCCAGCTCGGGGAAGCATCACTGGTCTTGTCTCAGTGATAAACATCGAGAGGCAGCGGAGCACATCGCCTTGCGTCCGAGGAGTGGCTTGGCTTGGCGTCCTCACCTCTCGGGGCAGCGACGCTCAAGGACCCAAGGACGGCATTGGATTTTCCGTGTGTGTGTTGGTCGTAAGGTTCAGAGTTAAGAGGAAGGTGCTGCTGGGTGTGCAAAGGTTCTGTCTCACGTGTTTAGGGTGACGACAATGCGGATTCAAAACACTTGCTGTATTTTTCCGTGAGTGTCTTAAGATGAAGAGGAGGAGGAGGAGGAGGAGGAAGAGGAGAGTTAAATGTCATGAGGTGCAGAATTCAAGTGTTTATTTTCCTTCTCTTTAAGCCAGCACTGCGTTATTCACTCCTCTCAAGGGACAACACCACCACCACTGCATCTTCAAGGCTCCCACAGTTTTCCCTATTACCTGTCAACACCTGGGGGCGGCGGCAGGTGTGTGTGTGTGTGTGTGTGTGTGTGTGTGTGTGTGTGTGTGTGTGTGTGTGTGTGTGTGTGTGTGTGTGTGTGTGTGTGTGTGGAGGAAGAGGAAGATGAGGAGGATGAGAAGCACAATCAATCACAATAAGATTCAACCCAACTAATTGAGTAACTGTACAGAGAAACTTGACCACAGTATTCTCATCCCACTCTCCTCTCTCTCTCTCTCTCTCTCTCTCTCTCTCTCTCTCTCTCTCTCTCTCTCTCTCTCTCTCTCTCTCTCTCTCTCTCTCTCTCTGAACCTTTCACAATTAAGCGAGGCGTCAGCGCAAGGTAAAGCTTTGTCAAGAGAAATTTACTCGCTTGAAGAAGGACTTAATTATCCACGTACTTAAGAGTCTACGTTACGGGGCTCAGCGTGGCTCCTCGACCCTCCCACCTTGAGGAAAGACAACAAGCTAGTGTTTATCTGAAGACGAGACTGAGATGGAGAGGAGGAGGATAAATGTGTAGCTGAGTTGGCTGCGTAATGAAGTTGGATTTCGTTAAAGGTATATATTCTTAACACAGGAGAAATGTTTACGATAGCGAGGTACTAGATATAACAATACATGGAATCTAAACACCCTTTTCATGATTCGTTAAGACTCGTGCTACTAATAAAACAGAAGGATATAAGGTTGGAAATAATATACTCATAAACTCTGGGTATGATAAAGCGACTGTCTTATGTTTGTGGTGAGTAGTGGGACGG
The DNA here is from genome assembly GCA_029783475.1 of Metacarcinus magister. Lineage (NCBI taxonomy): Eukaryota > Metazoa > Arthropoda > Malacostraca > Decapoda > Cancridae > Metacarcinus > Metacarcinus magister. The sequence continues at coordinate 2,042,634 of JAPQNM010000046.1, forward strand.
TTGTTTTAGTGACAGTACTGTATTCCTTCACCCTGGTACTCCCGGGAACACCATATCACAGAGAAAACAGATGGAAATAAGGTTGGAAATAATCTACTCATAAACTCTGGGCATGATAAAGCGACTGTCATCTGTTTGTGGTAGTTTAAGTGACATAACTGTACTCTTTCTCCCTGGCACACTTAGGAACACCATACCAAATGGAGACATTAGAACTTAACCAAGACAGCAAGATATACCTGAAACTACCCATCATTTCTATCTTATTCTTGATGCCGTACGTACTAGTAAGGCTAGGTTAGGTTAGGTTAGGTTAGGTTAGGTTAGGTTAGGCGAAATACGGGGTTAGGTTAGACATTAGAACTTAACCAAGACAGCAAGACATACGTGAAACTACTTATCATTTCTATTTTATTCTTGAGGCTGCACGTACTAGTAAAGCGAAATACAGGGACATCTTGAGAAACTATTAATATTAGTTATATCAACACTCTTTAGTACTGCGCGATACATTAACAGACTGAACAAAGGACACTGAACTCGCCTTTCATCAACGCCCATAAGAACAAACATTATCAAGACATACATGAGCTATACATACACGCCCACGCCCACGCCCACACCCAGCGCACCACCCCACATTAAAACACCGTCAACACATCATCAACATAACCCAAGACTGTGCTGCCCTACATGTCCACAGCACACACACACACACACACACACACACACACACACACACACACACACACACACACACACACACACACAGATACAGAACACACAATGGTCTCATCTTTATTTTGTTTACATTACATATAGACTTGAAATAACTGTCCTAATAAGTCTATAGCTTTTAGTAATCTCTTAAACAGTACAAATTTCCATCTTTCTCTTCTTTGTGTTTCATAGAGACTAATAATAACTTTCCTAAGAAGTCTATAGCTCTTAGTAACCTCTTCAACACTTTCAACTTTCCCGTAGGAGAGAGAGAGGTGTCTTGGGGGTATAAAATAAGTTGCCTCACTTTAACTTGAAGAGGACAAGAGGACAAGAGGCGAAGTCAAGAGGCGGTGCGGCTTAAACCTTAGGGGCAGGACACGTGAGTAAGGGCAGGCAAGTGGCTATGATTAAGCTGGTATTTAGGGTCAGGACGGAGCGAGGGAGGCAGACACCTAGCTCAGATTACACGTGAGGAGAGGACAAGGAGTGAGTGTTGTACAGGACCAGAGGGAGACATGATTCTGAGTCCTGCTGGTGACTGGAAGGGGTGGAAAGGAGACCCACAACACCACAAACACCTCAGAACATGACCTCGGGCGGGTGTAACTTGAGTGCAGGAGGTGTAGGAACAAAGAAGGCGTGAAGGAGAAGCAGGAAAATTGAGATAGGTGCGTGAAGGACACCCAATGAGCTGCTACAAGGTGTGGAGGCGCCTTGAAATAGCTAGGTAACGGCGGTGGGATATTTCTCAGCCTGTTACAACCCATCAGGCAGATCCTACACTCCTCTCCCAGGCTCTGTTGATGTCCTATTAAGGATAACACACACAAAACAGGTTGAGGAATATTGAAACAGAATCAATTGACAGAACTAAAGCGACTTATTATATTATTTTAGCTGATTTTTCAATGTATTTTTCGTTGCATTTCCATTTCCTTGACACTCACATTAGCAAAGTGTACTTATAAACGTTTTCTAAGTGTAATATAAGCTTAAGGAATCATAGTTCTTAGCTTCTATAGGGTAAATGTAAGGTAAGTCAACTAGTAATAGACGAAATAATGTTAGCGGTGACAAGGGAAACGAGAACGCTGGGAATAGAAGAAGTACCTATGGTTTATGATATTCTGTTTACGTTCAGGGAGAAAAATAGATGCGGGGCAGCCATTTTAGACGAGCTGACGTATGATGGACAGAGAGAGAGAGAGAGAGAGAGAGAGAGAGAGAGAGAGAGAGAGAGAGAGAGAGAGAGAGAGAGAGAGAGATGGAGAAAGTTAGGAAAGGCCTTTGTTGTGCGATGGACTTACAGAAGCTACATAATGATGATGATGATGATGATGATGATGATGATGATGATGATGATGATGATGATGATGATGATGATGATGATGATGATGATGATGATGATGATGATGAGTCTTCTATTACTGTTATCAATTATCATTTTCTTTTCTTATTTGCATTTCCATTTGCATTTTACTCTTGTGCTTGTATTTACTCCTCTTTCTCCTCTCTCCTCCTCCTCGTCCTCCTCTTCCTCCTCCTCAACTCCCATGTTCGTTGCAAGAAAATGAACATTGAAAACAATAGCTCTTTTACTCCCTCTCCTCCCTCCTCCCTGTCTTTTTATCTCTCTCCCTCTCCCTCTCTCCCTCCCCTCCCTCCCCTCCCTCCCTCCCTTCCTCCCCTCCCTCGCTCATCTCCAAGTGTGTAAAAAATATATAAAAAGACTCGAGTTTCTCCTTTAGTCAGCGTTTTCTTCGATAACTGAGAGACAAGTCACTGTTGATGAAGACAACAGAGGGAGAGAGAGAGAGAGAGAGAGAGAGAGAGAGAGAGAGAGAGAGAGAGAGAGAGAGAGAGAGAGAGAGAGAGAGAGAGAGAGAGAGAGAGAGAGAGAGAGAATGTGTGTGTGTGTGAGTGTATTATTGTGTAGGAACGTAGGAAATGGAAAGAAGAAAGAATGAAAGAAGGAAAGAGGAAAGGGAAAAAAAGAAATAACGACAATGGGAAATAAGAAAGAAAGGAAAGAGGACAAGAAGGAAAACTGCAGGAAGGAAAGAAGAAGGAAGGAAGGAAGGAAGGAAGGAAAGAAAGAAGGAAGGAAAGAAGAAGAAAAAAAAAGGAAACATTGCGCAAAAACGACGATATTTTTTTAATGGTTTGAGATGTCACTCACTCTTCTTCCTCCTCTTCTTCTTCCTCTTCTCCTCCTCCTCCTCCTCCTCCTCCTCCTCCTCCTCCTCCTCCTCCTCCTCCTCCTCCTCCAAATTATCAACACAACCACAAACACAAAAACAAAACAATTTCCACCGAGTCCCAACACACACACACACACACACACACACACACACACACACACACACACACACACACACACACACACACACACACACACACACACACACACGTTAGGCCCTTCGACCGTCAACTGACTTCATAATGACTTCATCCTTAAATAATTACGTCTCTCTCTCTCTCTCTCTCTCTCTCTCTCTCTCTCTCTCTCTCTCTCTCTCTCTCTCTCTCTCTCTCTCTCTCTCTCTCTCTCTCTCTCATAACATTTTTAGACCCCAAGGTAAGAAGGAGGCTGTAGAGAATATGAAGAGGGGGAGGAGGAAGGAGGAGGAGGAGGAGGAGGAGGAGGAGGAG
>JAPQNM010000046.1:2066008-2088508 GCA_029783475.1 Metacarcinus magister
TCTTGCTTTCCTAACTGAATCTTGGTCATCCTCTTTTAGGGACTTCGGTGAAACCTTTGCTGTCGGCCTTGACATATCGAGAGCCTTCGAAACTACCCTCCTACGGATTCTATCCTTCTCTCTGTACCTTCATCTCCAGTTTCCTTTCCGACTGGTCTATTGCTGGTGTAGTGGATGGTCATTGTTCTTCTCATAAAACTATCAACAGTGGTGTTCCTCAGGGTTCTGTCCTATCACCCACTCTCTTTCTATTATTCATCAATGATCTCCTAAATCTGACTCAATGACCTATCCACTCCTATGCTGATGACACCACCTTGCATTTTTCAACGTCGTACAACAGACGCCGAACCCAACAAGAATTAAATGACTCAAGGCGAGATGCTATAGGACGCTTAACTTCTGATCTTTCACTTGTTTCTGATTGGGGCAGAGCAAACCTAGTTTTGTTCAATGCCTCAAAAACTCAATTTCTACAACTATCTACTCGACATAACCTTCCAGATAACTATCCCCTCTTCTTCAATGACACTCAACTTCCCCTCTCCACCACATTAAACACACTCGGTCTATCCTTTGCTAAAAATCTAAACTGGCAATTTCATATCTCTACTCTTGCTAAATCAGCTTCCAAGAAGTTAGGTGTCCTATGGCGTCTGCGTCCATTTTTTTCTCCCTCTCAGCTGCTTGCTCTGTACAGGGGCCTTATCCGCCCATGTATGGAGTATGGCTCACATGTCTGGGGGGGGCTCAACTCACACAGCTCTTTTAAACAGGGTGGAGTCTAAAGCTTTTCGTCTCATCAACTCTCCTCCTCTAACTGACTTTCTTGATTCTTTAAGTCACCGCCGCAATGTTGCATCTTTATCTATCTTTTACCGCTATTTTCATGCTGACTGCTCTTCTGAACTTGCTAACTGCATGCCTCCCCCCCTACCGCGGCCTCGCTGCACAAGACTTTCTACTTCTTCTCATCCTTATTCTGTCCATCTTCCTAATGCAAGAGTTAATCAGTATCTTCTCTCTTTCATCCCTTACACTGGTAAACTCTGGAACTCTCTTCCTTTGTCTGTTTTTCCACCTGCCTATGACTTGAACTCTTTCAAGAGAGGAGTGTCAAGACACCTCTAATGTTAACTGGATCTCCACCCCTTCATTCTATTCTCCTACTGTCCTCTTTACAGGGTTTGGCGACAAGCTGGATTTTTTTTTTTTACTTATTTTTTTTTCCCTTAGCCATTTCCCTTTAAAATATATATAGATAAGGATCTACAGCACTCCATGGTAACATCATTTGCTGATGATACAAAAATGAAAATGGAAATTGAAACAATGGATGATGTGGCTTTACTCCAACAAGACCTCAATTGTCTTCTGTCTTGGGCCAAAGACAGCAACATGAAAATGAATGGTGATAAGTTTGAGGTGATGAGGTATGGTCCACTACTAAACATCAAAGAGCACACCAAGTACCAAGCTCATCAGCAAAATATTACACCCAAGGTACATGTGCGTGACCTGGGAGTCACAATGAGGGCTGATGGGACCTTCTCCCACCACATTGATCTTGTTACCACAACCGGGAGGAAATTAACTGGCTGGATTTTAAGGACCTTTCAGACAAGGGAAAGGTCCTGTATGCTAACTTTGTGGAAGGCCTTAGTTCTACCAAGGTTAGAATATTGTTGCCAGCTTTGGTCTCCACACAAGACAGGAGACATCATGAAACTAGAAGCCCTACAGAGAACGTTTACCAGTAGGATTGCAGGCCTCCAACAACTGAACTACTGGGAACGCCTGAAGGAGCTTAAGTTGTACTCCCTGCAGAGGAGACGAGAACGCTACATAATCATATATGTATGGAAGACCTTGGAGGGACTTGTGCCTAATGTGGGAGTGCAGTGTAACAACCATCCTAGAAGAGGCAGGCTGTGTTACATTAAGAGAACAGAGTCCAAAACACAGAAAACTGCAACAATCCTGCACAACTCCTTCACAATGAATGGAGCTCGCCTTTTTAATGGTGTCCCCAAGCCAATCAGAGAACTGAGAGGAATCTCAACAGATTCCTTTAAGTACCAGCTGGACAAGTGGTTGGCTACAGCACCTGACGAGCCACCAACACCAGGATACACCAGCGCCGCCCTTAACTCCTTGGAGGAGTTGGGCAGTTTAAGAGAAAAGCCTGGTAGCAGCGGAGGTCCACCTTAGCTGTACCCTTGCAGGGTGAAATACAACAAAGTAAACAAAGCAAAATAAGTAAGTAAAGTACCCCTCATTCCCTTGTTGTTAGATTTATATTTATTTATGTTTATGCCTTAAATCCTCATTTTTGTTGTTGTGGTAGGTAGAGAAAACGCTTTATTTTGTAGGTATAACAAGTGTAAAACGTTATTTATGTCGTAGGATTGTTGTGCACGTAAGTTTTCAATGATTATTATTTTCATCTGCTGCGTCGTTGTTAAGACTTAAGAGACACGTTAAAGAGAAAGAAAGGATGCATGTAACTTACTGGGATAATATTGTGGTTATATATCTGCACACTCTGATTAGGCTATGGCTGATTATTTTGACCGGCTATCGTATAGGAAAACTTATCAAAGTAATCTGATAGCAAATGGGATGATTTACAGTTTGTATTCTAATATTTTTTCGCGTATCTGTGACATGAGTGAGTTTTCGAATTTCTGGCCAGTCAATAGCGATCAAGATTTGGGTCGAACAGGTTTTTGCCACTTTACTACGTAATTATTAGTCCCACAGGAAAATGTATAGAAGTAAAGTTGTTAAACTTAATAAGTCCTATCAGACAGTGTCATCACTTTTTCAATAACTCTCATAATGTTTGAAAAAATTAGTAAAAACAATAAATTTTGTGAAAAACATAAATGTGTCATTTTCTCGGTTACTTACATTCCAATTCCATTTCACTATAGCTTAAGAGGAACGGGCTTCTTTTGCTCTTTCTTTAATATTCCTAACGTTTTTTATGTAAACCTCATATTTTTCAAGTTATTTAATAAAACAATATTTCTAACAAAAATTCCGAATTTCATGAAAATAAGTACATAATGGTTCTCGGGGATGCTGAACACGAATCTGGACTCATTTTTCTGATTACTATAATCTTAAGCCCCATTTCACTCTTGGTTGCCTGATAAAACCAATGAAAACAACCATTATTTCCCTCTCATTGGGCGATGCTGTACACCCACGTAAATAATGCCTTCAAATAACCCTCCACCTTCAATTCACACGATACTACGAATAAGGGTCATTAGGCTTCCTTATCTTGACCTATTACTGAATCCTAAGTAATTAACTGTCTATTTATTCCATTTTTGCAACCTCGCTACCCGTCAATTCCATTCTACTCGCTCATCTACACGTCAATTCCACTCTAGTCAAATATTTACCCGTCTATTCCATTCTACTCACCCATCTACCCGTCTATTTCACCTACCTACCAGTCTATTTAACCCAGTACCCGTCTCTCCTTCCTAGCCTCACTGCAAATAACACTTCATGGTAAACTAACCTTTCTTCACCAAACTGAAATGATTCCTCTCCTTAGCAGGTCCTGTGGCTCCCTTCACCTCCCTCCTGTGGGCTGAGGAAAGATAATAATTTAGTTCAATGGTAAATCTAGTTAACTTTTAATGTCATAACCTATGCAAATAGTAATAATATATACTTTATTTTTATTTAGTTTGTTTTTTGTGTAATACAGAACAGAAACTTGCTTTGGATTGGGCTCTTAGCTTACTTCTTTCTTAGGAACATACTTATAAAACTACAGGATATACATGTAAAACTACTAATGTTACTACAAATGTTACTTTCATGAGGTATAGTTATGTGTATGTGATTCTAGGTCTAGTAAGTACATTGGATATATTATAAATTTATTCCCAGTGTATTGTCATAGTACTAAAAATTAAGTGCAAATATTCACATTATGGTAGATTATAATATTATTTTCCCACATTTTGAAGCATTGTGTTAGAAAAAAATGTAATTGTACACATACTTACCATACAAGATATCTAGATGCAGGTTGAATTATACAGATCTTTACCTTACCTTACCTTACTTAACCTTACCTTACCTTACCTTACCATACCATACCATACCTTACCTAAACTTAACTAACCTTACCTTACCTTACCTAACCTAACCTAACCTAACCTTACCTTACCTAACCTAACCTAACCATACCTTACCTTACCTAACCTTCCTTTACCTTACCTAACCTAACCTAACCTAACCTAACCTAACCTTACCTTACCTAACCTTATCTCAGCTCTTCACTAATTCAACTTGTGATTAATTGAGGAAAGAACTTTTAAAACTTTGTGGATAAACTTATTTGGATAATGTTTCTCTTAAATATATAACGTTTTTCCGTATCTTGTTAGTATTACAACAATTATTCTTACAAGTTAGATGGAATAGAATAGATTACAATTCTCTATTAAATAAGGAATATAATTATGGTGTTGTTGTACTGTTCATTCTCTCTCTCTCTCTCTCTCTCTCTCCTCTTAACATTTTTTTTGTGTAAAGCTAGGCTTCATAAGAACTAAATCATTAATAATTGATCAGAATAGACTAGTGCAAAACTTTATCTATAAAAAGTATACATAGAATATCTAGAAATGGGCTAGTGTAAAAGGATTAATAAAAATAATAAATAAATAAAAAATATTTACTAGGCTATTGTTAAGCTTTATCGATAAAATAAGAAATTGATTAAAAATAAATCGAATTAGGCTACAACAAAGTTTCAATGGAATATAATGATTCAAATATATATAATTGTAAACTAATATAACACTTAATAAGAACAAAATAATAATAATGATAAAAAACATATTACTAGGCTATCTACGTATTATTATTATTCAAATTTCTCCGTTATTACTCTTCCTATTCCTTTAATTTTTCTACAACAAATACTTGAATTTATTAACTTCAAAACCCAGTACTTAATTAAAACTAATGATAACAATTAAGGTCATTACAGTACTTACTAAGGTAATAAGGAGACAACATAACCGCTCGCGTCTCGTCTGTTCACTCTGTTGTTATCTTTCCTTTTAGCTAATGTTTACAAAAAGAAACTATTTTGATTTTCTTGATAACAAAGATAGATAGGAAGTAGAAATTTAATGATATTCTGTAATCAAATGTCTATCTTTTTGTTAAGGGGTAGAGGGAGGGGAAAATACACCTTTAACCTTAACTTATGTTTCAAAAAAGAAACTATTATGATTTTCTAGATAACAAAGATAGATAGCAAGTAGAAAGTCGATGATATTCTGTAATCATATGTCTATCTTTTTTTAGGGGTAGAGAGAGGGGAAAATACACCTTTAACCTTACCTTACCTTACGAAATTTATGGATGCATAAGAGCAGTGGCGGATTTAGGGGGTGGCTTAAGCCCAGCATATTTTCCCGAAAGCCCCGAATCTGAGAGGCGAAGAAGAAAAAAATATGAAGGATTTTGTGTTTTTTACATGATAAATTTCAATACCTTTTTTGTTTTGTTTTTTTCTTTCAATGGATAAGGGGCCTGGATGAGACAGCGACAACCAATCACCTGACGGTACCCACAACCTGTTGTCATCACCACCACCACGTGTCATCACCACCATCACCACAAAGACTTAATAATGCATAACAATACCTGTCATCACAATGCGGCTCCGTCATCACCAAGGATCTGTATATACTCAGACGGGAGGGAGATATTAATTAACCTTGCTTTATTTATTGTCTTATAACGTGTAAAGCATAACTAAATAATGTTTTTTTTTTATCTATGGTGTTTGGGCAGAGAATAAGTTGGAAATAAGTAAAAATTATGCAGGAAATAGACGGGGAGAAAATTTTGCAGCTATGAAATTGTATCCTCCTGTGAAGCTATGCATAGATTATTTCAGTGATTTTTGAAGTTATTATATAGTTTTATCATCATATCTATCTGTCTGTATACCTGGTCTGTGTGTCTACATGTGTGTCTGTTTGGATTTCTCGTAATTCTGTCTATACGTGCCCCTCCTTCTGTCTAGGCTGACCACATTATATTTACACAAAACACACGCATACAACACATACTCTACACCTAAACACTGGTTATTACTACACACACATCCACTCTAGTTACTGTGTGTCTGTTAACCTATTAACAAGCTCGTCTGTCTGTGTGTTGAGTGTCTCGTCACCACCACCACCACTGCCTTGCCTTGTCTAGTGTCTACCTCCTACTCACGCTCGCTGGCTCCTTCCATTCACTCCCTCATATTTACACAAAACACACATACACAATACATATTCTGTGTGTGTGTGTGTGTGTGTGTGTGTGTTGAAGTTTTGCGAGTCGAGCTTGCTACAGAGCCTTCTTGCTGGATGAGTGACTCGTCTTACCAAAGCGTGTGTTGGGATATCCTCATCTCTTATTACTGCCTGGATGAGACAGTAACAACCAGTCACCTGACGGTATTCCAACCTCCCCCCCCTCCTGGCTGGGCTAAGCCCCGGATCTCATCCAATTCTAGATCCGCCTCTGCATAAGAGGTTCAACTTACCCTGCTGTTTCACCCTGTTTCACCCTGTTTCATCCTGTTTTAATCTCCCTTCAACATTACAGGGCGATGCAGCAGCTCCTGATGATGCACTGAAACACAAAATAAAAACAGAACAAACATTAGAAAGAGAGAAATAAAGAATTGAAGAGAAAAACACTAAAAGAGAATAGAATGGATGAAAAGAAACTTAACAGGAAAAAAATATAAACAAATGAAAATATGAAACGCTGCTCTAAATGTGTATCAATGACTTGTATTCGTAGCTACACTGTATTATAACATCACCAGGTTTAAACAGCTTGCCCTAAGGAACAATTTAAGGTAACTTTGTGCTGGGGATTATTTTCATTAATATTATTTTTCCCTACAGCAGAAATAACATGCCCTATATTGTACTATCATTTATTCAACTGATGCTTTTACTTATAACCTAACCGAGTTTTGTAATATTCTCAGCTATTGGTTATTGCAAAATAGTGTTTGGTTGGCTTTAATTAATGCATTATTTACACTACTAAGAGAGGTAATAATGCATTCAAGCTACACAAACACTTATCCTTACTGTGTCTGTATAAATATTGTTAAAGTTTGTTATGAGTTACGATCAAATATTATTGGGTTACGTACATAAAAGTTATCAATGCATTCAAGTTTGTTTTTGTCCCACGAGTATCATTTGTTCAGTGTAATGTACAGCAAACAAACACAACAAAGCTAGGAATATACTATCCATGTGTTTGTTGCTGAAAATAACATTACCAATTAAATCTGAATAAATGGCGTGTCACAGGAAGTACGACTATTGTTTCAAGCTCCTTCCTGTCTCCTCCTCCTCAGCTCCTTCCCCCTCCTCCTCCCCTCAGCTCCTTCCCCCCCTCCTCCCCTCAGCTCCTCCCCTGCCTCCTCCCCTCAGCTCCTCCCCTGCCTCCTCCCGTCAGCTCCTTCCCCCTCCTCCTCCCCTCAGCTCCTTCCCCCGCCTCCTCCTCTCAGCTCCTTCCCCCGTCTCCTCCCCTCAGCTCCTTCCCCCGTCTCCTCCCCTCAGCTCCTTACCCCGTCTCCTCCCCCTCAGCTTCTTCCTCCTCCTCCTTCCCCCGCCTCCTCCTCCTCCTCCTTCAGTTAGTGCTTCCGGTGAGTCGCGTGGCGTGGGAGCGGTGGACCACGTGTGGGAACTCTCCCACACGCCAACTCTACCTCACACGACTCCCCCTCCAGACCCCCACTCACTCCCCCCTCCACTCACCCCTCACACCCCTTCCCCCCATCACTCCTCCCTCCACTCACCCCTATCACACCTTGTTCCAGCAGCTCTCAAGTCTCAACTCACTCCTATGTATATCTGTATATGTGTGTGTTATAAGTATTGTCACCTATAATAACATACACAATCTATCTCAAATCTACCCTATTTTTTTTTCTCGTTTTTTTCATAGAGGTTAATAACTTACCTTCTTGCCTCACTCCGTCACCTGTAGGAGTAGTAACATAAGTTTCACGTACCGAGTTTCTCCCTGATTGAAAAGAGCGACGTGTGGTGAAGCGAGACGAGGCGACGTGCAAGGACATGGGAGCCAAAAGATCACCTTCCCACGGCACATACTCTTGAAAGTGTGTGTGTAGGTGTGTTGATATGTGTGTGTGTGTGTGTGTGTGTGTGTGTGTGTGTGTGTGTGTGTTGGTCTACCTTGATTTATATAACGCATCTCTGTAATCTACCTCAAACACTACCTCGGTGCTATGTGATTGTATGCAACGTAATCATTTTTTTTTTTCTCTCTCTCTCTCTTTTTCTTTTCTTCCGCCGTCGTCTGTAATGTGTCTGTAGTCATAAATCGGTATTCTGTTCTAGTGTCTTGTTCCCACGCTACGTGCCACCTGTTACGTGGGGGTGAAATTAATGAGTTTTTTATTATATATATTTTTTTGTCGCTTCATTTTAAACTTCAGATGTGGAGATTTACTTCAGAAAACCTTACTATATTATTATTTCCTCCAACTATATATTTATTAGGTGTTTATAGAGGCGCATAGACGAGCGTTAATGAGTTGTTCTGTCCTTCCCAGCCAAACCAAGGAGGCGGAAAGCAGTCGTTAAAGGAAGGAAGACTATTAATCAAAAGCCAGAACAGGACGGTGCACGGATTAACAAGTAGAAATAACCAAAGCATAGCATAAACACGAACATTACTTAACTAAAAAATCAATAATGTACTGAGATAGAGTTATAAGGGAGGAAATAGAACTGTGATTTGATAGGTAAGGGTTAGGCTATGTTACTGTAAACTTATAAAGAGACTGGCGGGTTGAAGAAAGGCTGTAGGTAAGTACTTAGACAGCGTCCCAGCAGCAGTTCCCGTGTGTCTGTCTCAGGTTCCCACACATTCCCGCGCATTACCTGGCTCTGGCGTCTTGAGCGGAAGCGGCGTCCCACTGGCAAGATTGTACCTCGGGAAGTGTAGGAAGAGAGCATTGTACCGCGGGGGGAATGAGCAAAGAAAGGGAGCATTGTACAGTACCACTCAGAGTAAAGCTGTACAAGAATTCCTGGGTATACTAATGAAAAGAAATGTATCAGTAACAATTTTATTTGAACCAACAATAATAATAATAAAAAAAAATGTGATGAGTATTAAGGATTTTTTTTTTGTTGCCTGTAGTGTGTGTGTATGTGTGTGTGTGTGTGTGTGTGTGTGTGTGTGTGTGTGTGTGTGTGTGTGTGTGTGTGGTGGAGGTTTGCTATCGGGGGTACACGGGCTAACAATAGAGCCCATCGGAGTTTTCGTAGTGATCGCTGATGGCGTGTGGTGGTGGCGGACTCTGGTCAGTCTACACCAACACCAGTAAGAAAACAATTATGCGTGTTAAAAAAATAAAAGAGCAGAGTTTCGGGAGTGTGTGTGTGTGTGTGTGGCCGCCGTGCCCCAAGTTAAGGGGGACACACACCCACTGGGATCTGGGCGTGGATCCATGGTGTGTGTGTGTGTGTGTGTGTGTGTGTGTGTGTGTGTGTGTGTGTGTGTGTGTGTGTGTGTGTGTGTGTCACTGAGGAAATTTGCTGAGTATCTCCCCAATTCCATTCAAAAATACATAAATACTTATATTTATCATTTCTTCTTAGGTCGAACATAAACTTAACGCACAACTCTATGCATCTCGTAGGTAACAACAACAGTAGGAGTAGCAGCAGTAGTAACATCACTCCTTACCAATACCAGCCAAGCGTCACATGAAAATTCTGGGTCACACATCCGCTTTTGAGGTTACCACGGGCGCCACGGCAGGGATGGGCGTGGGGACAGGCGGCGGGGGAGGGGATAAGGCGCTGGGCGTGACCAAGGAAACGCAGAGCGGGCCTTCAGGTGGGGTCGTGGGGCAGACTCTTGAGGGTATACATGGTGCATAGCTAAATTTAGAGGTTCCTTGCTGGCTGTACTGGATGACGGGGTGTTGGATTCGTTATGGTATGGCAAGACATGAGCTGGCAGGGCACTAGTTCCAGGGGAGGATGAGGAGGAAGAAGAGGAGGAGGAGGAAGAAGAGGACGAGGAGGAAGAGATAGAGGAAGGGGAGAGAAGAGGTGATGTAGGTGAAGGATGCTGAGGAGTGGGTAGTGTTGGTGTTGGTCTTACGAGGAGAGGAGAGGACCAGAGCGGGGCGGAGAACACTGGCGGAGACTCAGCATTGGATAACCTGACGGAGACCTGGAAGCCTAGTGGAGCCGCCCAAGAGGGACACGTGGTATTGCCTTGAGTCTCTGTAGATGGCTGGACGGGTTTACTGAGCTGTGTAGGTTCTGTGGAGGTGACGGCGTGACTTTGATTAACTGGTGTCACTGTTTCTTTGAGGGTGACATTCATTTCATCCTGTCCCACGTGTGTGTCAAGAGTGGGTGATGCTACACTATCACCCGGAGGCGTCAACACACTGCTAGTTAAAGGAAGAATTCGTGGAGGTGGTAAGGTGCCGCTTGAGACAAAGTTTGGGACAGTCTCACTCTGGTTTGAATCATCTCCATGCACAACCAAGGTGATATTTTTTGGAAGGTGAGAGGTTTGAGGCACAGACACGTGTTCGAAGTTACTGAGGGCTGATTCAGGGATGGAATATGTCTTAGCGGCTGTCGGGAGAGCTGGAAGAGGGAGCGCCTGGGGTTGGGAAGCTTGGCTGAGGGTTGTTAGGGAAGAAGATGATGGTTGTGGAGGTCTTGTAGGTACGAGAGCCATGTTAGCGCTCCTATTGAGGCTGGTGGTGAGGGTGGGCGCAACAGCAGATCCAGGCAAGAGTACGGGCGGGGAGCTTCTACAGGACAGGGCAAAGGGACCCCCAAAAGTGTGTGGGATGGAGTTGCTACAGTCTGTCGGGGTTGTGACAGATGAGGCTTCAGGGCGTGAGGCAGGAGGAGCGACGGTCACCACGCCCCCGCCCACTGCCACGCTAGCCCCGGGGAGCTGACCCATGCCAGGGACGCAGGTGAGGGAGGCTGTGACGGTGTTAAGGTGAGATATGAGCCTGTGGTGTAGATCATGAGGCACTCCGCTCAGGCCTGCCATGTAACGCGTCACCTCAACTGCGCAGTGAATGAAGCCAGCACGGTATTTGGTCCTCCCGTCGCCACCTACAGGCCTCCCATTGCCCAGTAGTCTACCTCCACCTCCCAGCCTGCAGCCTACCCCCTCGTGACGGTGGAGGGCCTGCACGTGCCTCACTGTCATCTCTAGAATGTCCGCCTTCTCCAGTTTGCTATAACGAGACGGCTGGGGAAACATAACACCAATTACTAAGGAAGAATTAACTACTTTATGATTCTAAGATTTGATTTATGTTTGTTAGCATCACAATATATTTTTTTCAGGTAAGTGTATGTATGGTACTCACGTCTTTCTTCATGCCCTCCAGCACCAGGGATTTGAGGTCATTGAGGCACCGGTTGATTCTCTGTCGCCTCTTTTTTTCCATCAAAGGCTTGTTGCTCTGCCGGAAAGGAAGAGGGAAAGTCAAAGGTAGGTCAGCAGGTCTGGCCCCAAGGTGAGTCAAAACAAGTTCTGACCTTACATGAAAGTTGGTACAGGTTCTAAAACAAGAGTGCCTGACAGGTCTTACTGTAAATCTTTGTAATTTCTCAATTGTACTCATATATATCCCACCATTTGTTAATTACTGTATTTTCCTGAGGTTTAAGATCAATTATGTATAACAAGCCGTGTTAATTACCTTTCTGGAGTCAATTCTGGAGAGTATGTCATCTTGAGACTCGTTGCTGGAGGGCGGATCGTCCATTGCAGTGCACATCGTACCAAAGAATGACCACAACAACCCTTAGAACTTCACACTAATTCAAGTGCAACTCATCAGCTTGTTCCAGTGTCCAGTGTTCCTAGGTAAAAATCACTAGAATGAACACACTTTACAACCGTGTGCCTTATACATGGGTGCGTTCTGTCACTCCCTCGCCCCACGCACTCTTAACAATGCCTAGCCACACCGCTCCTCCGCTGTCCTCCCACGACTGTTAAGCCCGCGGTAGTGTGCGTGGCCAGCCCAGTCTGATCACGCTAAACAGTTGCCGGCGTTATCACCGAAGAAGACGTGGATTGTCGCAGAAAATAGCTAAACTATTTTCTATACTGCTATTAATTTATATATTCAAACCAGAATAATGTGTTAGATAAACTCACACATCGTAGATTAATTTGATAAGACTGAAAAATATATCTTAGCGAACACCAAGACGTCTGTACCTCCCACTTCCTCTACTTAGCCAATCAGGTTCGAGTACAAGGTTCCCACGCATGACGTCATACAAGGTCACCACTCACGTCTTCCCATGATTTCATTTGGACCATCACACCAATCTTAATAAACACCTCCCCACCCACACCCACCCGCGCCCCTTCTACTCATCACCCACACCCTGTATTTTCCCACCTCCGCCAGATTGTGGGCGCGGCACTAGCGGATGTCCGCACTACATTAACCACCTTGAAAAATGATCATAATGTAAGGTTCTACTCATACTTGCATGTGTTAGGTTCAGCTTGCTAGGCTTCACGGTATCTAACAAGCTCTTTGTATAGACTAATATATCTTAAATAATTCTAGATCACTTCATTCCAAGCTTCCTTTGACTCTAATAACTATACGTTCAGATAGTTAACTTTTTTTTCTCTTCACTTTAATTACTCTCTGCTATCCTCTCATCATATCCAAACAACCTAAGTTTATCTCTTCTCTTCACTAGATTAATACACTTAACCCCAAAATCTGTGTCCTCCTTAAGCACACATACACATAATATATTCCTTTTTTAGGGTACAGAACGAGGCTATGTTTGTTTATAAAGTTTTATTTAACCTTTAACAACTACCTCAGGCACTTCAATCAGCCCTGGAATGCTCAAAATGCTAAGGGGGATCAGTAAGTAAAGTTCTTCGAAAAAGGAGGAAACTGACATACCGTTTAACCTTAACAGTGTGTGGACTTCATAGCAAAAACAGTTGCCAATATTTTATAAAACAATCTGAAATTCACATCAGTCAATTCTATTATCAAAAATCACAGCTCAAAAATTCAGCATTATCCAAAACACACCAAATCATCTTTCAGTATTAAGTACACTGGTCTTTCTCCAATAGATGCCACCACAAAGTTAACAATGCAGTGTGTTAGTAGTAAAAGCCTCTAGCTATGTAGTACTGGTTCAGTATAAAGTCTCCCTTAGTGTAGCTTCCCTCAAAGGTCTGTCTTGGCATGGAAATACAGCAGTACAGAAGGGAGGCAGGACAGGTTAACAGAAACTGAAGCCTGAAAACTGCTAGGCAAGAACACAAGATACATAAAAGGGATTCCGTGAAATTTTCAAAACGTGTATGATAAAAATATGGATGAGCTAGAAGAACCTTATAATTTTCATGGAAGGAAGACTGAAATCTAACCTGGTTATTTCAGGAGAGTCAACAGCAAAAAGGTTTTTTGTATTATGCAAATACATACTTAACAATTCATGAAAAATATATTAAATGTATTTGGAATAAAATACATATTCAATTTCAAGCAAACATAAATAAGATGCAAGCAGTTATGAATAAAAGTAACATAGGAGTAGACAGCTGCCACCTCCCATGCACTGACATGCTGGGAGGGAGGCTAAGCACTGAGGACAAGGCGGACAAACTCCTCATAGTTGATGTTGCCCTGAGAGTCCTCTTGGCCGGCCAGCAGCTGCTCCACCTCCTCATCAGTCAGCTTCTCTCCTGTTGAGATTGAGATTAAGATATTAGATTCCTCAAGATTCAATTTCTTCATCTATCAGGAAGACGACAACTCTCATATTCCTAAATAATAGTGTTTTGCTTCCTCCTATATCCTGGACAATCTCAAACAAGTCCTTATGCAGTATCTTCATTAAAAACTTCTATTTCTAGTTGACTTTAAAAAAATTAGACAAGTATTCTGAGCCACAAGTAATCTAATGCCACTTAATAACCTCCGACAATTCATATATAAAACTAAACAAATAAGGTAATCTGTAAGGCCTTAGTGTAGGGACAGAAGTCAATGTCAACGTAAGTACATAGTGTCTCTTCACATTTACCAAACAGGACTGTAGTGTTTCAGTGTGTATGCTATGAGACTAAAACAATGAAGAGACGTGCCGTTACAAAGGCTAAATCTCCACCATTCATCTAATCTGAGTATGGTCTCAGTTCATTAACAGTGGTGCAGTGGTGGTTAGTATGTCTGACTATGAATCAGTTGGCCCGAGTTTGATCCCGGACGAGGGCAGTCGGCGCACAGCTCACCCAGCTGTTCATCCTCCCAAATGGGTTGGTAGATAAATGGGTACCTAGGAAAACCTGGGGAAGGTAAACTGTGGAAAGTTGGATGTCACAATGGTCCTGTGTCCCGGGGTAACGGATTACTTTCCACCACAGGCTCAAAGGCCAATGTGACGGGAGATGAGCCCCCACACCTACGTGCAACTACAGTGTATGCCTCCACCTTACCTATATCTATCTATGTAGCAGGCCTACATCATCCTGAAGGGAGATAGCCAAGATAAGGCACTCACACCTGCACCCATGATAACATACACATACACTCCTCTCCCTTAGTCTGAAGCCTTTAGAGGAGAATAAATCAGTCCACACTGCACTGGGGCCAGAGACCACTTCTGTCCATCAGGAAAAAGCTGGTTTACCCCTGCCACTTCAAACATAGACTGTCTCCCTCCCCAAACCTAGCCATTTACAGCATGACACCATGAACAGCAGTGAACTATAGATGCCTACGTAGCCCTTCACATCTCTCAGTCATGGTGAGTCTACCGTCACACCACCAGATGCATGCTAGATGCCCCGTGCCTGTCTTCACACTAACTGACAGTCTGCTGCGTTTAGGCACGGCTGCTACTCGGTTCCGTTCAAGACCTTGTTGGTACTAGACGTGGTAAACTGTACTAAAGTGATATATTCTACATCAGTACCTGTGGCAGAAAATGAATTGACTGTCTAATATCTCTCATTGAGAAGACAACAGTGCATGGACATTTAAGAATAGTTTTCAAGTCTCATTATATCACTTAGTTAATAATTCTTCATACAGTAAAGCAAATACTCCAAATGGGTCTCTTTGTTTGTTAATTAAGAGTTTACAATTGATTCTACACTGCTCTCGTTTCTTTTCACACCAAATTTCCAAACGCTGCCGATACAAATGTGAGACTGGTATGTACGTGTGTGGATTCCTTTGGTCTGACACAATACTACTAAGTCAACACTCATATCATGTGCATTGTGTAATGATGGAAAGGTGGTAGTGCTGTAAAGTAAAGTGGGGCCATATGCTGTAGCTGCGCGTAGCTGTGGGTGTTCATCTCCCGTCACATTGGCCTTTGAGCCTGTGGCGGAAATTAATTTGTTACGCCGGGACACAGGGTCACTGTGACATCTGACTTTCCACAGTTTACCTTCCCCAGGTTTCCCTAGGTACCCATTTATTGACCAACACGTTTGGGAGGATGACCAGCTGGGTGAGCTGTGCACCGACTGCCTTTATCCAGGATGGAACTCAGGCCAGTGGATTCGTTGTCAGACTTGTTAACCACTGCACCACTGAGGGGCATAGTAGTGCAGCACAGGATAAATAAGAGTTGTGACAGCATACCACTCAGGGGATAAGAATGTTGCCTAGCACATAGCCTACCCAGGTGTGTCATGAGGTGTCGGAGTTCAGCGGAAGAGATGTAACCGTTGCCGTCCTTGTCAAAGTGGCGGAGACCCTCAATGAAGTCATCAGCTGTGTCCACCGGGCGTTGGCGGGAGATGGTCTGCATGATTGGCAGGAACACTTCAAAGCTGATCCTCTCATCTGAAAAATAAATATAATAAACACCACTTGCTATAAACCATACTTAAGAGAGAAAAAAAAATATCTGTATACCAAGCTAATATCCGATTTGAAAGAGGTTAGTCAAGACAATGCATTTAGGGTTAGGGAGACATTACCCTCCCCTCCCCCTAAGTACCTTGTCTTTTAATGAGAGAATATAGTGTAGGTGCCTCCCAGACCCCTTGCTACATTCCTTTTGGTCTTCTCTTATGACCCGCATGATATATTGGGGTAATATTGTTGTAGTCTTTGTCTTCGGCCTTATGGTGTGGATGACCCCTATGTAGCGAGGACGGAGGGAATAATCTCTTCTCCTCGAGGGGCTAGAGGCTAAGTGAGACGAGTGCCATGTATGAATGCATGGGTGTATGTGTGTACCTTATCTCGGTTAATCACATTTTTGTGGGATGTCAGCTTGGTATATAAATGGACAGATAGCTTCTAGCAATGTGGTTAAGCCCACACACTTTCAATCTTATTCTGTCTTTCCTTTTTCTCTTCCCCCATGCTGTTCCTCTATCTAGTATTCTACTATTCCCCCCCCCACTTTTCTATGTTCTACCGTGCATCCCCCACCACAGGGCATGAAAAGAATTTCAGAGCTACCCACTCACCAATACCACGCCCAAGATTTCTCCCATAATTCAGGTTGCGTCAGAACCCTAACACTTGAGTGGTGACTTACTGACATGCAAGGAATACAGTGGCAGTATTCTATAAACCAACTGTTGATATGCCACCAAGCCAAGTCTCCCTACCACTTTTTTTTCCCTTTTATCTTTTACATTAAAAGGGTACTGGCTAAGGGACAACAGAAATACGTTAAAAAAAAATCCCGCTTGTTGCCAGACCCTGTAAAGAGAACAGTAGGATAAAATAGAGGTAAGATAATATGGGTAA
Source organism: Metacarcinus magister (assembly GCA_029783475.1). NCBI lineage: Eukaryota > Metazoa > Arthropoda > Malacostraca > Decapoda > Cancridae > Metacarcinus > Metacarcinus magister. The sequence continues at coordinate 2,082,885 of JAPQNM010000046.1, forward strand.
GGTTACGGGTAAAAGTGTTAACTACTCGGCCGCCTCTAACTAGTCATTGCTAAGAGACATTTTCAGCCAGTAACAACACTGCTGCTGCCATTGGTACTTATACATGGCATTAAAGTGTTTTTCTAATAATATGTTGTCACTTTAGTTTTGGACACCGAGAAGATCTCTTGTCTCGTCTCCTTGTCAGTAGTGCCACCTCAGCACCTGTCACCCTTCCCCTAATAGGAACAACTAGCTCTTTCAGAAGAAGTAAGGAAGGAAACCTCTTGTTCCTGCAGCAAGTTTGTCACCTACCACAACCACACTGCCTCACCCATACCTGCAGCCACCATCACCATCACTGCTAACCATCTCTTTCCTGTCGTGGCATGTGTCCCTTTTATACCAACCACATTTCATTTGCATTTCACCACTAGAAATTTTTATTTTGACGAAGACGGCACACAGACTTCACTATAAGCCGGCAGCCTCGGACAAAACTTTTACAGATGCCAATTACAAGATAGCAACGTTAAACAAGAATTAAATACTTTAAATAAGGATAAAGATTATGCATAAAGAGATGGAATGTAATGCCTCGTATTTTTAAACACTGTGAAATTTATCTAAAGAGTAAAAGGAAGTAGCCGTAAAAATGTTGCGGCCGACACCTAACCAACCAGACCATAATGATCACCAAGGTCCAAGTAGAGTTTTTGGTTGACGTTAACTGTTCCATCACTACAGGAAGACTACACACAGTATCTACTGATTGTACTATAACATCAATTGCAATACAACACCCTCAGACTGTACCTGGGACGGTGCTGGTGGGACAGTTTCTTCACGTCAGCCTCGGTGGGGTTCTGTCCGAGTGCACGCAGCACCTCCCCGATCTGAGACACCTGGATCTTGCCATCACCTTTCTGATCAAAGATGCTGAAGGCCTCCTGGAACTCTGTGAAGGAAAGTCTTTGTTACTCAATGACCACAAAGGTTTTAGAAATGTGAGAATCTAACGCACAAGACGCTATGATAATTTGGGGTTCTCGGTTAGGTAAGTAGATATGCTTCTAATATATCTGAACAAAATCTCTTTCCAATACATCATTTGTCTTTTTTTCTTTGATTAACTCACTAATGTGGAAGAATAAATATGAATAATTAACAAATTTACATAAAATCAAACCCCAAATCAATCTCACATTCACTGCGGATAATATTCTGCTGGAGTCAGCGGAATATTTACCATTAACCACTAGTCACTATTTCTGTTGTAGCTACTCATATAATTTGGTAATGTTTTCAAGACCTCATGCTGTCGTAGAATTGAAAATCGCTATGAATCCAAAATCTAGTTACATGCACTTAACTGTAATAGTAATCCGTCAAACTCAACCCAACACTTAATATCATAGTTCACTAACAAGTATATAATTTTGCAAGATAAAAAAAAATCCTCCTGATCTGTTTCAAAAAGTACATCTAACCTAACTATTTCATTCCTCCTTCACCTCTTTTACCCAACCCATGTTAGTATTCCATATACTACCACTTTAGACAACTTAAAACTTATAAAACTCACACTAGAAACACCTTAACTCTATCTACAAACCCATTCCATCCAAGCCTCATCTCCCTCACCCTTCCATACCAGGGTGAGGCTAGGGTGACCAGTCTCCTCCCTACATGGGTCAGACCTAACATTAAAGCAGACCACTAGACCTACAATACATCAAACCACAAATAAAACAACAATACAACCCTCAATATTAAACCTCACAATAACATACAGCCACACAGACTAACATTTAACAAGGGAGGCGAGACAAAGGGAGGTTATAGCTAGGTGGTATAATCTTCCTTTGTATTATGAAGCACCAAGGGAGGGTAAGGGCTCAACACACCTTAAAGTACATGGTAGATATGCACATAGAGGAGCATGGGAGGCCCTGTGTATGTATGTATGTGTGAAGTTGTACAGTGAAGGGCCAAACAGTGCATTATCAGCAATATACGTGACTCAACTTTCTAATACGTCACTGTTAACTAAACCCTCAAATACCCACTACGATATTATTACAATAACTCACATCATACAGTAGAAACCTACCACTAAAAAAAACACCTAGTAACCCCAGTTGAAGTTATATTTTGAACCCCTTGGGGAATAATGGCACAGTCAAGTGGCACTATCACTCAACAGTGCCACACCCTTAGCAAACTCACCCACGATTTGGTCCTCGTTAAAGGCAGCCTGAAAGGGAATGGAAATTATATTAGTTAGTACGTTATTCTCTATTTTCATCAGTATATCAGCTTTAAGAAAACATAGAGGGAGTAAATACGACCTGCTGTGTACGGACCATTGCGGTGATGCTTCTTCCACACTTATCTGAGAGGGACTGAAGTGACTCAACGCCCCACCACCACCACTAACCATTATTAAATTACAATTATACTACCCCGGTTTTCTCCTAATTATAAATACAATTACACTTCCTGATACCTTAACTTATATATTACTAGTGTGGCGGGTTATTTGACGTGTTTGGGTGTTAATTAATGGTGTAGGATGGAAAATAAAACAGCTGGAGATTAGCATTGGAACAGTGAGGCAACAGCTGCCTTAGGTTGCCTGCTGACCCGGCCGGAGGAAAGTTATATTGCAATTTAGGACACGTATGCTCCCTCTACACCTGAAATAAGACATATGGGACATCAACTATAACTGCAAGACTCTTCTAAGATTTGAACATGGTTGAATTAAAGGACGGAAGGCATATAAAAAGGCAGATAAGGTGAGAGTCACTTGAAGTCCTTATGGTTACCTAGCATTACCGTATAAGGAATTCATGTTCAAGTAGAGAATGTGTGAGGGTAAGCATTGTACATCCGTGACCTCTCTGGCTCTCTTGACCTTTATGAACCCAGGTTATAAGGATCAGAATACGGTGATGGTCATTTTTTTGTTGTCTCCGGATGAACACCTGCAGAGTAATTGCCATAAAAGGCTATCAACTTATCAACGTGTTCGGCGTGACTCGTAATTCGGTTTTAAATGAAGTGTAAGGATGAATTTTAAGTATGTATCACCTAGGGAATCTATACTATTCTCTCTCTCTCTCTCTCTCTCTCTCTCTCTCTCTCTCTCTCTCTCTCTCTCTCTCTCTCTCTCCAGGTGTGCTGTGACGTAGCAGGGTTCAAGATGAGTCACCAACACATTTTTTACTGATTAGTCAACAACCTTTTTTTTTTACTAATCTTACCGTGATAACATGATTTTAGTTAATTATAGGAGGGTGTAGCTACCAAGGTTGAAGTAAGATTATAACCTCACAGCCATTTTGAGACCGTACCGATATTGAATAGAAGTAGTGAACGGCAGTAGTAAGGAAACCCACATAGCCTCTATCTGTGCCAATTTTGTATTAATCACCATAATTAAACAGGTGTAGGGAAACAGGTTAATGACTAGCTAACCACATAAGTTCAACGACCTCGGTACACGATTGCGTCAAGGCAGACACACTAGTAGGTACTCCCCCTTACCTCACCTCACCCTTCCGTCACACCTGTCTCTCTGCTTTAAGACCTGCTGCTACCCTGCTTTGGTTTTAACTCCCACCATCTGCCTGAAGGTGTAGTGGTATAAAATAGTGACGTCCCAGCTTGCCTCATGTTTCCTAGGTTTGGTGGTGAATTCCGGTCATAATCTTTTGTCATTGCCCTTTCAGATAGATTTTTCGTTGGTTTATAAGATGCTATGTTAATTTTACTTACTGTGTATTTATGTGTGTTTGTGTAAGTGTTAGTTTGTGTATGGACAGGTGTACAGCTGTGGCTAATGAAATGTAATGGGATTAACTCTGATGCATTTCTCAGGCTTCCACAGTACAAAGGCTGATATAATATAAGAATCAAGTATTATCATTAACATAACTTTATCTCCATCTGCTTTTACTAATCCATTTATTATATTTGCTTTTATTCAATCAATCTGCCATCAGTTTATTTGCTTACTATCTCTATTCTATATACTCTATTATTATTCAAGGCTGAGAATGGAGAGTAGCAGCAGAGGGTCGCGGGTCCCACACACTGCCAAAGGAGCATGGATTTACTGCAGTCACCCATCCAACTTCATACCCGACGTGGATATCGATGGGAGACTCACCTAACAGGTATATATGTTTTAAATTTTATTATATACATCGTTACATTTCTCTTCCATTGTCTTCCTCTTACACCTTCTGCTCCTGTTTTTTTCTCCTGATCTTTTTAATCAACCTATGTTTCTCACACACGCAAAAGTATCTAGAACAAACGAAGACCACCATGTTGTTGATGTTGCTGAGTGGTTTTTTTCGGGGGGGAGGAAGGGAACAAGGGAGATATTTCTGGCATGGTGACGTCAGGTGGAAAGCTATATTTATTTCCGAAAGGGAGGAACATACGGTGCTGTCGCTCTTCTATATAGAGCTGTCACTCCTTGCCGCCCTCACCACGCCGGCTCCTTATCTAGCGGGCGTGGGCGGAACGAGGCGGCGTGGAAAAGGGCGTGAATACAAGATGGTATAGAGTGATCTGATGTGGTATGGGAGAGAGAGAGAGAGAGAGAGAGAGAGAGAGAGAGAGAGAGAGAGAGAGAGAGAGAGAGAGAGAGAGAGAGAGAGAGAGAGAGAGAGAGAGGTGGGGGTAGTAGAAAAAAAAAAATAATAAGAAAGGAGGAGCAAGTTACGAAAGCCACGTAATCACATACACTACTTCTATCATTGTTATTACCGTTCAAGTTATGATGATGATGATGATGATGCTGATGATGATGCAAAGACATTCTCATTCTTGCACCTATTCCTATGTATTATTATTATTGGTTTGGTAGTAGTGGTGGTGACGATTTCGGGCCCAATCGCTTTCGTATCAGCGGCTGGAGGCGTGGTGGGTGGGTGCACGGGTGATTCCAAGTGACTTCATGCAAGGCGCCGAGTAAGCTGTCCAGACGCGGGGGAAAGTTTCAAGCCTGTGTTAGAGAACTTGAAATTGCTTGGGTGAGATCTGGTGCAGGTTCTGATGGAGGGTGTCATGGGTCTTATCGCAGCGGGGCGGGGTTGGGGATGGAGGTGGCGGGGAATTGTAGAGTAGTGGATGCTAAGTAAAGGCAGGTTAATAGGGTATATAATAGTAGAGTGTAGAGTTATAAGGGTGGAATGTAGTAGTAGTAATAGTATTGATAGTAGCATGGAGATAAGAGAGAGAGAGAGAGAGAGAGAGAGAGAGAGAGAGAGAGAGAGAGAGAGAGAGAGAGAGAGAGAGAGAGAGAGAGAGAGAGAGAGAGAGAGAGAGAGAGAGGAATTTATTAAAAGTTGATTCTATCTATATATTTTTTTATGTGAGTAGATCTTATCAAGTTGAACTGTTGTATCAGTTATCATTTTGTCAAACGATCTTGTACTGTACATCTGGCGCTGGTTTATCATATATTAATAATTGATGAAACATTATTTTTAACTCGAGTTTCAATAAATTTCACGTCCAGTTTTAAAATTACTTACTTTTGCATTCATGACCTAATTTATCTTCTTGTTGATTTTGTTATAAGTCGTAGTTCTCTAAGCCACCGCCATGCTTATTATTTTTCTATT
>JAPQNM010000046.1:2096008-2098508 GCA_029783475.1 Metacarcinus magister
ATGACCGGGTCAGTAGCATCACCAATCCCCTCCTTCCTTCCTTGCACACAACTCCCTCACAGTAGGACAGACGCCACGCATTCCTCAACACTCTCCCTCTCCCCTCTCCCTCTCCCCTCGCCCCTCTCTAGGGTACGAACTGGGTGGAAATTTTGGTAAAAGTTTTATTCCGGAAACGAGATCACGACTGTCAGATGAAACACGCGTGAATGTATTTATTATTTATATATTCATTTATTTATTCATTTATATAAATTATTTTTGTCGTGTTGTGTCGGGTCTTTTTTTTTATAATTATTCTAAATAATAATTTGCCGTAATTGCTTACATTTTTAATTTGTTTTTCACGTCAGACTGATAATTGCAGACACACTTTATTAGATTATGTCATTAGACTAATAATTATTGTAGCAGAACACTTAGCTCTTAACTATGTACTGTAGTGATTCTTAATGATTTTTATACACCTTAAAGAAAGCAGTCAAGAGCACACATATGACTCTGTTTTAACCCATAATATCAACACACATAACACATATTCAATAATCTAACTCATTCATCTAAAAAAAAAAACGTCTTTCAAACTACAAGATACACATGGATTCAATAAAGTAATCCAACCCTCTATTCAACACTATACTAAAGGATTCGAACTAAGGGAGAGGCAGTCACACTTTATACCTAAGCTCAGGGCCACACCGGGAGCACAGTAAGGTTCGTTCCGTCCCCAAAACAAGCAAGCATCTGGACCCAATTTCCCTTAAATCGAAGTGGATAAGGTGTTAGTGGCCACTGCACTTGTCTTGGTATTGCCCTGATATTTCAACGCCTGCCTGCTTGCCTGCTTACCTACCTACCTACCTGCCTGCTTGCTTACTTACCTACCTACCTACCTACCTACCTACCTACCTACCTTGCCTGCCTGCTTGCTTATCTACTTACCTTGCCTGCTTACCTACCTACCTACCTGCCTGCTTGCTTACCTACCTGCCTGCTTACTTGCCTGCTTGCCTGCTTGCCTGCCTGCTTGCTTGCCTGCTTGTCCGCTTCCACCTGTAGGTTTGAAGGGGAAATTTCAGGTGTTTTTCAGGTGGTGATGACGCTCCTCCTCACAGGTGTTAATGCTCGCTGGGTAAAAGTAATAAAATGTACACACTTACACACATTTACACACACACACACACACACACACACACACACACACACACACACACACACACACACACACACACACACACACACACATTCACACTCCAGGGACAGATTCAGCAATATTTTAAAGGGACTTCCCTCTCGAGTGTCGAAGTTCACAGATCGCTGCAAGATATGACCCAACTTCCCCGCCGGCCAAGTGACAAATGCCCTGTTCCCTGAGGCTCTGGTGGGGGGAGGGGGGGCGCACACACACACACACACACACACACACACACACACACACACACACACACACACACACACACACACACAGGCAGGCAGGCAGGCTCCAGCAACACGCGCGTGAGAAGTGCTTCTGTCTGGTAATAGCAACAAAAGAAAAGAAAAAAAAAAAGGGAAAGTGCTAATTAGTGTAAAGAAAGAAAGGAATGGCAAGTAAGATTATCTGTTTTTCCTCTGGTTCTCGCCTTCGTTGTGGTCTTCCTCCTCCTTCCTCCTCCTTCTTCCTCCTTCCTCCTCCTCCTCCTCCTCCTCCTCCTCCTCCTCCTCCTCCTCCTCCTCCTCCTCCTCCTCCTCCTCCTCCTCCTCCTCCTCCTCCTCCTCCTCCTTCTTGCCTTAACTAGATTTTCATCTCACCAGCTTAACCCAAAACACGGAAACTCCATTGATGCCTCGGCTTAATGGTCCGGCCGGCAACACTTCCGGGCCCTAATGAGCCTCTGAACCCACGCCCCTGCGACACCTTAGGGCCTTGGACTCACAGGGGGGGGTGGGTGTGTGGCAGGGGGCAGGTCAAGGGATGTAGACTTTGAGGTAGAATGGTAGGGTGAAGGGCAGGGGAGGCCGGGTGTGAAGTAGAGAGAGGGATAGAGGAGGTAGGTTGCGGGGTAAAAAGGCAGACTGTGATCAGAGAAGTAGGGTAGATTGAGAGACTACAGGCTGGTGGTAGAGTAGGCTGAGAGGCTAGAGAGGTAGGCTGTGTGGTATGATGGTATTATAGGCTGGAGGGAGAGCAGCGACGTGGTATATAGTGAAAATGATGAAATATAACCACTTACGTTATCATTCTTTTAAACAACTGCATCCTCCTCTCTCTCTCCTCCCCCCCCCCGCATCTACCTCCTTGCTCTTGAGATACACACTAACTTACTATTATGAACAAAACTAACGTAGCTGTCAAATAATTTACAATACGAGTACAATCTTCATATTAAGCTCAAAATATAAGTGGTCAGAATTACGCTCGTCTAGTGTTTGCTATACTGTCTTATGTCTGGTCTCTTATGCATCGTCAGTGAGGTTAAAAATGCAGTCACACACACACACACACACACTCAAATATATA
>JAPQNM010000046.1:2106008-2113508 GCA_029783475.1 Metacarcinus magister
GAGTGAGGAAGGAATAGGGAAGAGTTAGAAGTGATGGGGAAGAGTTAGAAGTGATGGGGAAGAGTTAGAAGTGAAGGGAAGAGTTAGAAGTGATGGGGAAAGAGTTAGAAGTGATGGGGAAAGAGTTAGAAGTGATGAGGAAAGAGTTAGAAATGATTTGAAATAACTATAAATGATGGGGAAGAGTTTAGAAGCGAGGAAGGGAGGAAGGAAGAGTAAGGGGAAGGGTAGTATCTCATTAACCAGCCCTCAACGTTAAGACTTTGATCCGTGAAGTTATTAAATAGCACCAGACTGATAGGATTGACCCCTGACAAGGAAAACCAGACATAGATAGATAGCTATATAGATAGATAGATAGAGTGAAAAAAAAATTGAGAGAGAAAGAAAGTTATGTTTTTTTGTTTTTTGTGGGGGGTGGGTGAGGCGTTCAATCAAAAAGGTGTGTTTGTAACCCTACACAAGCAAACCAATTGGCTTACAAATAAATGCATTGAACAGGTAATAGCGCAGGTGAGGCATGAACGAGGTATGTAATTGCTTTGCGTGAGTGTGGCTGAGGTATTGTTGACAAGTTTTTTTTCATTATATTTTATTTTAACAATTTATTTATTTTTTATTTATTTATTTATTTATTTATTTATTTTTTATTATAACCAGTTAGCATATATAACTGTTACACCCAAAACCAACCTCAGCTCTATTCCAGCTCGTCTCGTTTAAAACTGGTATCAAATAAATAAATAAAATAAAAAAAAGGTATTCCAGCTTCAGCACTGTATATATATATTTTTTCTACACATACAGACGGACGGATTTAGGGGGTAGGAGAGGGGGGGGGCTGTTAGGGGAGCGACTCTAGGTAAGGGCTGCAAGATTAAAACCAAACCCGCCCACCAAAAAAAAACGAAATAGTCTGCCATAAAGATGATAGGTATAGAAAATGTAGTGTCACTTTGCATCATGAAGAACCTGACCCCTTTGCTTCTCTCTTTGGTTATAGTGAGACAGAGAGAGGCACAGGAAGGCAAAGCGTCATGATAACAGATCCTTTGAAGTGTTTGAGTCTCCACCTTCCCTTCCTCTGTTACTGTATAGCGTTGGACACTCTTAACGCTGCCTGTGCATCGCTACTAACACACTAACACACACTCTCGTACCTACTTACTTGGTGTTCAACTTTTCCTGGTGTCTTTGAGTCGTAAATGAGTTGTAAAGATTGTAAGTGTATTGCGTTTTGTTAATGGTAGTGTAATATACCTTTCATGTGGTATTAGAAATGTTATGGATAAGTATTCTAGCGGGTGTGCTTACTAGATCTGTTATATTGATGAAGAAACAAATTACTATTACATTATTAGAGTGGTTCATATTTCTGTATCTCACTGCCTCTCTCTCTCTCTTAACTTTATCAATCTATCTATCTATATATCTATCTCTTTTTTACATTGAGAAGGTTATAATAATCTTAGTATCATTATATTACGTGTTTGTTATTATATATTATTAGTAAGTTCTCGTCCAGCTGAGATAGATATTATAGATTAGCTGTGCATCATTATATTTTGCATGAATGGTAAATATTAAGGGACCTAGAAGTGAGCCTTGAGGGACACCACTAATGAGAGAGAGAGAGAGAGAGAGAGAGAGAGAGAGAGAGAGAGAGAGAGAGAGAGAGAGAGAGAGAGAGAGAGAGAGAGAGAGAGAGAGAGAGAGAGAGAGAGACAGAGCTTCCTACGGTGGTAATAACAGTGATTACGTTGATATTAGTGGCCATCAGTCAACGCCATCACCGCCATCTTTTTCACGCCACCACCACCACCACCACCACCACCACCACCACCACCACCACCACCACCACCACCACCACCACCACCACCACCACCACCACCACCGTCGTCTAATCGCATCCATCCATCGTAATTCAAAGCGAAAGAGAGATTCCTCAGTATCTCTTTTTTTCTTTTTCTTTTTTTTTCTTTTTTTTTGCAAACTCCTTACATGAATAGTGAATAGAAACACTCAGGAGAGAGAGAGAGAGAGAGAGAGAGAGAGAGAGAGAGAGAGAGAGAGAGAGAGAGAGAGAGAGAGAGAGAGAGAGAGAGAGAGAGAGAGAGAGAGAGAGAGAGAGAGAGAGAGAGAGATGGAAATAAGTAAATATAATGGTGTTGGTTGGAGGGGGGGGGGGTTCAGGGGGGAGGTTAATGGGGGGGGGGAGAACATTTGCTCATTTCTATAGACGATGCAGAGGAAATATCTTGAGTTCGTGTTTCATAAAGGTTTGGAACGAGGAAGGAAAACGAAATTTGAGTCTATTATTAAGTAGGAGAATGGAATGAAGTGTGTGTGTGTGTGTGTGTGTGTCTCTCTCTCTCTCTCTCTCTCTCTCTCTCTCTCTCTCTCTCTCTCTCTCTCTCTCTCTCTCTCTCTCTCTCTCTCTCTTTTCTCTCTATAAATGGGGCTACTTCACTTTATTGGTTCGTGACCTTCTTGATTCCCAGATAGAGAGAGAGAGAGAGAGAGAGAGAGAGAGAGAGAGAGAGAGAGAGAGAGAGAGAGAGAGAGAGAGAGAGAGAGAGAGAGAGAGAGAGAGAGAGAGAGTGTACCCATGACTCACCTTTAACCAATTTTTACCTGTCCTCGTTTACCTGTGTTACTAAACTTGCTAATTGTCTTTGTGTAGAGAGAAAAGTGTGTATTTTTAGGGTAATATTTCTTCATATACAATTTAGTGAGGTGAGAGAGAGAGAGAGAGAGAGAGAGAGAGAGAGAGAGAGAGAGAGAGAGAGAGAGAGAGAGAGGAGAGAGAGAGAGAGAGAGAGATAGAGAGAGAGAGAGAGAGAGAGAGAGAGACGGTGTTGTAATGAAGGTGGTGGTGGTGGTGGTGAGGGGAAGCGCCGAGGTAATGGTGATGATGGTGATTATCTTGGTATGGCGTGGTGGTGATGGTGGTGGAGTTATTAATTGTATCATTTGTTATCATTATTATCATTATTACTAGTACTATTATTACTACTACTACTACTACTATTACTACGTCTACTACTACTACTACTACTACTACTACTACTACTACTACTACTACTACTACTACTACTACTACTACTACTACTACTATTATTATTATTTTTAGCAATAGCAGTAGTAGGAACGTTTAAGAACCAAGTTATTTCCTCCAAGAAACATAAATACTTGAGTCTGTTTCAATTGGACAGTGATTGACAGTCTTGTAAACGAGAGAGAGAGAGAGAGAGAGAGAGAGAGAGAGAGAGAGAGAGAGAGAGAGAGAGAGAGAGAGAGAGAGAGAGAGAGACAGAGAGAGAGAGAGAGAGAGAGAGAGGGAGAGAGTCCGGCCAGCTTAGCCCTGTGTCTGCAATTACGTGGCAAAATAAAGATAAATAAAGAAGCTTGACCACTGTAATTACTGGCAAGGTAGTAGTAGTAGTAGTAGTAGTAGTAGTAGTAGTAGTAGTAGTAGTAGTAGTAGTAGTAGTAGTAGTAGTAGTAGTAGTAACAGGTTGCTTGTATATATAGTAAACTTTGAATACGTAAACCACACCGTCTATTACCACCACCACCACCACCACACCACCACCACCACCACCACCACCACCACACCACCACCACCACCACCACCACCACCACCACCACCATCATCACCACAACCACAACAACAACCACAACCAGGAATGTCGTAATGGTTGTCTCGCCTCAGCACACTAGGGAAGAAAAGTGGGTGATTTACCAAGGTAATTGTGACCTTTTGGCTTCATAATAAAAGGTTAGGTGACCATGCGTGTTTTCCTCAACATGGGATTGTCCTGATTTTTTTGTGGTGGTGGTGGTGGTGGTGTTGCTTTTGCATTATAAGTGTGTGTGTCTGTGTGTGTCTGTGTGTGTGTGTGTGTGTGTGTGTGTTGGTGATGTATCTGTGTAAGTGAAAGTTCGCATGTGTAAGAAGGAATGTCTATATGCGTATTATGTGTATGTGTGTGAACTATGTGTGTGTGTGTGTGTGTGTGTATGTGTGTGTATCATTCGTTAGGCTGATGACACCGGGGATATTAATGTGCAAATCAGTCTTGATGAACGATAGTAAGTCACGAAGATGTTTCAGAATCATGATACTCCTTCATCCTTCCTTCCTTCCTTCCTTCCTTCCTTCATCCTTCCTTGTGTCCATTCTTCCATCTTTCATCCTTTTTTTCTTCCTCCATTCCTTCCCTCCTTTCATACATTCTTTCTCTCCTCCATTCCTCCATCGTTCCTTTCCTCAATTCCTCTCTCTTCCTGTCCTACATTCCTCTCTCCTCCATCCCTCATTCTCCTTTCCTACTACTGCCCTCCTTTACAGCTCTTCATTCTCCTCCTCCTCCTCCTCCTCTTTCACCTCTTCCTTGTCCTCTTGATTTACTGTTTAAACTATTACCTTCTGCTCCCTTGACCTAGATTGACCTTTGAAACCCTTGAAGGACACGCGAGGTCATATTTCGTGTTGGCAATTAAGTCATCTTGTTATTATTTCTTCGTTCCACGCTGACTGTTGGTCCCTAGCTGCCCTTGGTTCCTGGCTGGAGGTGAAATCAAGGGGCTTCCAGGTGTGTTTTGTGCATCATTACAAGCACGTGTTAAGGTACTTTTTGTTGCATAAATTTCTCACATATTTTGGGGGTGTGTGGGATTTATAACTTTTCTAAGCCTTTGATTAACACCTTTTTTTTTTTTTTATTCTTTTCTTTCTTTGCGTGATGTTGTAGGTGAGATTAACATGTATAATAAGGCTTTTCCTGTGTATATGAAATGAGTTTTTTGACCTCTAGTCTGGTCTGAGTACACACACACCCACACACACACACACACACACACGTACGCCTGATAGTCCTTCTTCAGATTCAATGCCGCGGCCTTTCCTTCTCTCTTGCGTCTCCTGTAGATTAATTATTCGGTTTGGAAATACATCACTCACTGGATCGATTGGAGGTTGAAGGAAGGAAGGAAGGAAGGAAGGACATACCAGTCTTCTCCTCTTCCTCCTCTCACAATCTCCTTTTCATATTCCTTTACAAGTGTTTATCTTATCTCTCTTCTTTCCCATTTGCCTCCTCTTCATTTTCCTCCTCCTCCTCCTCCTCCTCCTCCTCCTCTTCGTCATGGTAATAAAGTTTGTGATGTATTTCTGTTTGCATAATGGTTGACTAATTAATGGATTTTCCTTCAGGTTACTCCGCCCTCCCCGCCCAATTCTTCCTGTACCCTCCCTCCTGTTTTCCCGTACCAGCCAGTGTAGTTTTTTCATTCTCTCCTTCCTTCATTCCTTCCTTCATTTCCTTCTCTTCCCTTTCTCCCCTCCCTTCCCCTCTCTGCCAATTAAAAGTGGACGTCCATGGTGAAAATTTACTTGCAGAATTCACAAATTGCAAATTGATTTTTCTCGTGGACTATTTCATTTTTTTTGTTATTATTTCATTTTTTTTATTATTATTATTATTTTCTAATAGCAAAGAAGTGTTTATAGGACACGTGAATCGAAATGTATTGAATCTGTAAAATAAGTAAGTAAGAGTGTGTGCGTGTGTGTGTGGGTGTGTGTGTGTGGGTGGGTGTGTAAGAGTTAGCAAACACACCTTAGCTTACCTTGGTATATACTAGTAGTGAGTATGAATTATCCAAAAACAAGGAGACAGGACAGACAAATGAGGTTTAAGAATAGTCATGGAAGGTGTGAAGAATGGTGCAAGAACTATCGACTATTGGGGAGGTAAATCACAGGAGCTTGTGGAATTAACAACGTACCTGGCTGCAAGGCTGAATTGGAATGTTGATTTAGTGTGTGTGTGTGTGTGTGTGTGTGTGTGTGTGTGTGTGTGTGTGTGTGTGTGTGTGTGTGTGTGTGTGTGTGTGTGTGTGTGTGTGTCTGCTTGCCTTTGAAGTCTTAATCAAGGAAAATCGAGTAATTAGTCGTGGGATTCAGCGCTCAAGAAGACATCAACCACACCACCGCCACGAGGGTTAATGTGAGAACCAACCTCAACCTTAACCTCAACCTCATCCTCAACCTCAATCTCCATGCAATAAAAATGTGTAATCCTCAACGAAACATGCACCAGGATCATCCACACCAACATAATAACAACAAAAAAAAAAAACATTGAAAAAAAACACTCATTTATGTCATACTGGATAAATTATATGATTATCCAACACTGATGAATGGAAGAAAGATAGTTTAGTTTAACCTAACCTAGCTTCTAAAATGATATCGCCATGAAGCAGACCAGCGGTGATTCCTAGTAATGTGATTGTATAAAACTGGAAAAAAATATCACTCCTGCAGTACTAAACCTGAAGGTACGGGTTTTGTTGCCTCTAGAACTTGCAGAATAGCGGCTGGAACGACCTCGTGTTTATGGTACTGATGCAATAACCTTCCACAGGCTGTAAAACCAAGGACACGAAGAGGATATCCGTAGCCAGGCGTTAGATGTCCTCTTCCTCCACCTTGATCCATAATGTTATCATGTAAATTTCATCCTTTGTTGATCAAGTGTTTGCGTTTCTCTCTGCCTCCCGTCATCCTTTAAAAGCGTGAAGAAGACAGGTTATCACGCGCTTTACCGTCCGTCTGTCCGTCTGTCCGTCTGTCCGTCCGTCCACCCGTCCCTCTGTCTGTAATATATCAAGGTACGAATATTACTCCAGCTAAGTCTTCATCCTTTCCTACTCAGACACTTCACTGTTGTTTAGTATTCATTAGTTACTTCCTCGATGGGTCTCGTCCTCTCCATTAGACTTTATAGATAGTCAGCTACACGGTGTTATAAATCAAAACCTTACTGTGTCCCTCGAATTTATACTACAGCACAGTCAGAGCCCAGTCTAAATAAAGGTGTTTTCTCCCTGTAGGTAAGGTAAGGTAAGGTGTACTAGCCAACAGTCTATCCAGTCAGTCAGTACAGTCTAAATAAAGGTGTTTTCTCCCTGTAGTTAAGGTAAGGTAAGGTGTACTAGCCAACAGTCTATCCAGTCAGTCAGTACAGTCTAAATAAAGGTGTTTTCTCCCTGTAGGCAAGGCTAGACAAGGTGTGCTACAGTCTATCCAGTCAGTCAGCCCAGTCTAAATAAAGGTGTTTTCTCCCTGTAGGCAAGGCTAGACAAGGTGTGCTACAGTCTATCCAGTCTGTGAGTCAATCTATTAGATCACCGCTTCGCCTCTACCCACAAAGCCAGGCTACACCTTTTTGATGTGACTTTTAAGTATTAAGTATCGTCCGCCCGAAGCCTTACATTGATTTGGAAAGATAAAAGACAGCAAAGGGTGAAGGTCGCGCCACCCCCCCCCCTTCCCCTCCACCCAAATAGAGGTCACAAAGGGTCACAAGGGGTCACTCCTGCCTCCACCGGGCATACACCAGCGACACATTCTTTTTTTTATTATTATCTTTTTTAGGAATGTTCAATGTTGGTGTTTAGTCCGTGTGTGTGTTTGTGTTTGTTTTACTT
>JAPQNM010000046.1:2116008-2124530 GCA_029783475.1 Metacarcinus magister
ACACACACACACACACACACACACACACACACACACACACACACACACACACACACACACACACACACACACACACCTTAAAATACGCACAGCCATACGCGACCAGACACGCTTTACTCTGTGTGTGTAGAGAGAGAGAGAGAGAGAGAGAGAGAGAGAGAGAGAGAGAGAGAGAGAGAGAGAGAGAGAGAGAGAGAGAGAGAGAGAGAGAGAGACACGAAAAATATCCCCTCGTTTTTATCGCTCGTCTCCCATCTCACTTTCTTTTCCCCTCTCTCACCTTCCTCCCCCTCCCCCCCCCTCCCTCCCTCCCCTCCCCTTCCCTACCTCCTTTCCCCCTCCATCCTTCCTTCCTTCCTTCCTTCCTTCTTCCATCTTCCTTGACTACATTACGTTGTTTACATCTTTTATTGACCTCTGATCAAGACTCTGAAACTATTGATTGCTCACTAACTCACTTACACACACACACACACACACACACACACACACACACACACACACACACACACACACACGACACACGACACACACAAAGCCTGACCTAAATATGGACCACACAATCTTTTTTCAATTTTTTCGTATAATGTATGTATGATATGCTATCGTAGGAAGAGGCGTCTCAGCGAAGGTTACGATACAGCAAATACACCTTATGATATTCTTATTTATTTTATTTTATTTTATTTTATTTTATTTTATTTTATTTTATTTTATTTTATTTTATTTTATTTTATTTTATTTTGTTTT
Organism: Metacarcinus magister; assembly: GCA_029783475.1. NCBI lineage: Eukaryota > Metazoa > Arthropoda > Malacostraca > Decapoda > Cancridae > Metacarcinus > Metacarcinus magister. The sequence goes on from JAPQNM010000046.1 coordinate 2,116,759, forward strand.
ATTTTATTTATTTTATTTTATTTTATTTATTTTATTTTATTTTATTTTATTTTATTTTATTTTATTTTATTTTATTTTATTTTATTTTATTTTATTTTTTTATTTTATTTTATTTTATTTTATTTTATTTTATTTTTTGGAAGTGTAGGTTTGGTAAGGAGCGTAAATTCTTTAAAGTGTGAGTGAAGTGAGAGGTTGGAGTGAGAAGTGAGTCAAGTGAAGTACATATGAGACAGTTCTAGGGAGGAAAACTTGAATTCTCTTGCACTTCAGATCTATCTAACACCCTTTGGTCTCTCTCTTTCTCTTTTCTCTCACTCACACTCTCTCTCTCCAGCCGGCACATTCCCAAGCCTCTCTCTCATTTGGCCTGCTCACAGTGGCTATCTTTCTCTACTATCTCTCTTTCTCTCTCTCTCTTTTCCTCCTCTTAAGCGCTCGGCCTGTCATTATATGTGTGTATGTGTGTATGTCTTAATTTTCAGTATATGCAGACCACCAATGCAGCTACACACTTTCACTTAATTTTAATGCCATTTGGTTTGTAATCTGCTCAAGCTATATTTCCAAGAATGTGCTGAAAAGATCTTGTTATGTTCCTGTTAAGGCTGTGTCGGTGTGTGTGTGTGTGTGTGTGTGTGTGTGTGTGTGTGTGTGTGTGTGTGTGTGTGTGTGTGTGTGTGTGTGTGTGTGTGTGTGTGTGTGTACCTCCATCTCATTCCATCACACTTCATCAATTTTATTTCTGTCTGTATGTGTATGTATCAGTCTATTGTTTGTATGTCTGTTTGTATGACTTTTCTCTCTCTCTCTCTCTCTCTCTCTCTCTCTCTCTCTCTCTCTCTCTCTCTCTCTCTCTCTCTCTCTCTCTCTCTCTCTCTCTCTCTCTCTCTCTCTCTCTCTCTCTCTCTCTCTCTCTCTCTCTCTCTCTCTCTTTCAGGTATTTCCGTTCAGGCCGGCACTTTTCTCCCATAAATCTTCCTTTGATGGACAGATCGTGTTTGCAATATTTACTACACTACCACTTTTCACCTCCCTCCCTTGTCTTCCTTCCTCTACACGTGCAGCCTAACCCGTTATCTTGTACCCAAAAATCATAATTGGGACTGTACGTATTTTATAGATATGTTCGGTAGTTGGAAGTTCTCAGATATATCCACACATATACAAGGGATGTTTCGTGAGGTTTTACTATCATCATTATTAGGTTGCATACGCTATATACATTATAAAAGAAAAGAAAAGCTAGCTAATCTGTGTTTATGGACAGAGGTAAAGTAAGGTAAAGCGTGTAGGTGATAGCGGTACAGTAGCCACTTCCCGTCTACCTTATCAGCTAAGAAAACCCTGTACTAGCATCCTCTATTAGCACCAAACCCACAGCCAACGCCCAAGCACCTGTTATCTCTAAGGAAAGCGATCATTAGGCTCAGTTGGCCCGAGATTGGCTTCTGTAATGGTCATTCTTGGACTAAAAGTGACAGGCCACCAACAAACAACCCCGAAGGAAGCCTCCCACAGCCTCCCTAGAACACACACACACACACACACACACACACACACACACACACACACACACACACACACATTTCAACTTTTTCAGACGTGAGTGCAACGTTCCGCGGTGTTAAAACTTTGAATATTTTTTAGAGACTTCGCTTTACTGAGCCCAGCGTTTCTCTATTAATATTAAGGTGATGCATGAGGAATATTTTCTGTTCCTTACCTCGTTCCAAGCACTGTGGGAATTGTACTTTATTTCCGATGCTGATAATGTGATTTTTTATATAATGTTTCACAGTGTAGAAAGTCACAATCCTTTTCTATTTCTTTCCCTTCCTCTCTCTCGCTCAAGCTATCCTCGCGGCCCCAATATCCCGTCACCGCTGCCACCATTTAGTTCTCACCTCCCCTTCCTCGCCACTCCTCCCGGTGTTATCACGTCGGGACGGGATTTTACCTGCCTTAACTTCGTCCCTCCTTAAGTTCGAGAGGAAAAAAATGTAGAAAAGTCTTGTATCCCCACTTTTTTCTATCTTGTATAGTCTTGTTTTGTATGTCCTACCTCTTCTTTTTGTTATTTTTTTAGTGGTTTTATTTAGTTTTTTTTATTCTTATTTATTATTTTGTGAAAGACATGGAGGTAGGAACATATGTCTTCGTGTTTCCTGTGGTGTGTTAAAGGCGATTATAAGAGGGCAAAGGCGGAGGACTAAGCGCCACCCTCCCTGCCCCCCCGCCCATCCCTTGAGAACTCTGTACCTTCCCTAAGACGAGACAGAACCAGACCACGACATTTCTAGTCTCTTCATATTGCGATGTATGATTTATTCTGTTATTTAGTGTGTGTTGTATTTTTTTATGTTTAACTCTTGGGTACATCCTCGATTATATAGTAGTAGTAGTAGTAGTAGTAGTAGTAGTAGTAGTAGTAGTAGTAGTAGTAGTAGTAGTAGTAGTAGTAGTAGTAGTAGTAGTAGGGCGGCAAAAAAGGTTAGCGTCAAGGATTTTGTTTTTTTTACTGAAGTCTGTCTCTGTGTGGTGTGTGTGTGTGTGTGTGTGTGTGTGTGTGTGTGTGTGTGTGTGTGTGTGTGTGTGTGTGTGTGTGTGTGTGTGTGTGTGTGTGTGTGTTTATACATAAAAATGGGAGTTTGATAAGGGAGATAACGAGCGGGGGGAATAATTTTAGCTAAGTGAAGAAAAACAAGATGGTTGGCTACGCTGGTTTTCCTTCCAGCATTTTAAAGAAGAAAGAATGTTTGCGTGTGTGTATGTATGTATGTATGTGTGTCTGTCTATGTGTGTGTGTGTGTGTGTGTGTGTGTGTGTGTGTGTGTGTGTGTGTGTGTGTGTGTGTGGGCGTACACATCGTCTTCTCTGATTACACCTAACAATAGGACTCCGTTATCTCCCAGCACTCAGACATTTCCGGACGCATTTTTATCGGGGCAGACGCGTCCCTGCTGAAAACATCACCAAAATAGACTGTTAACTGTGCTCTGATTGTATTCTTACCAATTACTTTATAAACTCTACCTTCTGACGTGTATTTAAAGAGACAAAAAGTAATACTGAAGCTCAGAGTACGTCACGTCAAGAGTAAGAGTATGTTTATGTAACCCTTTCAGCGGGGAATGTTGTGTTCCATGTCACTATGTTAAGACATTTTGATATTTCTTAAAGGGTAGAAGTGCTTAGAACGGAACATATCTATTGATTTTACTGATTTTATCTAATCTTTCCTTAATGTGTAAAGATAATAGATCTATCCTTATCTTGTCGTACTAAAGATAAGGGGAATTTATGTCTAATATCGAAATAAGTGTTTGAGAGAGAGATTGCAGCTCTGCCAGACGTATTTGGCAAAATCACACTTAAAACCAGGTTAGAGAATAAACCTTTTCGTCTCATCAACTCCATTCTTCAACTGTCTCCAATATCTCACACTCCACCGCAACGTTGCATCTCTTAGTGTCTTTTATCGCTATGTTCATGGTAACTGCTCTTTTGAAAATGTCAACAGCATGCCTTACCCTTTCTCACGACCTTGTAGCTAAAGACTGTTTCTGTCCACCTCACTAATGCGAGAGTTCACCAGGATCTTCAATCTTTCATCCTGTCCACTGGTAAACTCTAAAACTCTTTACTTAGTTTTGCTATTCCACCTTCCTTCGACTTGAACACTGTTAAGAGAGAGAAGTATCAAGACACCACTGATATTATACTAACTCATTTATTGTTTTTATCTATATACTTTCTGAGAGTAGAAATTTGAGCTGGCTACTTTTTTAGTATACTTTTTATAGGACTCCCTGACTCCCTTGCATCTATACACATAAGAGACTACTCCTCTGGCTGCGGTGTTGAGGTGAGGTGAAAAGGTTCAGAATAGGTTTGGGTCAGAGAGGACAAGTCACTGTGGCGTACTAGGTTGTTGAGGCCTTGTTCGAGAGAGAGAGAGAGAGAGAGAGAGAGAGAGAGAGAGAGAGAGAGAGAGAGAGAGAGAGAGAGAGAGAGAGAGAGAGAGAGAGAGTCGGTCATAACTGGATCTTCACATTCACAAATCGATCCACACGCAGTCCATGAAATAAAAAAAAAAATAAATAAAAAAAAAATCCTGTGTATCTTCTTTCAATGTTTTTTCTCTTAACCTGATATAGAAAAAAAGAATATTCTCAGCCCCAAAAATAAGATCAAATATATCATAAAGTAAATAATAAAAAGTGCCGCATGTTTTTTTTTCATTTTTATTTATATATTTTTTGAACGCAAACAGAGGACGAATGGACGGACGGACGATGGTCAAGGTTATGTTTGCAACGGGATCACTAATAACTTGTTGACGTAAGATGTGATGAGAGTCTGCAAAACAACAACCTCCTTGTGGACCACTGCCTAAACCCTTGCGACCCTCACGTCTCTCTCTCTCTCTCTCTCTCTCTCTCTCTCTCTCTCCGCTCTCTCTCTACTCTCTCTCTCTCTCTCTCTCCTCTCTCTCTCCTCTCTCTCTCTCTCTCTCGTTAATAGAGAGAGAGAGAGAGAAAGAGAGAGAGAGAGAGAGAGACGAGAGAGAGAGAAGAGAGAGAGAGAGAGAGAGAGGAGAGAGAGAGAGAGAGAGAGAGAGAGAGAGAGAGAGAGAGCGTAAAATATTAGAGCAATCCAGAAAACGTCACCAAAACTAATTCCAGTCACCTCCCCCAACACACCTACCACATCCTCCCACACTTACTCCCCCACTCACCCCCTTCCTCCCACATCCTCCCCCCCCCTACACGTGTCTGTCACCGGGAAACACATTGATAAATATATGGAATTTATGAAATATAAAACATGTATTTATTGCATTGGTGCGGCAAACACAATTTTTTTTGGGGGGTGGGTGGGCGGTGGTATTCCAAATGTATTTATTTATCTTTATATATTCTGTAATTAGCGAATGGAATTATATTTATGGCGTTCGTTATATATGTCTGTGGTATCAATTTCATATACATAATTTTTTTTAGGTGATTTGTGAAATAATTTGTGTCATTTTTATGTGTATTCAAACCGCGTCGAATTTACGGAACACCAAAACTATTCTTTTTTTTTTGTATTAACATTCATTATCGGTTATGCATATTTATTAGCGAGCGTGTTTTCATGTTTAAATATTTTCATGTCAACGTTATTCTTCATAGAAACGCTTCTCTTCATCATAATTCTATCAAAGGTTTACTGGATTTCATATATTTATAGTCGTTTCTTTTTATATAACTCACAATTCCAACGAGTGTGGGTGGAGCCGAGTGTTGGGGAAGGTTAGGAGAGGGTTCGGGGGTTGGGGGGGTTCCTTCCCTTCCCCCTCACACACCCCCACACCTTCACTGAGTGCTCCTCGATAAGGTCTTGGAAAAGGTCCAAGTGTATCGTCCCCAAGACTCGTCGCTTCTCTGTTCCTGGTGAAATTGGCCAATGGAGAGTCAGCGTAGACCTTCCTGACAGGCAATGATTGACGAGAAATCAGTATTCTAGGCATATCAGCGACCAAGGCGAGTGTCAGTCAAGTCAATTTGTCACTTAATTTTACTGTAAGGAATATAATAATTGTAAACTATTACTAAACTACTATAAAACTACATTAACTAACACTACCATTACCACTGACACCAAGACTCTCATTTCTGCTATTTTCAACACCACATCACAATCCTCCACGCTATCGCCGTTGTCGTTGCCTTCTCCTCCTTCACCGCCTTCCCTAGCGGATATTGGGTCCACGGAGTGAGCCACCACCACCACCAAGGCCTCCCCGACTCCCCGTGAACCCTGCCCTTCCAGCCCATCCTCCAGACTCCTTCCCACACGCCCCTTCCCTTCGCCTCTTCCTTTAATTCAAGTCTGCCTTTCCTGCCACATTCCCATCCATCACGTTGCCTGTCCTACCTCCCTTACCCTCCCTCCCACCTTCTATCTCTTCTTCCTATCCCTCTTTCTTTTCCTCCGTCTCCCCCACTCTGGTTTCCTCCTCTTCCTCCCTCCCTCCTTGCCTTCTTCTTTCCGTCCCTCAATCACTCGTTCTCTCACTCCCTTCCTCTCTTTCTGTTCCTCCCTCCCTCCCATTCTCTCTACTTAATCCCTCCCTCCCGGGCTGGAGCTAATCACCAGCTCAGACCTTCATTGTAATTACTCTTCTCTTCCTCCCTCCACCTCTCCCTCCCTCCCTCCACTCCCTCCCTCCCTCCCTCCCTCCCTCCCTCCCTCCCTCTCCTCACCTCCCCTCCCTCCCTCCCTCCCTCCCTCCCTCCCTCCCTCCCTCCCTCTCTCTTCCCTTTTCTTCTTGCTGATTCCACCTGCTAATATTTATGTTAATTACTCGACCCTAATTGTCCTTTCTCTCATTCTCTCTCTCTCTCTCTCTCTCTCTCTCGCGGTCACTCTCTCGTCTCGTCATCACGTCATCCTCTCGCTCTCTCACTCTCTCTCCATCTCACTCTCTCATCATCTCTCTGCATCGACATCTCTCCGCTCCGTCTCTGCTCTCCCAAACTCCTCTCCCTCTCGTTCTCTCTCTCGCTCTCCTCTCCTCGCGGCGTCATCCCTTCTCTCCATCTCTCAGCTCTCCTCAGTCTCATCCCTGCCCCGTCGTCTCCTCCTCTTTCTCCTCTCTCCCTCTCGTCTCTCGCTCTCTCATCTCTCGACCGCTCCTCTACGCGCCTCCCCTCGCTCCTCTCTCATCTCATCTCATCTCTCTTGCTCTCCCTCCCTCCTCCTCTCTCTCTCGCTCTCTCGCCTCGTCCACCTCTCGTCTCTCCCTCTCTCTCCTCTCTCGTCACCTCGCCCCTCTCTCCTCTCTCCGCAGACTCCGCTCTCTCTCCTCTCCTCTCACGAAACCGCAGTCCATCTCTCCCTCTCTTCTCCATCTCGCTGCCTCGCCTCCGCTCTCTCATCATCTACCCTCTCTGACTTCTCTCAGTCTCTTCTCATCCTCCTCTCTCCAACACTCTCACCTCTTCTCCTCTCCATCTCTCTCTTCCCTCGACTCTCCTCTCTCTCTCCTCTATCTCTCTTCTCTCTCTCTCCTCTATCTCTCTCTCTCTCTCTCTCTCTCTCCCATCGTCTCTCCTCCCTCTCTCTCTTCCTCTCCTCTCTCGCTCTCTTCTCTCTCCTCCTCTCAAACACAGTAAAACTATTACCATCATCCCCTCTGTCTATGTCTGATCTGTCCTGTCTTTTTATCTGTCTGGTACCTCTGTCTGTTTTCCACGTCCTCCTGATCGGGTCTGAAGAATGTCACTCTTAAAACCACAACCATCACATGATTTAGGTTAGGTGCAAAAGGAATCTTTATTTATTGCAACTAAATTTGTAACATTTTACTTGTGACCCCTTCCCCCCCACCCACCACCGCCCATTTTTGTATCTCCTGACGCGTAGGTTAAAGTTAAAAATAAAAATACATTGATTATCATGTTCTTCTACTACATATTATTTTTCAAAAATGAATTAAAAGGGGAAAGGAGGGGGGTGGAAAGGGGGAGGAAGTGGGGGAGGGAAAAAGGGGGGTGGAAAGGGGGGATTTAAAAAGGGGGGAGGGGAGAGGGGGGGGCGTATGGCAAAAAGGTGGCTTCCCGCAACAAAAACAGCAGTAGAAGGAAAAGTAAAACTGGTATGACTGAAACAATATTATGTTGCAAACGAAATTATTCGGTAGTTGATGAAAATCAAGAAGTGAAAGGTGGAAGCAGTGGATGGTGTACAAATGATTTAAAGGGGAAGAATTGGATAAGGTT
>JAPQNM010000046.1:2124630-2129630 GCA_029783475.1 Metacarcinus magister
ACGTTTTTGTGTTGTGTGGCTGGTGTGGTGTTGTGTTCTTTCCGTCTGGTTGTTTATACAATAAAGAATGGGAGTGTAGATAAGTGGACGGTAACATCGGCTAACGAGCGGGGGGGAATAATCTTAGCTTAAGTGAAGAAAACAAAGACGAGGTTCGGGATACGCTGGTTTTCCGTTCAAGCGATTTAAAGAAGAAAGAATGTTTGCGTGTGTGTATGTGATGTATGTATGTGTGTACTGTCTATGTTGTGTGTGGTTTGTGTGTGGTGTGTGGGCGGTAAACCATCGTCTTCTTCCTGATTTACACCTAACAATAGGAACTCATGTATTCTCCCCAGCATAAGACATTTCGGACGTCTTTCCGATATTTTTATGGGGAGACGGCCACCGTTCCCTTTGAAAACAATCACCAAAAATAGACTGCTGTTTTTAACTGTGCTTCTGGATTGTTCTATTTTATTTCCTACCAATTTACTTACTCTATGTAATAAACGTATACCTGCCTGGACGTGTATTCTTTTACATGATGACAAAAAGTATAATTATCTGAAGAGCTCACGAGTTACCGTCACGTTAACGAGTAACAAAAGAGGTCTGTTTATGTAACACTTTTCAGCGGGGGAAATGTTGTTTCTGTGGTTCAATGAACTATTGTTAAGGGGACATTCTTGATATTTCTTAAAGTGTAGAAGTGCTTAGACCGGAAAAACATAATATCTATATGGATTTTATGAATTTTATCTAATCTTTCTTAATGTTGTAAAGATAAGTAGATCGATCCTATCTTTGTCAGTTACTAAAGAAAAGGGGCGAATTTATAGTCTAATATCAATATAAACGTGTATTGAGAGAGAGATTGGCATGCTTTTTGAAGCTCTTGCCAGAGGACGTTATTTATACGGTTATAGTTTACGTGATCGACGTATGTGGCAAAAAAAAAAAAAAAAAAAAAAAAATAAAAAAAACCCAAAAAAAACAAAAAAAAAAGAAAAAAAAATAAAAAAAAAAAAAAAAAAAAAAAAAACAAAAAAAAAAAAAAAAAGAATAGAAAAAAAAAAATAATAGAACAAAAAAAAAAAAAAAAAAAAAAAACAAAAAAAAAAAAAAAAAAAAAAAAAAAAAAAAAAAAAAAAAAAAAAAAAAAACAAAAAAAAAAAAAAAAAAAAAAAAAAAAAAAAAAAAAAAAAATTAAAAAAAAAAAAAAATAAAAATAACAAAAAAAATAAAAAAACAAAAAAAAAAAAAAAAAAATAAAAAAACAACAAAAAAAAAAAAAAAAAAAACAGAAATAAAAAAAACAAAAAAAAAAAACAAAAAAAAAAAAAAAAAAAAGAAAAAAAATAATTGTATAAAAAAAAAAAATAAAAAAAAAAAAAAAATACAAAAAAAAAAAAAAAAAAAAAAAAAAAAAAAAAAAAAAAATAAAGAAAAATAAAAAAAAAACAAAAAACTATAAAAAAAAAAAAATAAACAAAAAAATTAAAATCTATAAAAAAAAATTTAAACGAGTTAAAAGCTTCACCACGCCTTTTTAAATTTTATATATTGCTTTATGTCTTTGCCTTTAAATTATCTGTTAAAACAAGCCGGTTAGAGTCGTTTAGAGATAATAAACTTTTTCGTCACTTTCTGCTCTCATATACAACTACCATTCTTCAAACGGGTATTCAATATTCTCACACTCCACCGCAACGTGATCTCTTAGGTGTTCTTTTATAGCATATGCTTTCATAGCGAACTGCTATTTTGAAAAGTGTACAACAGCATGCCTTACCTTTCTCACGACCTTGTAGCTAAAGACAGTTTCTTGGTCCACTCTCCACTAATGCGAGAGTTCACCAGGATCCTCAATACCCTTTCATCCTGTTCCACCTGGTTAAAATACTATAAACTATTACTAATTAGTTTTGCGTATTCCTATATGCCTTCGACGTAATCACGTTAATGAGAGAGAAGTCTATCCAAGAATTAGCCTAACTCTTTATGTTTTTTATCATATATACATTCTGAGGGAGTAGAAATTTGAGCTGGCCTAACTTTTTTAGTTACTTTTTATATGGACTCCGCTGACTCCCGTGCATCAAAACATAAGAGACTACTCCTCTGGCTGCCGGTTTCTGTTGACCGGGTGAGGTGAAAAGGTTAGAATAGGATTGGGGTCAAGAGGAGGACAAGTCACTGTGGACGTATCTAGGTTGCGAGGCAGCTCCTGTTCGAGAGAACGAGAGAGTCGAGATGAGGAGAGACGGAGAGAGGACGGAGGAGGAAGGAGAGAGAGAGAGAGGAGAGAGATCGAGAGAGGAGAGGAGGAGAGAGAGAGCGAGGAGGAGCAGATCGGAAGACCGGGACTGAGAAGAGATGATGGGAGGATGAGAGCGACGGAGACGGAGATTCGGAGGGAGAGAGGGTGGTGGATGGGCCGGGAGAAGAGGGGGAGAGTAGAAGATGAGGGAACTGGGAGTAGAGAGAAGACGAGAGAGGGGTTTAGAGGCGAGAGAGAGGAGGCGCAGAGAGGGGAGGCGAGGACCGAGCGAGAGGGAGGAATGAGGAGAGAAATTGGAGAGCGGGGCGAAGAGAGAGAGGAAGAGAGGAGGAGAGATGAGCGAGGGTGATGATGAGATGAGGGGGCGTGAGATGGAGGAGAAAGCGGATGAAGAGCAGAATAGGAGAGAGAGGAGAGGAGAGAAGAGCGGAGACGAGGGTTGGGTTGGAGGGTAATGGAGAGAGGAGGAGGGAGTCGTGTCATTAACTGGAGTTTTCTTCACATTCACAAATCGGATCCACACAGTCCTATGAAATAAAAAAATAAATAAATAAAAAAAAAATCCTTGTGTGTTGTTGTAGTTCTTCTTTCTAATGTTTTTCTCCTTCTCCTTAACCTGATATGAGAAGAGGACAGCGAATATTCTCAGCCACCAAAAATAAGATCAACTAGATCATAAGTAAATAATAAAAAGTTGCCGCATGAGTCATTTTATTTATATATTTTTTGAACGCAAACAGAGGACTGAATAGACACGGACGGGCACGATTGTGGTCAGTCCAGGTTATGTTGCAAACGGCCGGGATCACTATAACTTAGTTGACGTAGATGTGATGAGAGTCTGCAAAACAACAACCTAACCTGTGGACCACGCCTCATCAAACCCTGCGACCACATCACGTCATCTATCTACTCTCTGCTCTCGTTCTCTTAAAAATCTCTCTCTCTCGCCTCTCTCTCCTCTCTCTCCTCTCCCCTCTCTCTTCTCTCTACTCTCTCTCTCCCCTACCTTCTCTCCTCTCTATCTCTCTCTTCGTAATAAGAGAGAGAGAGAGTGGGGGGGGGTGGGGGGGTGGGGTGGGGGGGGGGGTTGGGGGGGGGGGGGGGTGGGTTGTGGGGGGGTGGGGGGGGGGGGTGGGGGAGGAAGAGAGAGAGGAGATGGGAGGATGAGGAGAAGAGAGAGAAGATTGGAGAGAGGAGATGAGAGAGATTGAGAGATGAGAGGGAGAGGGGATGAGAGGGAGGGAGGAATGAGGAGCGATATGAGATGAGGAGGAGGAGGAGAGAGGAGACGAGAGAGAGATGGAAGAGGAGAGAGAGAGCGTAAAATATTTAGAGCAACCAGAAAACGTCACCAAAACTAATTCCAGTCACCTCCCCCAACACACCTACCACATCCTCCCACACTTACTCCCCCACTCACCCCCTTCCTCCCACATCCTCCCCCCCCTCCCCCCCCCCTACACGTGTCTGTCACCGGGAAACACATTGATAAATATATGGAATTTATGAAATATAAAACATGTATTTATTGCATTGGTGCGGCAAACACAATTTTTTTTGGGGGGTGGGTGGGCGGTGGTATTCCAAATGTATTTATTTATCTTTATATATTCTGTAATTAGCGAATGGAATTATATTTATGGCGTTCGTTATATATGTCTGTGGTATCAATTTTCATATACATAATTTTTTTTAGGTGATTGGTGAAATAATTTGTGTCATTTTATGTGTATTTCAAACCGCGTCGAATTTACGGAACACCAAAACTATTCTTTTTTTTTTGTATTAACATTCATTATCGGTTATGCATATTTATTAGCGAGCGTGTTTTCATGTTTAAATATTTTCATGTCAACGTTATTCTTCATAGAAACGCTTCTCTTCATCATAATTCTATCAAAGGTTTACTGGATTTCATATATTTATAGTCGTTTCTTTTTATATAACTCACAATTCCAACGAGTGTGGTGGAGCCGAGTGTTGGGGAAGGTTAGGAGAGGGTTCGGGGGTTGGGGGGTTCCTTCCCTTCCCCCTCACACCCCCACACCTTCACTGAGTGCTCCTCGATAAGGTCTTGGAAAAGGTCCAAGTGTATCGTCCCCAAGACTCGTCGCTTCTCTGTTCCTGGTGAAATTGGCCAATGGAGAGTCAGCGTAGACCTTCCTGACAGGCAATGATTGACGAGAAATCAGTATTCTAGGCATATCAGCGACCAAGGCGAGTGTCAGTCAAGTCAATTTGTCACTTAATTTTACTGTAAGGAATATAATAATTGTAAACTATTACTAAAACTACTATAAAACTACATTAACTAACACTACCATTACCACTGACACCAGGACTCTCATTTCTGCTATTTTCAACACCACATCACAATCCTCCACGCTATCGCCGTTGTCGTTGCCTTCTCCTCCTTCACCGCCTTCCCCTAGCGGATATTGGGTCCACGGAGTGAGCCACCACCACCACCAAGGCCTCCCCGACTCCCCGTGAACCCTGCCCTTCCAGCCCATCCTCCAGACTCCTTCCCACACGCCCCTTCCCTTCGCCTCTTCCTTTAATTCAAGTCTGCCTTTCCTGCACATTCCCATCCATCACGTTGCCTGTCCTACCTCCCTTACCCTCCCTCCCACCCTTCTATCTCTTCTTCCTATCCCTCTTTCTTTTCCTCCGTCTCCCCCACTCTGGTTTCCTCCTCTTCCTCCCTCCCTCCTTGCCTTCTTCTTTCCGTCCC
>JAPQNM010000046.1:2132130-2144630 GCA_029783475.1 Metacarcinus magister
AAGGAGGAGGAGGAGGAGGAGGAGGAGGAGGAGGAGGAGGAGGAGGAAGACCAATGAAGCAGAACTGTGAAGCAAATTTAGAAAGAAGACCGTCAAGAGTCGCTTTCAATAAAAAAAAGAAAACAAAGAGATTCATAAAGTCTGAGAGAATCCCTTTATATTTTTTCCTAAGGTGTCTTGATACTCCTCTCCAATCAGTCTTAAGGTGGAGAAAGACGGTGAAAACAGACTATATATATATAAAAAAAAATAGTCTGCATACATTCACCGGACACTCTAACAGGATAATATGTTATACTTTTTTTATATAACTAGGAATATTTTTGATCTCTATTCCGTGGCAGGCAGCGGACAGCCTCCTCTCAGCCTACGTAGCTGTTCTCTCTGCTATGTAAATCGATAAATAGGGAAATATGGGGAAGATGAACAGTTGTAACCTAGATCTTTTGGTTATAGATTCGTTACCCAACACATAAAAAAACAATGACTGTAGAAATGATTGGCGCGACGGAATATAATGTTTTATTTAACTTTATTTCTCTTGATAGCTTGAAATTTCTACCTGTGAAAAAGGTATTCGTATCGCTTCTTATCAATAAATTACGTGGAAAGAATATAAAAAAAACCATTAAAAGACTCAGTTATGTATATCCGTTCAGGTGTGTGTGTGTGTGTGTGTGTGTGTGTGTGTGTGTGTGTGTGTGTGTGTGTGTGTGTGTGTGTGTGTGTGTGTGTGTGTACCTGCGCTGGTTCATTGGCAGGAAAGGGAGAGACAGAGAGTCGTTTGTCACCGGAAATGCACCAGGCAGGACTGTCACATAGAATTGGTGTCCCCGAGGCTTCACCAATTGCTCCGCTACTCTTCACAACAACAAACACAAAACAACATACGAGTCTAACTTTAAAACCAACATATATACATTTTCATAACGATATGCATAAAGAACCTACAATTAAACAGTGAAACTCATAGATGTTCTTAAGTCCTACAAATGAGTATAAATAATATAATAATAGTAAGTCTTTATGTGGCGATTAGGGTGATGAAGCTCAGTTGCACTCACCCTGTCAGACATCTCAAGGCTGGTTGCATATATTAGTAACTTGACATTTCCCGCCACTGCAGCGAGGTAGGAAAGCTAATAGAATGTCTGCAAAAGTGGAATTGAACTCTGTAGACAAGATCAAGAACGTAAAATTTGCTTGTATAAGAGTGTTTCACCGGATTGCAATTGGAGTAGTTTTTCACTGTTATACTTTACATTCTATTTACTATCTTCCAAAACTATAGAAACATCATGACGTGGAAAGACAACGAAGGGACGAAGAAGAGCTAGAAAAACCTAATCAATTTGTTATACAGATGCGTAGACTTCAACCCAAACTAATTGAATCCTCCTGAAAAATCTGAAGTGTTTACAAATACCGGTAGCATTAAACTATTGAAACCCGATATTAGAAACCAGGCAAACACAACACTATAAGAGGCTGATACTTGAACCTAATGAGACACTTAGGAATGTAATAGACTTCATGATTCCTTACTATTAATTATATGGTAAAGTGAAGGTATAGTCTACGTAACATACAAGAAGTTTCAAAATATTATTCTTATACTCTGTTATTAATACAGTGAACACATATAATAAAAAAATATATAAAGAAAAAAAATCATGATCGTCAGTAGACCGATGTATAAATTCAATACGGAATTAATATCGTCAAATAAACTATATATTTTAAGGTCAAATTCGACTTTCTCGTTGGAACTACTCATAATTTTGTGCTGTGGTCTGTAATGTCATGTAAATTTATGTAAACTCTCTCTCTCTCTCTCTCTCTCTCTCTCTCTCTCTCTCTCTCTCTCTCTCTCTCTCTCTCTCTCTCTCTCTCTCTCTCTCTCTCTCTCTCTCTCGCAGGAAAAATATAGGAAAAAAGAGAAAGAAAAGAAAATTGATGATATTTTTCCAGCCTCAAGTGAAATTCCGGATAATCGGGAATGAATAACACGAAGGCGGTTTACATGGCAGAGAAAATATCGGTTAATCGAGTACGCGAAGGAAAGGAGGCGTGGGTGAGGAGGAGGAGGAGGAGGAGGAGGAGGAAGAGGGAGAGAGAAGAGAGGTATGCCAATATTATGATGGAGTGAGATGGAAGAGAAAATTGATAGAACAGAAAGTTGCTGAAGAAGAAGAAGATGAGTGGGAGGAGGAGGAGGAGGAGGAGGAGGAGGAGGAGGAGGAGGAGGAGGAGGAGGAGGAGGAGGAGAAGGAAGAAGAAGTAGTGGGAAGGAGGACAGGTGTAGAAGGAAGAGAGAAAAACGAAAGAGGAGAAATGTTAGACGTGTTTTCAGTTTAGAAGGAAAAGAGGAGGAAACAGGGAGCGAAACGTGATGGATGAGAGAGAGAGAGAGAGAGAGAGAGAGAGAGAGAGAGAGAGAGAGAGAGAGAGGAGAGAGAGAGAGAGAGAGAGAGAGTAGAGGGTTGGTAGAGATTATCTATCAAGAATACCAATCAGTCCACCTCTTCCTTAATTAAATGAATCACTCCCTCGCCTCGTAATCCTTTTTCCTTCCGCGTGTACACAAAAACAGCCACGTGTATACGTACGCCTCACTCACCCATACACATGTGCGTGGAAATACCCTATACATGTGCGTATTTCCATATAAAACAGATCTATGTATTTCAATATATTAAAAAACACATCTTCTTTTAAACTAACAAAAAAATTATAAATATTTTCGAAGAGATCAAACAAGAATGAAAACAATGATACACCATTGGTCTATATTTCTCCAAGCCGCCCAATCAGGAAGCTCCGTTTTGGCATCACTGACCACATTCTGCTCTGATTGGCTTACCGGCAGTGACGTCAGAAAGCCAGCCGAGCGTTACAGCCAATCACGGGGCTTTAAGCAATGGTTCAGCCGCGCGTGGAGGCGGGCCACCCTAGTGTATGCTTCTCTGTATTCTCAAGGACACGACGTAAGAGGAACTGACATATTTTTCCCCTACGCCAAGAATAGGGAAACACGGAACAGAGAAGGAAATAGTTTAAGGAAACGTATCTGTATGTGTTTGTAGTAGTACGGAAAGGATGAGTTTTGATGTTGCACGCTCTTAAAAAAACTCAATGATTCCCGCGTATGTGTGTGTGTGACAGGGTTGGGTTGTGGGGGAAGGTTACACTAGCCAGCTGTACCATGTGGCTTCTCCTCCCTCCTCCTCCCCCGCCGCCACCTGCCGCCCTCCCGCTTGATATACTGTCCGCCTGTGAAAGGAGACTGCGACCTTCGTGTTCATAAGTCTCACCAATTCTAAGTTCCCGCGGGCGAGGCTACCGGGCACCAGTCACACATTACCTGGCTTTGACTCAGTGTCTTTCCTTGTCTGTCTATCTCTGTCTGTCTGTCTGTGTCTGTTTTTATTCATTTCTCTCTCTCTCTACATATAGACAGCATTATTCCTCCTTGCTTGACGAGAATGAAATACGCTTTGAGGTGGTGTTGCAATGACAAGACCTGAGCAGTTCACGCTTGGGAAATACACAGGTGACCGCAGCCTAGCACTTCCTGGAACCCTCTCGTGAATGTCGACAAAGTTTTCCTGCTGTGCTCGGCGGTCTTACAGTGTTTAATTCAATGCATCGCGAGAAGCTGTGGCTGGTGTGAGGCAACGCAACATTCCCTTAAGACTATTGGCCTCATAACTGTAATTACTCTGAAGTCACTGAAACCAAGTAATGCCAAGAATCAGGAAACGCGTCCAGCTTAAGAGAGCGGTAAAGGTGTCTCCTCATTCCTAATTTTCT
Organism: Metacarcinus magister; assembly: GCA_029783475.1. Lineage (NCBI taxonomy): Eukaryota > Metazoa > Arthropoda > Malacostraca > Decapoda > Cancridae > Metacarcinus > Metacarcinus magister. Next base: position 2,135,944 of record JAPQNM010000046.1, read on the forward strand.
GTATTTTTATGGAGTTACTATATAAATGACACTCAACATCACTAGCATCAACTATATGTTTTATGAAGTCAATAGAGGACCTTATAGTAACATCTGAGTCCTAACATAAAAAGGTAAAGTAACTGAAACACGTAGTCAAAGTTTATGAAGCAGGTGGATGTGTTGGTTACGTAGGCGCTGAGGAGGTAGTAAGCAGCAGTGTTATGTTGTCAACGTGATCCCAGGCAATGGCGGACCTTTCTATTCATGGTTACGACGTACTGGCAGGGATTATAGCGATGTAGACTCACTCAACACGATCCTGTGGCGTCGTAACTAACGGTGTAGTATAACGAAAGTGTACGTTTCTATGTCAGTTACGTATTTTAGCTTAACAAATGACCGAGGGTTCGACTCTAATCATTGACTGAAGTGATGTTAATGGTGGTAGGTTGCAGGGAATGACCGTGTGTGGCAGCAAGGGTTGGACTCCGACGTTGGATTAAGGTATTCAGTCTGTATAATGTGTAATCCAACTCAGGCAACGTGATGGCTTGGCGCTGCTCTAAGGAGACAGTCCCATTGATGTGTTTGTGTATGTAAGGGAGAAGACAGGTTAGAGAATCAAGATATGTTTCGTGAAAGTGATTAGTATTGCAGGTAAGTTGTTTGGAAAGTGGAAAAACGAGACTGTTTGAGCTGGTTTGGTGATAGAAGAAAAACTCTCTCATGCTCTCTCTTTATGAATATATATATATATATATATATATATATATATATATATATATATATATATATATATATTAAATTTGTAAAACAAAATTTCGCGTCACAGTTTGCATAAAGGAGACATTTTGAGAGCACCTGAGACGACGGACGACCAGGTATCTCGCAGGTTAATTAGTGTGGCAGAGAAAATGAGGGGAGAAAAATATATATGTGTTACGTCTGTGGGAGGAAAGATGAAATACACTCATATAATTTTTTTCTCTCGCTACATATATATATATATATATATATATATATATATATATATATATATATATATATATATATATATATATATGTATATATATATATATATATATATATATATATATATATATAAAATTTATTTGTTTATCTGTCTATCTATCTACTGTATATCTATCTATCTATTTCTGCGTGTGCAGCTTGAATCAGGGCACATAATGAAGGGGACAATTTGAACAAACTTTAATCTACTCCACGAATTTTACGACTCTGTGGCAGGACTATGAAATGCGTGTGTGTGTGTGTGTGTGTGTGTGTGTGTGTGTGTGTGTGTGTGTGTGTGTGTGTGTGTGTGCGCGCGTGTGTATACGTGGCTCAGGTAGCGGAGAGGAAGTGCGGCGGAAGGGCTGGGGTGAGATATGGGCGGGAAGGGACCAAGCGACGGAGTGTTGGGTGTCTTGGAGAGAGGAGGAGAAGGAGGAGGAGAGAAAAGGAAATGTAAAGGGAAAGAAGAGGAAGGTGAGGTTAGCGAGGTAAAACTGTAGGAAAACACACCCTAAGGAATTGAGTCATTTCGTCCAAGGCCTAAACGTCTGAATAACCAAGTGATCTCATTACCAATCCCTGGAGGACCTAATGCCTTGTAACCAGGGGAGGCGGCAGTGCAGAGAGGCGGAGCACTTTGTCAACAAAAGTTTATCTTGTTTATTTGTTTTCTTTATAGTTTTCGTGTTTGCGACATGTCTCTCAGTATTTTTTTTCCCCACAGGCAGTTGTTTGTTCGGAAGGAAACTTTTACTGGAATACCACATTGCACATTTTCCTCGCAGACCATTCCAGTGTTTCCGATTATAGCTCCAATGTTTTTCCTTTTTTTTCATCGCAATCTTATTCCTTTACCGATGGTCCGTAAAATATTACTAGACACAGCTGCTTTTGAATGTGGAACTAACTATCTCGTTTTCGCTTACCACATTTTCTCACAATTAATTTGAGTACGTGGATAAAAGTGTTTTGCAGACTCAGGCGTGGAGTGCGGCGTGTCCTCGAGGCGGAACCTTACTGGATAACGATGAGACCATTTGTGTCAAGTATGCAAATGGAGGTTTTGGCGCTAGTGGCCCAGACCTGGTACAGCCACATTACGTCCTGCTTGAAACTAATAGCAGATTCCTGTACATATTTATTCACGTAATTCTGAGCACCTTTCTAGTTACTGTGTGTTCTGTTTTCCCTCCAAGACTTAGTACACGAGTCTGTCCATGCTTGGTATTGAGATGCGGGATGTTTCTATGTTTGTCAGGTGTTGAATCATGACCTGAAAACATGAATAGCTTTGAGAGTAAAATGTTAAGATAAGAACATGATTTTAGTAAGATTCTCTTCTACTTTCCCTCTTTTCATCGGCTGTTTCAAGGATAATAATTGTATTCCAGTAGTGTTAGGTGCCAGAGAACCGCAAACCTCAGTTGAATGTCGCGTACTTGAAATAGTTTTTGATATGAGCACCGATTACACATCAGACACAAGTGATAACCAGGTTAAATCTATATTAGGTTAGGTTAGGTTAGGTTAAGTCTATATTAGGTTACAACCGCACGGGATTGGTGACGCAGGTTCAGAGGTCAAGTTGGCAGCTTTAATTCAACAGTTTTTTATTCTATTTTGGAACATCCTATAATGGTCTCCCCTTGATATTGATGGAAAAGTGTAATATTTTAGAATCCATTCCTCCCATAATGGTTCTTTTTTTAGAGAAGAGAAGATATTAATTTGAAATATGAAAAGAATATATATAGAAATACCTTAATGAGGAAACAACAGGAAAACTCAACGAAGTGTCACCCCAACGCCCTTCCTTTCATGTCCACTATTTACATAACAAATTTGCGCTCATTTTTTCGATCTAAATATACTATCTGAAAAAAGAGAGTTTGAACTGTAAATCACGAGAGTTAACAATTTTTATTTTCAGTAATGCATCATTTTTTGTTTTAAGCTCCATTTTACACAAGTTTATTCCATCATAAATAAACACAACCAGGCTTCCGTGTTCTCGTGAGGCACATAACTGACAGAGTGAAGGATTACAAGCCTGACAAGACGCCCTGAACCTTCATTTGTTTTTCCTCCTTCAATAAATCTTAACTGAGGCGTCCTTTCAACCTCATCTACCGTGGCGGAACTACTACAAGAGTGTTTATTCCTTACCTTAAACTTAGTAGAAATATAACCCGTATGCTTTCATTAATACCGTCAAAATTTACAAGTATTTATCTTTTCAAATGATCGTAATTGTCAGGCTTTGTCCCCGAATCGCAGCGGCTTCCTCCTCCTCGCCCAAAGTATAGCTTGGTACACACTCGTTCCGGGGTCCGAATTTATGTAATGTTGGCGGCGGTGGAAGGAAATACATTGTTTGCATATAATAAAGGAAGAGAAACGAGTCCAGCGCTGATGATCATTGCACTGTCTTTTGTTTTGTGTCGGTCGTGGACGTGGTGTGTGTCCCAAAGAATATAATAAAAGAACACACACACACACACACACACACACACACACACACACACACACACACACACACACACACACACACACACACACACACACACACACACACTCAGGTAGCAGAGATAATCAAGGAACAGCTGTGGCAGGATTAATATTAAGGCAAGGTGGTGGTCGTAGTGGTAGTGGTGGTGGTGGTGGTGGTGGTGGTGGTGGTGGTGGTGGTGGTGGTGGTGGTGGTGGTGGTGGAGCTTGGCAACTTATTCTCCTCACAAATATTATCTCTAAGCTGTATCAAATATCTTTTGCAGAACATTACTTATATATTTTTCGCTATAACTTTTCTGTTCTTTTTCATATTCTTTCTCTTCATCTCTTCCTTTTTCGTATTCTTTCTTTCTTTTATATATATATCCTTCTACATTCTCTACTGATTCCTGTTCTTATATATTTTTCTCTTGTTCCTTTAAGATGTCATTTATTTATTTATTTATTTATGTATGTATAAACGACACATATATTTCACATTTTATACGTAATTATTATCTATATTTTCTTTCTTTTTATATCGTTTTTATGTTCCTTTATGTCGTTCAAATAATATTGCATTGCCTGCTTTCCTTTTAGTAAATATATATTTTTTCCTATCCTACTTATGTGTATATTTGCATTGTTTGTGTGTGTTGTTGTTTTTTTTTATTTATTTTTCATTTTTCACTTCCGGGACTCAAGCTGCAACACCGCAACGGAAACACTCAAAGGGATGTGTGACTGACTCTTTTCTTTATTTCTTTTTAATATCTCTTTCTTTCATTCTCTCTCTTTTTTTCGTTTTCTTTCTCTCTCTCTATCTCTCTGTCTTTCTCTCTGTCTCCTTTCATCTTTTATCCTTTTTATTTTTTGTTTCCTTGTTTTCTTTGCCTGTTTCATTATTGCTTTTCTATTTATTTCACTGTTTTTTCTTTTCTTTTCTTTTTATTTTCTTCTTATCGTGTTTATCTGTGTTTGTGTTTCTCTCTTTCTATAACTTTCTGTCCATTTTTTTGTTTGTTTGTCTATCTTTCTAGCACGTTGACCTCTTTGCAATCTCTCTCTCTCTCTCTCTCTCTCTCTCTCTCTCTCTCTCTCTCTCTCTCTCTCTCTCTCTCTCTCTCTCTCTCTCTCTCTCTCTCTCTCTCTCTCTCTCTCTCTCTCTCTCTCTCTCTCTCTCTCTCTCTCTCTCTCTCTCTCTCTCATTAAACAGACTGGAAAAAAGAGAGTTGTAAATTCTCTTCCTATTTGTATACCATGAGAGAGAGAGAGAGAGAGAGAGAGAGAGAGAGAGAGAGAGAGAGAGAGAGAGAGAGAGAGAGAGAGAGAGAGAGAGAGAGAGGGAGAGAAGAGGGGGAGAAGGGAGGGAAAGGTAGGGTAAATGGAGGTAGGAAAGGAAGGAGGAAATGGACGATGAATGGAAGGAAAAGTTTAAACGTGTTGGACATTTTTTTTTTTCTCTCTCTCTCTCTCTCTCTCTCTCTCTCTCTCTCTCTCTCTCTCTCTCTCTCTCTCTCTCTCTCTCTCTCTCTCTCTCTCTCTCTCTCTCTTCTCTCGAGTGGTTGGCTCTGTGGTAGGAAAGGTGAGAGGTCAAACCAGGTGAGCCTCCTCCTCCTCCTCCTCCTCCTCCTCCTCCTCCTCCTCCTCCTCCTCTCCTCCTCCTCTCCTCCTCTTCCTCCTCCTCCTCCTCCTCCTCCTCCTCCTCCTCCTCCTCCTCCTCTTCCTCCTCCTCTTCCTCATCCTCCTCCTCGTCCTACTCTTCTCTTTGAACTTCTTCTAGATCTCTTTTTCCTCCTTTTGCTTCTCCTTTTCATCTTTTCCTCTTCTTCCTTCTTCTTGTCCTTTAATTTCTTCTTCCCTTCATCCTTTATCTTATCATCTTTCTTTTTCTCTCTGCTCCTCCTCCTCTTCTTCCTCTTCCTCTTCCTCCTCCCTCTCCTCCCTCCTTTTTTCTCTCTCTTCCATTTTCTTCACGTTTTATCCTTTGGGCAATAAATAATAATTTGTTTATACTGTTCTCTACATGCATACAAACTTTCCTTGCACACACAGAGAGAGAGAGAGAGAGAGAGAGAGAGAGAGAGAGAGAGAGAGAGAGAGAGAGAGAGAGAGAGAGAGAGAGAGAGAGAGAGAGAGAGAGAGAGAGAGAGAGAGAGAGAGAGAGAGAGAGAGAGTGAAAAAAAATATATATACGTTGGATCTGCGAAACCTGAAAAATATTCCTGACGTTAAAACTGGTCCAGACAAGAAGGTCGAGGAAGACGCCCAATCAGAAGGGGTGTGTGAGGGCGGGAGGCAGAGGGCTGGAGAGCAAAGGCAGGGACGTAGTGGGGAGAGGAAGAGGAAGAGGGAGAATAGAAGAGGAAGAAGAGGTTAGGTTTGAGGTTACAGAGAGGCATAGGAAGGGTGTGGTAAGGTGAGTACGTGTGAGAAGGGAGGGAAGCTGAGCTGGTGACGTGATGCTGGTACAAGTAAAAGACTAAAGGGTTACATGAAGGAAGACTCTTGTATGCTATGTGAAAGGCTAACACCACTATAGGAAGGCTTCATACACACTAGAAGAGATGAAAAAAGGCACGGACGAGCATAGAAGAGGTAAAGAGTGCTGGAAACGTATAGGTAGAAGTAGTAACGTTATGAATAGGTACTAGGAAAGTGCCAGAAAGGGTAGATAGGGACAGAGAGGAGTATAGGGAGGGTTTGTACAGATGGAACAGGGAAAGGAATGGCAGGGAGGAGCTGGACAGGTAAAGGGAGGGGCAGGGAGGGGCAGGGACAGCAGTGAGGCACAGCTTTAACACGGGCTCAGAGGCAGACGGGCGGGTCCCAGCAGCTAGAGCGCCACAACTGCCGAGAAATTTATTGTCAAAGCTTGCTATCTTCTGGTGTTATTCGTGGCTCCTTGCTTACACTCACACACCTTGCTGCTATTCTCTCTCTCTCTCTCTCTCTCTCTCTCTCTCTCTCTCTCTCTCTCTCTCTCTCTCTCTCTCTCTCTCTCTCTCTCTCTCTCTCTCTCTCTCTCTCTCTCTTTCTCTTTCTCTGTTAGTGCCTGCAAACGGTTTATCAAGTTGGTCATCACAATCCTCATTTCAGCTTAATTACTTGTGTTCAACCAGTCAGCCTCACCGTGGAATAACAGCCCACAACCCCAATCAGGGAGAGGATGCTTGCAGAGAGCCTTGTGTGTGTGTGTGTGTGTGTGTGTGTGTGTGTGTGTGTGTGTGTGTGTGTGTGTACATGTTCTCGTTTATATTCGTTTTTTACTTCTGTTTTTGTTTGTTTTGATATCTTTGTTCAGCGTCTCGTTCTTTTTTTTTAATACTGTTTTGTCTGTCCGTCTTTACTTTTGTCTGCTTGCCTGCCTGTGTGTGAGTGTGTGTGTGTGTGTGTGTGTGTGTGTGTGTGTGTGTGTGTGTGTGTGTGTGTGTGTGTGTGTGTGTGTGTGTGTGTGAGAGAGAGACACACACACACACACACACACACACACACACACACACACACACACACACACACACACACACACACACACACACACACACACACACACACACACACACACACATCAAACAGGTTACGTAGGGAGATAGAAATTAAAGTTTAATTCATCTCGTTTAAGGAAAAGAAAAAAAAGCAATATAAATTTTAAAAAAAAGAGAGAGATTTTCGAGGCAGCATTTATTATTTTTACATACCCTACGTAATTATATAGAAAACGATGCAATACATAAATCAATGGTCGGTCCGCTAATTGTCTGCTACTAATTAGTGAACAGCAATTTTTATACCGAGACTTAAAATGCTAAATTATAAAAAAAAATAACTAAAAAAAAACAGAATAGAAAGCAGTTTTTTATATATATTTTTTTTCTTTCTACTATACACCTACCTTTTCCTGCTATCAAATGCAATCAGTCATCTGCCGCACGAACCAGTAGACTTAATGAATTTACATCAAGTGAATAATATTTTGTCCTAGTTCTTGTGGTTTGTTTTCTGGGCGTGTGAGCAGGGGAAGGATGCGTGCTCAGAGGGGGAGGGTGAGGGCGGAGTGGGAGGGGAAGGGTGATTGCTATGGGAGGGAGGGAAAGGTGAGAGGGAGAGGGAGAGGGAGAGGGAAAGAGAAAGGGAAGGGTCGCTAGGCAGGAGAGGGAATGGATGGCGGAGGGGAAGTGAGTGAGTGGTACGGCGGAGGTAAAGGAGAGAGAGAGAGAGAGAGAGAGAGAGAGAGAGAGAGAGAGAGAGAGAGAGAGAGAGAGAGAGAGAGAGAGAGAGAGAGAGAGAGAGAGAGAGAGAGAGAGAAAGAGGATTGCGTTTACGGTAACCATAACAACCACGAGATGTATTGTTTGAGGCAGGATAGGGTGGAAGAGGAGGAGGAGGAGGAGGAGGAGGAGAAGGAGGAGGAGGAGGAGAAGGAGGAGGAGGAGGAGGAGGAGGAGGAGGAAGAGGAAGAAGGGGGGGCGGGTTGATGGGGCAAAGGATCACATATCACAAAGGCGATGAAAAGAAAACACGTCATTATTTTCACCAGGTACCATTTTTCCCTTTTTTTCATACTAGTTCGTTGTGTACTAATTTCTTTTCCACTCATTCACATGGCTCTCCCTGTGTGTGTGTGTGTGTGTGTGTGTGTGTGTGTGTGTGGTGTGTGTGTGTGTGTGTGTGTGTGTGTGTGGATAATGCATTTATGTGATGTCTGTCTGTCCTTCTTTTTCTTCTTTTTTTTTACCTTCCTCCTGAATAACGTAATTTATCTTATTTTGTGGAATTATGAGAAAATATGAAAGAAAATGACTCATGAAAGGAATAAGACGAAGCCAGAAAGGGATAAAGAGAAAGAAGACTCACGAAAGAGAGAGAGAGAGAGAGAGAGAGAGAGAGAGAGAGAGAGAGAGAGAGAGAGAGAGAGAGAGAGAGAGAATAACACATCACACTGTTGGCGTAGTGTATTCAGCTTGGGTTTCCTCTGGCTCTAAGAGAGACTAGGCAGGGCTTTCATCCCCTCCTCCTATCAGTTTCCATCATTGTAAATACAGTTATTCGTGTCCATTAAAGGTATATTGCCACGTGTACCACGAAATGGGCCTTTGAGTGCTATGAAAAGACTCCTCTACTTTTCTTTTGGTACTAATGGCTGTGAACAGAGGTAATTCAATGCTATTAAACTCCTCGGATCCTCTGCTACATGAGGTGTA
>JAPQNM010000046.1:2149630-2152130 GCA_029783475.1 Metacarcinus magister
AAAAAATAGAAATAATGGTCAGGAAGTAAAAAATATAAAAGAAAATCAGATTATATTTGATACGTATACGAAGATGCATTTTATTTTAATGGGTTATAGAAAACATTGAGTAACATTCTGATGAAGACTTTCCATTAAGAACAGCAGACAAAAGGAAGGAGAGAGAAAACCAAATAAAATAAAAAAAACAAAAACAAATATTGGAGAATGTAAAGGGAAAGGAACCAAACACACACACACACACACACACACACACACACACACACACACACACACACCACACACACACACACACATAAATAAATAAATAAACGTGAATAATAATAATAAAAAAATAATAAAAAAATAACACAGAGTACCTGGAGAGAGAGAGAGAAAAAGAAAAATAGAAAGTTCAAAGTTTGGAATCAGAAGGTGAAGCAACGAAGCCTTTGTGCAATGTTAGGCCCACATTCCACTCCCCTCTCCTGCCCTCTCCCTCTTACCCTTCCCTCACCCTCCACTCTCACTGTTCCTCCCCTCTCATTTTTTTTCGTGTAAGAGCGAGTGATTGTTCTTCAGTCTTTTGTATCTCCTGATGTTGTCTGTTGTTAGCGGGACGAGAAGCATCCATCTCGCTCCAGTGAGGCTGTGACGGAGAGAGAGAAGGAATGGACGGGCAGGTAGAGACGGGGGAATACGGAGAGTAGGTTAGAGAAAGAGAGAGAGAGAAAGAAAGAGAGAGAGAGAGAAAAAAAAAGAAGAGAGTACGTGTTTAGAGCTTGCGGTTATTCTTGTAGTTGTAGTAGTAGTAGTAGTAGTAGAAGTAGTAGTAGTAGTTATATATCTACATCTACTTCTGGTTCTTTCTCCTTTGTAAAATTAGATATCTGTGCACTTTCTTCTTATTTTCTTTTTGTTGAGAAAAATTTTTTTTTTCTTCTGTCAGTAGTTTTATTTTTTTTCCCCTCCCCGCCTTCTCACCCCTTCCCCCCACCTCGCCTCATCCCTCCTCACCCCTCTCCTACCTCTTCCCCATGTCCATAGTGCCTCCACCTCCCCCACCTCCTCATGTCTTCCTCCCGCAACTCACCACTCAAAGCACGCTCTCTCTCTCTCTCTCTCTCTCTCTCTCTCTCTCTCTCTCTCTCTCTCTCTCTCTCTCTCTCTCTCTCTCTCTCTCCTCTCTCTCTCTCTCTCTCTCCTCTCTCTCTCTCTCTCTCTCTCTCTCTCTCTCTCTCTCTCTCTCTCTCTCTCTCTCTCTCTCTCTCTCTCTCTCTCTCTCTCTCTCTCTCACTCTCACTCTCTCTCACGCCGCCTCACCTGAACAGACAAACAACGTAACTGACTTGCCGAAGCTGCCGGGGAAAACATGTTTGTCTGAAGTTAAGAACAACACACTTGCTATATGTCCGTTACTGACCGTTCCTTCCTCCTGGCAAAGCCTCCTCTTGCTCTTCCTCTTCCTTCAGTCCTCTCCTCTGCTGCATATCTATCCGCCAGGCACCGGTAGGAGGTTTTAAGAGCAATAAACTCTGTGTATATTCTGTCTTCAAATGTCATGATCTTTTGACTTGCATTAACATTCCTTTCTCCTCCTTACAGACGAAGTGGAAGCATCGACTCCTCTCTGTCTAAGGTAAATTCCATTCCAAATTCGTGTTAAAAGCGAAACGAAATGTGAGAGTATAATGATAACATAATGAATGGAGGAATTGCTGCCATGCCATTACGAGTAGAGTGCTTGGCTCGTACACTATACTACACTACAAACATACACACTCACACACACACACACACACACACACACACACACACACACACACACACACACACACACACACACACACACACACACACACACCCACACCCACATATTCTTGGCCATCCTTTCCGCTCTAAAAATGTCGTGGAAGCAAATTCATCTTTCAGACAAATAAGGAATATTCAGGTTTTGTAACACACACACACACACACACACACACACACACACACACACACACACACACACACACACACACACACACACACACACACACACACATACCACCTTCGTATTACAAAGTCTTACACATATCCAGCTGCGTGAACGTACCTGTAATTTTACCTTAATCATGTAATCATCTACACACATATTTTTTTTTCTCTGACAGGTATATTCTTTCATTATATGCAGCATGTGTTTGGGTTTCAGTAATACATATCAGTGTGAGAAGGGTGTGAGGGTGTGAGGGTGTGAGGGTGTGAGGGTGTGAGGGTGTGCAGGGACGGGGTTGTGACGTTATGAATGCCGTAACAGATTGTAAATAATGGTATGTGAAGTGCACAGGAAGATATTGTAATGATAAATCACCACTACATCCACTTACTCCTCTTCCTCCTCCTCCTCCTCCTCCTCCTCCTCCTCCTCCTTCTCATCCTCCTCTTTCTCCTTCTTTTCTTCCTGCTGTCTTATTCCATGACTCAGAAATCCTTTCGTTTCTTTACCTCTTAAAGTATATTTATGTATATATGTATCTGT
>JAPQNM010000046.1:2159630-2164630 GCA_029783475.1 Metacarcinus magister
CCTGACGAACCACTTGAAATGATCCGTCGAGGCGAAGTGAAGAAAACGGAGATTTTGATTGGCTCCAACCTGGACGAGGGTGAGTCTCCAACACCTTACACCTTGCTTGTCCACCCCACCTCCCCTCCTACTCACCCTACACCGCCATTACTCCCCCTTACCCCCCGTTCTCCAACCACTCCTGACCTGCTTATTCCTCTGAGACACTCTGCTTGCCGTGTTTTCACCCACAGTCCTCCCACACACCCCTCCTCCCCATTCTTTACCCCTTTACATTCAAAAGCCGGAGGCCCTTCCTACACTTACTTAAACAGTATCCCACACTCTCTTGCTCTTTCACCCTCGACATCGTTTCCTCCATAAAATGCGCCCTCTTTTACCTCTTACTCCTCCTCCTCCTCCTCCTCCTCCTCCTCCTCCTCCTCCTCCTCCTCCTCCTCCTCCTCCTCCTCCTCCTCCTCCTCCTCCTCCTCCTCCTCCTCCTCCCGGCACAATGTATTCCCTGCGTGTGGTCCGTAGTGAATAATCTCTTTTGAAGATTACACTGTATTCTTCACCTTCAAGAGGGAAGGAGTGGAGGAAGGAAAAGAGAGAAGGTGAGCGAGGAAGGGAGGAGGAGGGAGGGAAGGGGTGGATGGATGGAGAGGGAGAGAAGGCAGGTGGAAAGTGTCGAGATATAATGGCTGCCATTTGTTGTGCTTCTGTACCAGGAGAGAGAGAGAGAGAGAGAGAGAGAGAGAGAGAGAGAGAGAGAGAGAGAGAGAGAGAGAGAGAGAGAGAGAGAGAGAGAGAGAGAGAGAGAGAGAGAGAGAGAGAGAGAGAGAGAGAGAGAGAGAGAGAGAGAAACCTAAACACACTACCGACCTCTTTCCGTAGCGGTAACTTGGTGGCTACTTAAATGACCCTATAACTTTCCTTCTAACTTCTACAAACTTCTCTTTGCCCTGACTTTGTCCTTCCCTATGCTACAGCCTCCCAACGCCTCCCCTTTACACTTTCTTTAAATTTCCCCCCAAATCCTTATATACAAGCCTCTCCCATCCCTTCCCTTCCCATCCTTTCCCTTCCCTTCCCATCCCTTCCCTTCCCTTCCCTTCCCTTCCCTTCCCTTCCCTTCCCTTCCCTTCCCTTCCCTTCCCTTCCCTTCCCTTCCCTTCCCTTCCCTTCCCTTCCCTTACTTTCACTTCCTTCACTCTACGTTTTATCGTGACCTTGAGTTTCCTCCAACCTAAAGAACATTTCCCGGCATCTGTTCTCTGCCTCGTAACAACTGTCACTTAAATTTCCTCCTGGCAAAGGTGTTTTTTTCTTCTTCTTTTTTTTTTTAACCTTCCATTTTCTCCTCGCTTTCAAAATTCTTTCTGCTGCTTCGCTTCGCTTCGCTTTTCCTTGATTTCTTTTTCGTCTTCTTCTTCTTCTCTTCGTTAACTTTCCCTTCAAATCTCTTACATTTTATCTATGTCTTTCTCTCTTGACTTGTGTGAACTTTCGTCTCAACCTCACACGCCTCACAACTTTGGTTTTCTTAGTGTTTCAAGACCTCAGTAAGAGTCTCTCCACTTTCCTTTATTTCACTTTCACTCCATCATCAAAGTTTCCTTCCACTTGGCACCTCCTGCTTTTCTATCCCCTAAAAATTTTCCCTCGTCCTTAACCCTCTTCCGAAGGTACTAATTTATTTTCCACAGGTGAGACAAGATTACGTTACACACATAAGATTCACTTTCTCTTCTCTCATCTCGACCGACTGAGTGACTGACAGCTCTCCGTGTGTGTATGTATATGTGTGTCCCTGTCTGTTTGTCTGCCTCTCTCCCTCTCTCTCTCTCTCTCTCTCTCTAGCCTCTACCTCCGTACCCACAAAGCTGTCGCTCTTTCCCAAACTTCCCTCGAAACACTTAAAAACTGATTCCATTACGTGCAAAATTTTCTCTCCACAAAAGTCTCCGTAGTTTCCAGACTCTCTTGACGCCTTTAAACTACCAAAAACATTATCTCTCTCCACACCAAGTAAGTGAGTTCCTCCTTTACTTTTTCTCTTTCCTCCTCCTCCTCCTTCCTTTTCACTACTCTTGTTTCTTCTCCTCCCCTTCCTCCGGTAATGCTCCCTATTCTTCTTCTACGTCATGTTTAATACAATTTGTTCTTCTCTTGTTGAGTTGAAAAAGTGATGTTTGTACTGGCTTGTTGTTTGTTGGGTTTCTTCCTCTCTCTCTCTCTCTCTCTCTCTCTCTCTCATCTCATCTCTCGTCTCCTCGTCTCTTCTCTCTCTCTCTCTCTCTCTCTCTCTCTCTCTCTCTCTCTCTCTCTCTCTCTCTCTCTCTCTCTCTTTCTCTTTCTTCTTCCTCCATTTTCAAGTAATGTTCTCTATTATTCTCTGCTTGTTGAATTGAAACACAGATGCTTTTACTGTTTGCTTGTGTTATTTAAGTATTTACTAATTCAACTTGCAGTGATTATTTAAGGACATGAAAAGGAGGTTTGCCAGAGTCTAGAAACAAAACTTTGGAAGTAAACAAAACTTCCATGTATTTGTAATTCCGTAAAAAGCAAAGACTAGAAGATGTATAGAAGGTGTTTAGACAATTTAATTCACAATGTGTCTTGTTATTATACTATTTTACAGGACATAAAACTCATAGAAAGGTGTTTAAGCAAAATAAGGAAGTGTTTTTTATAAATAATTAATCTAACTAAACCACAATTGTTTATAGCAGGATTTATTCAAGTAAAAACACAAAAACAGGTTAAAATTTCATAACCTGATGTTCCCTGCGCAGCCATTTCCCTTTCTTTTTCACTATTTTAACAACGCCCCGGTTCCATTATGTCATTATAGCAGTAATGTGTCATAATTTTACCGCTTCCTTTCCCCTCGTGACACTCGTGGCTCTCATTTGGGTCTCGGGTTTGGGATGAGGAACCATAACATGTGTCTTGCATGTCTCCCTTCCCCTCCTTTCCCCTCACTTCTCCTCTCTTCCCCTCCCTTCCCCTCCTTTACACTCCCTTCCCCTCCCTTCCCCTCCCTTCCCCTCTCTTCCCGTCCCTTCCTTCATCCATCTTTTTCCCCCTCTTTTGCCTCTGCTCAATGGTCTTCCCTCCTTCTTTATCGCATGTATCTCTCTACATTTTTCTTTCCTCCTCCAGTATGTTCATTCCTCCTCCTCCTCCTCGTCCTCCCTCCCATACTTACGTACATCTCCCTCCACAGGCACCTACTTCATGCTGTATGACTTTTTGAGTTACTTCGATAAGGATGTGTCGACGGCACTTACCCGAGAACAGTTCCTGGAAATCCTCAACCAGATCTTCAAGGATTGGTCTCCGGCTGAACGAGAATCTATCATCTTCCAGGTGGGTCCTGGTTGTGCCTTCCAGCTCACCTTACCTAACCTAACCTAACCTAACCTAACCTAACCCATCCTTACCTAACCTAACCTAACCTAACCTAACCTATACCTTACCTTACCTTACCTTACCTAAGCTAACCTAACCTTACCTAACCTAACCTAGCCTTGCCTTGCCTTACTTTGCCTTACCTTACTTACCTTACCTTACCTTACCTTACCTTACCTTACCTTACCTTACCTTACCTCACTTCACCTTACCTAACCTTACCTTACCTTACCTACCTAACCTTACCTTACCTTACCTAACCTAACCTTACCTTACCTTACCTAACCTTACCTAACCTTACCTTATCTTACCTAACCTAACCTAACCTAACCTAACCTAACCTAAGCTAAGATGTTAGTTCTAGATTATGTATCTCTCTCCCTTCTCTTGTTTTTTTTGTAGTTTTTTTCGCTTCCATGCGTAAAATTGCTTTGTAGTGGCAAAGAGAAAACGTTTTTTTTTTTTCTGTTTTTTTTTCTTTTCTTTGCTGACGTCAAGAAATGCAAAGATTTTCATCAAGTATGCATCGTGTTGAAGACTAACGATGTACCTTAAGTGTTCCGTGTGAGAAGGGACTGGAAGGAAAGCTAATAAGATGCTCCTTTTCATCTTGGTGAGAAATTATTTGAAACACGCAATTCCTACATTTTTCCTTCGTCTCAAAAAAGAGGAAGAAAAAATGAGGTATTGCCAAGTTAGTAGGTACGCACTTTTCCCTTCCTTGAGGCAAAATAATCCCATGATGAAAGGTTGTCAAGGTGATGCTTGTTTCCTCATTACAGACGTCATTCCTTCTAAAAAAAAAATAAAATACAGACAGAGTTAGACAAAGATATCAAGTGAATAATCAGTGTCACTCAAATAAGGTTGTGATACTCAAGTTACAGAATTGGAAACTATTATAATCATATCAAATTCGACATATTTTGTACTTTCCTTATAATATGAGAGTCTATACTTACCTAATGTTCCTTTAGAGTACCATAATCACCCGAATAGAAGTACTTTTTTTGTGTATTTTCTAAGGTATTGATTCACCTTCCCGGATCCTTGACTTCTTTCGATTTCAGGTAAAAATTTAGGAATAAAAATGTATCCCACGAATCTGTGTGGTTTATATACCTACATATACATACACACACACATACACACACCTCTCATCTTCCACATCACTACACACATACTATCATCATATCCTCCATGCCTTTCCATATCATCCTTCTCTCATTCTTCCATTCATCCGCATCTCTTTCCTTATTGTGATATTCCCAATTCTCCATCATCATTCCCTCCTTCCTTGCACTTACCTCCATGTCTCACTAACCATCCATCCACCTCCTCCTTCTCCTCCTCCTCATCCAATCGACCGACCCTTCTTACCTCTCCTACGTTCTTTAAACCTTTCCACCCTCCTTCCTACCCCTCGCCCGTCTATCTTGCCTTACGTGGTTGCTTGTGGTTTACAGTATACTAACTGGGACAACCCCGACGATGGCAGAGCTAATGAGATTGCAGCCGGAGCAGTGGTGGGAGATTACTTCTTCGTGTGTCCCTCTAATCTCTTCGCCCAGTTGTATGCAGACGCCGGTGGGGAGGTGTAT
>JAPQNM010000046.1:2172130-2182130 GCA_029783475.1 Metacarcinus magister
GGGAATCCAACATAAAACTGGAAGCGACCTGCGCTGCACCGGGACTGAAATTGCTCGTCATGGACTTGTGTAAACAGTGGAGGGAGAGAGAGAGAGATAGAGAGAAAGAGAGAAAAAGAGGGAGAGAGAGAGCCAAAGAAAACAAAACACAAAGAATGGGTTAAAACATTGAAGCCATTTTTGTTTCGATAAACGCCGCTGCAGTGGTTGGCTCAAGTGTAAACACTAGCAGAGCGGCGTAATGGGAACAAACATGGGCCGGAAAAATGATCAACGTATTTGGCGCAGTTTGCCGATGTTTGTAAACACTGTTGTAGTGAGGTGAGTGTTGCGTCGGATGGAGGGAGGAAAAAACCAACACATTGAAGGGGAACGGCAAATAGCAGGCAGAAGAGGAATACATTTGAACTCCTTCATTACACAAGTCATGAAAGATGGAAGTCACCAATCAAGAATCATCGCTGAGGTCGTCTGTGGGAAGTCACTGCCCTGCATGGAGCCGCTGAGGGCCTGAGACGCACCAGGTTGTATCCCTAAGGACGAACCAGCGACTTGAGGCCCCAGCAGGAGGCGACTCACCGCTCCTGCACGAAACACACTCCTGAGGCGACGCCGCGGAGGGCCGAGAGCAAGGCCTGAGTGCAGGTGTGGCAGGTGCTTCGGGGGAGTCACCTGCAGCCACCAGCCACCAGCCACCCTCGAGTCCCGGCACGAGTTGAAACACGCAGTCATACCTGAAACACAGCATCCCCGACACTCACACCACGCCTGAAACACACACGGAGGATAGACAAACACACGCAGATATCTATGTTATTTGCCTTAAAACAAAAGCAAACACAATTCTATTCCACACGAGGGCGGACACTGGTGTTGTTGTAAGTAAGTGATAGACGAGACGTAACGTATTACTCAGCTCGGAAGGAACGCAACATAGTTCAAATATTGATCCAAAAAGAATATTAAACACACACATACACACACACATACCAAAAAAGATAAAAAAAAACACTCTCTCTGTGGTGATCTTGGAAATAAATAATATAGATACACATCAATACAGTTACAAGTGCTTAGCAACAATAACAAAAAAGTATTAGAGTTGTTTGTAGGATTACTTTAGTTACACCTTTTAAGTGTGAGGTCTGTCACGTTTTCTGTTAACTCGAGGAGGGTGAGTGAGCGTGTGTTCCAGATGACGAGTTCCAATCTGTTCCCCTTTGCAACAACCTCTACGGTAAGTCACCTAGTTTAGTAGAGTTCACCTAGATGCTTCACCCACTCGAGAGGTCAGAGAAGTAACCTTGTAAAGCAGAGTCATTCTTGTCATGTGATCGAGGCGACTTTGGAACAACGTGGTGTTGTGTTGTGTACTGCCTAGCCTAGTCATCCCATCCCATCCCTTGTGGTAGCAGTGACGTTACGTGTGTGTGTGTGTGTGTATATGTGTGTATGTGTGTGTGTTGTCCAAAGTTGGTTTATTACTGTGGTTGATGTAATTGGTTTAGTTGTATGTATCATGAGTTGTGTTTATTCCCTCCGTCTGGTTTGTTTACACCTGCGCGTCTTGGGATTGTGTTCATCTGACGATCTCTCCGCGTGGTGCCTCGTGGGGCGTGCCAGCAAGGCCTGTCGCAGGTTCCTCGTGGCTGCCGTGCTGCCGTACTGGACACGTGCTGGTGTTGATGTAACAAAAAATAATGCTATATTGTGACAAACGAAGTAATTATAATGACTAGTGTTAAGGTTTCACTATTTGCATTATTATTATTATTATTATTATTATTATTGTCATCATTGATATTATTATCATCATTATTATTGTCATTATTATTATGATAATTACTACTACTACAACTACAACTACTACTATTAATATTATATTTATTTTGGAATATGTATATATTGTTTTGCCTGTGTATGTATGTATGTGTGTGTGTGTGTGTGTGTGTGAGAGAGAGAGAGAGAGAGAGAGAGAGAGAGAGAGAGAGAGAGAGAGAGATCCTCGACCATACCTTTTCAATGGAATATCGTGGTATTATAACCTCCCATGTACGTATACGTTCCACACACTCTTCACCTTCCTTCCTTCCTTCCTTCCTTCCTTCCTTCCTTCCTTCCTTCCTTCCTTCCCTCCTTCCCTCCAGCGCCTGCCTCTCTTCCCTCCCTCCCCTTGCCCTACCACCGTCCCTTCGCCAAGCACTTCTCGCCCTCCCTCACCCCACCGCCCTCAGCATCACCACTAGTGTATATTACAGTGTTTCATTAGCCACCTGTACACCGCTTACACCCCCGCACTTACCTCCACTAACTAACTAACTAATGCACCATCCACTATCCACTGTACCACACGTATGACTCCACTAAGCTGCCGCGGGATGGTCGTGCCTCGTCCACCCATCCCCAGCATCTTGTGTGTCATCTAGTGTGGTGTGAGCCGCTGATGCCACCACTGAGCAGCCAATCCAGACGAACACATCACTCACGTTATATTTACTACTAAGAGCACGTATACATACATACATACTTATGCCTAGTGCAGTTTTCAATGCATCTATCTATACGAGTAAGTAGGACCGCTTCACTTAATTGCTACTCTCGTATAATCAATCGTGTTGGTTTGCATATCAAGTAACATTGCATATCAAAAAAAATAATAAATAAATGATATGATATGCCCACACTCACCTGACGCCTTGACCTCTATTGTTCCTTAGGTATGTAGCGACGAGTAGTGAGTAAACCTTTAAGGTACCCATCACTGTACTACTACTATACTATTATTGGGACACACTTAACCAACACTGGAGCACGCCAGGACACACGCACGCACTCGCTGCACGCCCAGCACACGCCAGGCATGCATTAGCTTACCTACTGCCAGCCAGACTATCTATCTATCCCCTGAAGCCCCTTTGTTGAAGAGAAAAGCGTGTCCTGTCTCTATGAAGGTTTGCAAGGTTCACCCACCTACCTACCTACCTACCTACCTACGTTCGTGTTATGTACTGTAACAAAGAGTAATGTTCTTCCCGTCTCCCCCATGCTGCTGGTCTGTACATTGTGTTACATGTCGGTGATTTACGAATATAAGACTGTCCCCCTTGTGTCCACCCCTCTACCTAACCCTTGGGCCATCCCGCGCTCTGGCCTCACCTGCTGTTTGTTCAGTCTCCTCTTGACACAAAAATAAACTACAACACGTTGACGAAGTTTTATGTCATACTTTCACGTGAGAGAGAGAGAGAGAGAGAGAGAGAGAGAGAGAGAGAGAGAAAGAGCGAGAGAGAGAGAGAGTTTGAGGCTTCCCTTGGAACTGAATAAAAAGAATAGACCAAATATGGGTTCCGGTACAGAAAGACCTTAATACTTTTCCCAGTAGTATACATAGGATACTTATAAAGAAATTCATGGACAGTATTTTCGAGTCACAAACATAAGTCAGTTAATTAAGTTCATAAGTTCTCATCACAGTCTCGGTTTTAATGGAAGAAAGGAGTGTAGAGAGGAAGAAGATTGTATCGCTGAGGGTATAATGTGGAATTAGTACCAGTGATCAGCGCTTTACGATTGAGGTCAGTTTTTAGTTCAGTGGGATGACCTAATGCTTACCTGTAAATGCTGAAAAATCTGGCTAACTATTGATGGAAACTGAATATCAATTAATTCCTTTTACATATAATCAATTAATAATGAAGGAAAGTCATACATAAAGTCTTTTTTTTTATTTCTGCTGTTGGTGTTTCAGTCACGGTAATCATAATACGTGAGTTTGGTAATAAAGTTAGTTAAAATGCCATGATAAGCTGCGCGCCGAGTAAGTATTGGTGACGAATATGACACCTGCTTCATTATAAACCTTCTGAAACTGTGATAAATGGTGAGTATTGGCCACCATTTCATTGTAAGTATTGTGTGTCGTTAGGATATTAGGACCAGTAGTTTGTAGAGGTGGGCGTCCTTCCCATCCTTCGTTCCCTAGTCCTCATGTTTTCATCTGGCACTCAGCACATGTCACCCAGAAATCTATGTGTTTAATGCGGGCCCTGTCGTAACTCTCGTCCCCGGTGAGCCAAGGGTAGCCTCGATATAGCACCGTGCCGTTGTAGAGTTCGAGCTGCTTGTCCGCGTCCATTGTCGTGAGTGAGACGCAGGTGTCGTTGGATGTGTAGAAGTTATGGCAATTGGTGTCGGGGAAGGATCGTAGTGGTCGTCCGGAGAAGGGAGCTTCCCACCAGTTCCCGGCTCCTTCGTCTGCGGTCAGGTTGCCCACACTAAGGACACCGTTGTTTTCCACGACCACTGAGTCGAAGTCCGCGACCAGCTCTCGCCCGTTCTCATAGATGATGACGAGATGCAGCACCAAGGCCCTGTTCGGGGTGTTGCGTGGTGGCTTATTTTCATTACCCGCCCGCCACCACCGTTCCCACAAGCCATTACAGAACGCCTTGAAAGTGTGTCTTTGGTTACAACCGAACAAATGGGTGGTGTTTTGTGTTATATCCTTCCTGCTCCAGCAGTTCGTGGCGCAGTGCTGACACCGATCACCCCAGCAGTTAGGTCGTCCACACTCCCCGCAGGTGTTGTTGTCCCTCAGGCAGGAGGCGTGGCAGGTGGGGGGGAAGGACAGAGGAGCCACAAACTTCTCGTAGTAAAAGTAACCTGTAGGGAACGAGGGAATATGAGTGAGTGTGTCGGTGCCGCGTGGCTGTGGTGGACACACTTGGTTGCTTAAGGACTCACCTGGCGAGGCCAAGAGGATGTTCTGCTTCATGATGCACCGGTTCAACTTGCTCAAAAAACAGACGCCCTCGCTGGGCTGCACCACGAAGGAGGTGCAGGCGTTATGTGCAATACACTGCCTGATGCACTCCAGGATCATGCGTTGTCCTACCAAGCTTCCTATTGTTGACACATCACACACACACACACACACACACACACACACACACACACACACACACACACACACACATACAAGATGGTATTAGTTCAGTGTTCGTTGTCCTACAAGTGAATTCAACTTTTAATTAATGTTGAGTACATGAGCCTCAGGTATAGTCACTTTGTCTTGCTGTAAACGACAAACTCAAAGCTTTGTTTTATTGTTGTTACTGCTAACAATTACACCAGCTGAGCACGAAGGTGGCCGGACGAGGAGTGGTTCACGCCTTGAGACACGTGCTACAGTACACCTGAACATTATACTTTATTTATAACAGGATAAACATAGAATCCTTCGCTACACTGATACTCACAACACCAGTGAGGTGGCACCTACCGCGGCCAAGGTTAAAACGTGCGATTAGGAATTTGGTGTTGAGATCTCTGGGCATCACGTGATGGTACTCAGGCCCCGAGATACCATACGTCACGACAGCGGCGGCGGCGGTGACCACAGCAGCCATTATGCCTACGTGCACCCACATGTCCTGTCTCAAGGCACCCTGACGGAGGTGAACTTGAAGGAGAGCCATAGATTGGACAGCGGAGGCCAGACACCCCTGCGGAGGAGTGTATGAGGCACACACACAAAAGATAATAATAGTAAATGAATGAATAAATGAATAGATAAGATATTAATTAATCTCTCTCTCTCTCTCTCTCTCTCTCTCTCTCTCTCTCTCTCTCTCTCTCTCTCTCTCTCTCTCTCTCTCTCTCTCTCTCTCTCTCACTGGAGCCTCGTTGATGACCTGGCAGCGTCAGGAAGGGAACTGAGGTTTGCTTGACGTCGTCATGTTATATACTCCTCCGACGCCTTGGCCTCACGCTCCCCTACTGTGTGTGCGTGTGTGTGTGTGTGTGTGTGTGTGTGTGTGTGTGTGTGTGTGTAAGAATACCAACTCATGGGAACTTATATAGTATACTAATGCGTCGTAACTAATTTTCAGGAATCAGACAATCTACTATTTCTTCCTCCGCCAAAGAAGTTGCATTTTTAGTTCGGTATGTTTGTCTGTCAGTTTTTTTGTTAGCAGAGTTACAAAAAAAAAAGAGCTATATGTAGATTTTTACGAAAACTTCACACAAAGGTTGGCGTCGTGACTGGCAACAAGTGATTAGATTTTGGGAGAGTTTGGCTACTGAAACCGGAGACTCGGGCTGAGATTTTTAACTTTAGTAAGGGTGAGGTGCGGCCCGAGCACTGGATTTGGGGTGGATTGCTCAGTCTTGGCGGAGATTTGCAGCCTGGGAGCGCTTCTGTCTATAGATACGTCTTTACATGAGGTCTTACAGTTGTTCTCGTGGTGGTTACATTGATTGAATTGCTGTGTTGAAACGAAGAAATAATACTGTTGAGCTTTGACGTAAAAACATAACACTGAAGACATCTGATGAGTAATAATGATACGTATCTACTCCTAACTTTTGTGACTACATATACTCATACACTCTTCAGTTTTCTTTATGTTTGACTTAAAAAATTGCAGGCTCTTCAGTTTTTTTTTATGGTTTACTTAGAAAATTGCAGGAAAGGAGTATTCTAATAACCAATATCAGTCTGTAAGCTACTGTGTGTTCTTAGACATGAGACGAAACAAGCAGGGTATGTGTAGCCAAGCGTCATCCCCTGCCAAGCCAAGTAACACCCTGCCACGTCACTTATAGGTGTACCCTGACGCCTTGGATACCTACACAACACATCATATATAGTTTCACTTTATGGCTTTCATTGCTGTACTTTCTTGGCGTCCCTCTTTGGCCTCCCCCTCCCTCCACCCATCTGGCAGCAGTCTTTGTTGCCACGCCATTAGCAGGAGTCAAAGGGGCATTTATCACCGTCTTGAGGCCGAGGTGTCTTAAGAGGTTCGTGTTTATCGGCCATGAGTCAAAGGCAAGGGGAGGTTAGAGTGAGAACGGCAGCCATTGAAGGGAAGGTGAATATATTGTATTTTTATGGTTTGTGACACGTTTTATTCAGTGATTTAATGGTGTAATTACGTGTCCGTGTGTGTGTGAATGTGTACGTGTGTGTGTGTGTGTGAGGGATCGTTTTATAGACGGATGGATCGATGTTCAATTGTTTGCATAGTGGTGCTGACGTTTATCGGCACTTAGATTCCATATAGATTTTCACTCTCTCTCTCTCTCTCTCTCTCTCTCTCTCTCTCTCTCTCTCTCTCTCTCTCTCTCTCTCTCTCTCTCTCTCTCTCTCTCTCTCTCCCCCTCTCTCTGCATGCAACAGTGCGCTTTTCAGTCACGTCAGCCACTACCCAAGGTCGTTTTGTCTCCCTCGTTCCAAGGTGGTGAGTCAGGAAACACAAAAACCACGCAGCGCAGAATTACAATGATGATTAAAAAGAAAATAGATAAAACAATTAATATAAAAGCTATATACGCAAAACTAGTAGTGAATGTAAGAATTATGATGATTACGCTTAAAATAACAACGATAATAATGATGATAATTGCACTAATAGTAATAATAATGATAATAATGGCAATAAATTAATTTCTCATACCCTCGAAAAATCAGGTTTATCAATTTTACTAACCTCCTGCATTCTCGGATTCATCTGACATATTTAACGAATAGTATATCTTCTACCATTAAATTTTACCCGTACTAACTATCCAATTACATGTCTTTACAACCCTCACGCGTCCCTTCCCTTTATGACTTACTACACGCTATGGTAAGACAAGACAACCATTCCTCAGCCTGACAACTTAATCACCTCCCACGCACTAACTACTTCATCCCCTCGTTAAGGACGCTCAAGGAACAGTTTACCTCGATTCTCCCCGACCCAGTTAACGAGGAAGAGGTTCAATCACATTAATGAATAACTACTTAGATTTTTTAATTTTTTTATTTAAGTTTGAGTCAGGATGAGATGGCAAAAAAAAATGTGGAGACGAATATTATTTTTTTTCCAGGTGATTAAATAGCATAAAAGGTAGTTAGGTATTAATTGAATATAAGTAATTTGGTGACGAAGATGATAGTTCAAATATAACATTAGGACCATCAACAAACACGGTCATATATATATATATTTTTTCTAACCCTCAAGTATAATATATATTTCTATCTTTTTCTTTGTTAGTGGGAGATAAAGGAAGATCAGTAAACCTCTTGGAGTCTATAGTGTAATTATAGTCAGTAAAGGGGACGAAGTATAGTACTGTATGAATAAACTAAAGACACATTTACTGACACTGACTAATCCATCACATCAGAAACTAACAGACGAGACTTAGAGGAAGGTTGTTCAGGTTTGTAAAAAGTGTTCGAGAATTTCATGAAGGAAGTAGGAGTGCTTAGGCTCAAAAAGTTATATATTTTTTCAATGTTTTAGATAAAGTAATTTGGAATGGTTTGCGTGTGGACCTAAAGACCAATTAAGTGGTATGAAA
The DNA here is from genome assembly GCA_029783475.1 of Metacarcinus magister. Lineage (NCBI taxonomy): Eukaryota > Metazoa > Arthropoda > Malacostraca > Decapoda > Cancridae > Metacarcinus > Metacarcinus magister. Next base: position 2,180,492 of record JAPQNM010000046.1, read on the forward strand.
TGGAGGTGACTTTAGGGGTAACAGGTGTGTAAATTATATATATGGTAACTTTCACCTATTTCCAACGTGATAGGAAGAACAATAAATGACACAAAATGGTTAAAAAGATTACTTATGTTTCCCTTAAATAAATGTTTTCTATCAATTCCTCAAGGTTTGAAGAAAATAAAAGTAGAGGGAAGCTATGATAGTACTTTATTCATGTATTTTATTTTTAATCCATACGATGATACGAAACTAATAAGAAAATTACACTTAATACACAGGAGGAATAAGGAAAGTTATGCAGATCATATCATTAAAAAGAATTATAAAATGAGTGATACACGTAGCTACAGTTGAATCATATTGAAGATTTACTATTGAAAGATTTAATCGCTCCATATCCACCTACCACAGGAGTAAACAAACAATAGATATGAATCAGAGATGAAAACACAGCTATGGCCACTAAGATCTGAACGAGTGGTGCGGAGAAGGACAAGGCTCATTTTCTCCCTTCTCCATCCTGTTTATAGATGTCCCCTAACACCTGCTCTCCCCACCTCCTCCTCCTCCTCCTCCCCCATCTCCACCCTTCCACCCTTCGCTTTCTACGTATGAACAGTCCTACCTCACAATACTTACTACCCTCATACTTGTCTAATCATTCTATATTACCTCACTTATACTTAACATTCCATGCACTCCTTTTTGGGTGCTACTTTGGCTTGTTATCTACAAGGAAAGAGAGAGAGAGAGAGAGAGAGAGAGAGAGAGAGAGAGAGAGAGAGAGAGAGAGAGAGAGAGAGAGAGAGAGAGAGAGAGAGAGAGAGAGAGAGAGAAGAGAGAGTGAGATATATATATATATATATATATATATATATATATATATATATATACATATATATATATATATATATATATATATATATATAATATATATGTATATATATATATATATATGTATATATATATATATATATATATATATATATATATATATATATATATATATATATATATGTAGTATATTATATATGATTATATATCTATTATATATATATATATATATATATATATATATATATATATATATATATACATATACATATATTTATAATGATAATAACAAAAATAATAATTAATAATATTGATAGTAATAATAATAATAATCACAGATACTAATGATAATGATATTAGAAATAATAATAATAATAATAATTATAATAATAATATTAACGATAATAATATTTTTTAAAAATAATAATAATGGTAGAAATAATTATCTTGATAATACTACTAATAATAATTCTGATAAAATTAATAATAATAATGATGATAATAATAATAATAATAATAATAATAATAATAATAATAATAAATATAAGATGAAGAAGAAGAAAAATATACTAATAATAATGATAGCTATTATTATAATATATATTTATATAATTTTTTTTTCTGAATTATATATTTTTTTGTCATATTCCTTCACCTCATTTACACATCTTTGACTTTCTTTTGTTTTGGCTTTAATGATCATATTCAGATGAGAAAACAGCATCGTCTTTTTATTACTTTTTCTTTATTCTTTTTAATGCATATGTAATGAGAGTTTCAATGTATGTTTAGTATTGTATTTACTGGTGCAACGTAA
>JAPQNM010000046.1:2194630-2232130 GCA_029783475.1 Metacarcinus magister
ACTACTACTACTACTACTACTACTACTACTACTACTACTACTACTCCTACCACTACTACTACTCGAGGAATAGAGAGGTAGACGTATAAGATGTGTACATATATACATTATACGAGGAAAGGGGGGTAGGGGGAGGGTTGGGGAGGCGCCGGGGGGAGGGGGAGGGGAAGGGAGGCGCCGAGGGGGAGGGGCGGCAGGTGTTTTCCCACGCTAAGGTAAGGTGGGTTGCCACATGCCACCACACACCATACCATGCCACGCCAGCCCCCTCCCTACCTCGTACCCACCCCCAAGCGTGCCACCCCTCCCTGCCTCCGCCCCCTCGCCTGCCCACGACAACAATAACAACAATACTGCTACACCGACACCACCTCCTCCTACACGTATACAATTCACCTACTACTACTACTACTACTACTACTACTACTACTACTACTACTACTACTACTACTACTACTACTACTACTACTACTACTACTACTACTACTACTACTACTACTACTACTACTACTACTACTATAATAATAATACTGCTACAACGATGATGATGATGATAATAATAATAATAATAATAATAATAATAATGATAATGAAAATCGGAAATTTAATGTGAAATAATGTTTTTCGTTGAACTTTTACTGAAATTGGGAAGAAAAAAATATATAATAATCATGATAATAATGTTTCCTTAAAGCACCGCTAATTCTGAGAGAGAGAGAGAGAGAGAGAGAGAGAGAGAGAGAGAGAGAGAGAGAGAGAGAGAGAGAGAGAGAGAGAGAGAGAGAGAGAGAGAGAGAAAGGGGGAAGGGGGCAGACTCCTCCGTGCTACTCCGGGATTGGCCAGGCCTCACCCACACCTGCCCGTTGGGGAGGGGGGAGGCAGGGGTGGGTAGGGGCGACGGTGCTGGTGGAGGAGGAGGAGGAGGAGGAGGAGGAAGAGGCACCGCTGTTCAAGAGGGAAGGGCAGGCAGGCCGGGGATGCTGGAATGTAAAGTTTCTGTAGAAGGCATGAAAAGTGATGATGGAGTAGTAGTAGTAGTAGTAGTAGTATAATAATAGTAGTAGTAGTAGTAGTAGTAGTAGTAGTAGTAGTAGTAGTAGTAGTAGTAGTAGTAGTAGTAGTAGTAGTAGTAGTAGTAGTAGTAGTAGTAGTAGTAGTAGTAGTAGTAGTAGTCATGACAGCCACTAATCATGTCAGCAAACCTTTAAAATCTGTCTTATCTCTTTCCTCTCCCTTCCAAGAGGTGATAAAGAGCAAGGCAAGGCAAGGCTGGTAGGTGTGAGATAGTGTTATCACCGTGGGACTCACTAACTCGCACTAACGCCTCCTAAGACGCTCTGATAACAACAGATAACACCCTAACTACGTCTCATGACCTCACTCTTGCCTTCTATTCAACCACACTAACTAACTATAACTCAACATCTAGCTTACCTTACCTATAACTCTACCTGTCTATCATTAAAAAGCGTGAAAGGTCTTCTTAATCTCAACTGGACAACTTTTATTTACATTTCATCCATTCACAAATAAATCAATGAAAAAAAAATCATGTCTAGCATGCAAACTTTTGGACTCTCAGCATATCGTGTTGATGTCTGTGTACGTATGACAGAAGGCATCTGGTGTACACGTGGTATAAAAAGTTGGTGGAGAGTCAGCCTGAACACCGGGCCGCCACCTGCAGGGATCACCTGGTGTCCTGGTGTTCTCAAGGATATGTTCTTAGACGCGTGTTCTTTGCAGTTGACGTTAATGATGTGAATTTTTAGTCTCAAGAACTGTATTTTTTTTAAGCTTGCCGAGAGGATTATGATTGTGAGTTTGTTTATAAGTGTATCTAGAGGGTCTGTAGGTTCTGAGAAGGAATTTTTTATGCAAAATGTTAACGTGTTCAGAGCAGGAAGTGGCGTTCAGAGTAGATGATGTAAAGTTATTTATTCAAACTAAAGCTTATTGCATTATTGTTGGTATTATTATTATTATTATTATTATTATTATTATTATTATTATTATTAGTAGTAGTAGTAGTAGTAGTAGTAGTAGTAGTAGTAGTAGTAGTAGTAGTAGTAGTAGTAGTAGTAGTAGTAGTAGTAGTAGTAGCAGTCAATTCGCAGCTTTGCCAAAGTGACACAATACTAAGATGGCTGTGAGACTCAGCCTTGAACTTAAAGCGAGGTAGTGAGTTATTTCCTTGACCAGCAGATTTAAGGCAAAACCAGAAACATTGCCTTTGAGAAAGTGAGTGAAATGATGAAGCAGAATATGAAAGTATTAACAACAGAGAAATACAATGAGACTTCGATCTTACTAAATATTTCTCCTCCTTCTCATTAGAGGATGGAACAAATTTGCAGCTGCCGTCGTGTATTGCAACACCGTAAAATTGTTGTGAAGTGAAGTGTCTGAGTTGAGCAAGAAGAGCGTTGAGGAAAATTGTTAGTGAATGGGAATCAACACGAAGGTTTTGAGACATGCCAGTTTATATATTTTTTTTGGGGACAGGTGTGTTTTTGCGTGTGTACGTGTGTGTATTTGTGTATGTATATGTTAATTATGTGTCATCTTGTTTATGTGTCTATTATCCTCTCTCTCTCTCTCTCTCTCTCTCTCTCTCTCTCTCTCTCTCTCTCTCTCTCTCTCTCTCTCTGTCAAAGATGATTTTTTTCACTTATTTTATGGACAGATTAATCACTCCCTAATTTGCCTTCGCTCGCGGTTGTTCACACGACCCATAATGTGATCAGAGTGTGGCGGCGACTCGAAGGTCACTCGAATACTGTTTCACTTGGACATAAACCTCAAAGAAATTGTTCATAAACTGTCTGAGTTCCCTGAGTATAATTGCTGGGCTGTGTTAGTTACGCTTGCCCCCTTTCCCTGTGTGTGTGTGTGTGTGTGTGTGTGTGTGTGTGTGTGTGTGTGAAGGGGGGTGGGGGGACGGGCAGGTGAAGCAGTTTCTGATTATCAAAAGTTCTGGAAAATCTCAAGGGAAGCTCAATCTGGCAAGGGACATGAGGGTTCATCTGATTGGTTACTTCGGCACGCTCGTCGAAACCTTCCAAACGGTGCTGGATGTGACACCTGAAGTAGGGGAGCGGCGCCCCACGTCCCTTGGTGCTCCCTCAGGTAAAGCATCACCTCGTCGTGCTTGAGACATACTTATTTATCGTGAGTTTGTTGGGTTTGATGGTAGGAAATGCATTGAAAGGTGACTCCTGGTAACTCTGGCGGCAGGTGGCGGAGCACGGCGGGCATGCGACCAAGATGTTGCCAAACAAGTTTTTACTGGGATAGTCATTTCTTTCTGGAGGCGCTCATCCCGGTACTGCCCAACCCACACTTACCATCCCGGCGTCACACCCTCCCACCTTTCTGGGTCGACTATGTGTGCCACTCAAAAAAATCAAAGAAAACTCAAAAGACACTTAGAGTAAAGTTTAATAATTGTGTATCAGCTCTAAACATTATAAATATGAATAAGTATAATCGTAGAGACATGGGAATAAACAACAAGAGTCAGTATTGCGTGTGTCGTAAAAGAAAGACCATAAGAGACGGGCCGGCTGGGCAAAGGCAAGGCGTGTGGCTACTTATCACGAAACAAGAAAGCAGCTGAAGGGAGCTTTTTTTTTATTATGCCACCTTGCATGTGTAAGAAAAGGCAAGGTGTGTGTCTGTGTGTGTGTGTGTGTGTGTGTGTGTGTGTGTGTGTGTGTGTGTGTGTGTGTGTGTGTGTGTGTGTGTGTGTGTGTGTGTGTGTTCCAAGTCGACTCATGAATATAGTCTCCCTTTCTTAACCTTCTCCACTGTGGCACTTAGAAAATCTCTGCCACATTCTGCCACTATAACATCACCACTTCCTGTCCAGCCTGTAGGTAGCCTTTCCACCCATCTATTGTGTGCTGTTGTAGTCACACCTCCCACCCATTACCACCTGTACTCCATCATTACTTCCATGATATCTAACTTAGTTTTATTCTTGTATACAAAAAATTATCTTCTCTTAAAGTTATTTGCTCTTCATTTATTTGTTTATTTGTCACGTTTCACATCCCTAAGTCATGGTTGTAAGGACGCATTGCTTACACACTGCACCTCAAACACGTTAGATAAAATACTCACAGGATAAATGTTTATGATTAACAAATTACTTCTATTCCAAGCTTATGTTTCTTTTTCATTACTTTTTTCATGATCTGTATGCATGGTTCTAATACTTCACCCAAGTAATAAGTATATGTTCATTAAAATTCAAAACTTGTCATATATTTTTTCATGATACAGATAACGAAAAGTTCAGAAATTGAAATAGAAATACATAAATAGGTGAGGTAGGGTGGAGATGTCTTAAGAGCAGCAAGGAGGAGGAGGAGGAGGAGGAGGAGGAGGTGGAAGGAAGGAAGCTGCTGGAGTTATGCAGACGATGGTAGAATAATCAAAACTAGATGACGATTAAAGGTCAGTGGAAGGAGGAAGGAAAGACTTGCAGGCAGGTGACCACAGTGTTGATGGCGTGCGAGGAGAAACAAAACCAGAATGCAACACCAACGTAAGCGAGGCGTGTGTGGCTCGTGTGTCTGAGGAGGAGGAGGAGGAGGAGGAGGAGGACAGGTGTAGGGTTGGTGAAGGAGGTAGCAAGGCAGAGACGGGCATGATGGGGGGGGAGGGTATGGCATGCAGGGTGGTGGTATCGTAGGGCATACGGCAGCGCGGACTCAGCATAGTCAGTGTTACTCTAGCGACGGGAGGAGGAAGTGTGGTGCCGCCCTCGCCTCGCCTCTCCTGGTAAGCTCCTCCCTTCCCCCTGCGGGCTCTCTATAGGCACGCGTCATCACGGTTCCCTACAAACAATCTCAGTCACCCTCGGTCTCAGAATTCTCATCATTAATCATATATTTAATCCCACGTGTGACAGCGGAAAAAAAAGGAAGGAAATGAGAACATACGCGCTTCTGTTATATACGCATTTGTGCTTTTATTTGGTTGGTTGTTACGCAGAGAAGTGAACACTGGCTAAGGTACAGTACGACGCGTGGCTTGAGTAGGCCCGCTGGCAGTCACCTTCCCTCGTACCACACCGACGACCTGGGAGCGTCCACATGCAAGACCTGAACACTCATGGCTGCTCTGCTCTGCATCGTGGAAAGATTAGTTAACATACGACAAAAAACAAAACAAGGAAGGAAGAAGCAACACCGATGAACAATCTCTCACTCTTTCTCTCTTTCTCTCCTAACACTTTTATTTTCTCCCTCACTTTATCACCATAACGCCCCTAGAAGCAGGTCGTTGTGGCTATATACATTACGACAACCCAAGTCTGTCATTGCTTTATTCCAACGGTGTGACAGACTAACCTAACCTCACGTGCATAGCTGCCAGATCAACACAACTATGATACGTTGTTGCCTTTGCTTCTATACATCAAGCGAAAGAATAACAGTAAGCAGGCTATCAGTATGCAAAAGACTCGATGAGGTTGGCTTGCTGTATACCATTAAGACATATACAGAAAGAAGAGTCAGGGCAGGATGAAATAAACTAAAGGAAAGATTTGATTCCATGCGTCACATCCTGCTGGAAGATTTTTCGTCCCCCTGGAAAAGGCACACGCTGTTGGACTTCCAGGAAACGCTAGAGGCTGCTTTTCATGCCCTGCCACTACCCTTGGGGACTCCGTATACATGAGCCAACGAGAGAGAGAGAGAGAGAGAGAGAGAGAGAGAGAGAGAGAGAGAGAGAGAGAGAGAGAGAGAGAGAGAGAGAGAGAGAGAGAGAGAATCATAGTATCCTGTTTAGTAAGATCCTATTGACGGAGGTTTTCCTAAGAGCATTACATAAGGCAGCTCAGCATCCTCTTAAGACACCGTAAAAATCATTCAGGTGTAGAAGTGAGGGTGGAGATGTGACCAAGAGACAGGCAGCCTTGACACGCCTGACCTCCACCCATCTTCGAGGTCAGGTCACCCATGACAGTCACCCTTTGACCTTTTGACCCCATCTAGTGCTGTCGGTGTTAGGTTAGGTCAGTTCTTCAGCCCTGATACCCCAATGTTCAACTCCAAGTCAACCTGATAGCTCTTCTACAATATTAGCTTACTATACTCCCGTCTTTTAACTTTGAAGGTCCTATAAGAAAGAGAAAACAGAATGGCTATGAACAAACAGCTGAATTATATGGACTTTTTTTTTTGTTTTATCTTCAGTAAATCAATAAATTAAAGTATAATTCTTACATATAATATTTTCCAGGATGCCTTTTTCGATAACCCCAAGAACCGGTTTCAATACCCTCTGCATGGTGGTATTGAGGCATTATACTTTAAAACGCCTGGTATAGGTCATGGTTCTTGTCCAGGTTGATGAATTGGCTGTCAGTACGCACACACACACACACACACACACACCACACACACACACACACACACACACACACACACACACACACAGGGACGTGACTTGAAGCTACGCCCCTAAACAAGCCCGTCGCGTGACTTGGCGGCGGCTCAGACGATAACCAGAAGACGGTTCACTAACTACTGTCTTAACCTAAAACCTGATTAATCCTCCACAAATCAAGACCTTCACACACCTCCCTCGGCCTTGACGCTCAATGAACCCACACATCAACAAACCAGTAGGACACGTGGTGGCTATGATACCTCTACTTGTTTGACTACCTGTACGCGCACCTCACTAGAAAGGGGCGGAGCGAAGGTGCCAAGCCAGTCTGTCCGTCAGAGGCACCGGGTCCCAGTGTAGTGTTGCCGCGTACCTTATTATCAACAATCTTTAACCTTGATTCGTGTGACCAAGATGCTGGCGTCTTGACACTCATATTGCCTTCAGTGTGGCCTTGTTGACCTTCGCACCGCCCGGCACAGTATATATAAAGCAGTGACAGCGAGCAGCGGGTCTTGTGATTGGGTCTTGGTGATGACGGCGGCAGGGCTTGAACTGGTGCTCGTGCGGTGCCCTGCTAGTGACACATGCCTCTCACTCCCTCACTTGTACAGGACTCGTGAAAGATATCCTACGTGTTGTGTTGTGTTGATTACGTTTACTTGTGCGCTGTGCTGGTTAGGGTGACAGACTCTACATGCGAAGTGACTTGGTATGTTATCTATATCGAAGGTGATGAGGCGGTGATGCTTAGATTATAACGTGTATTAGTGAGTTAATCAGATCATTAGAAAATCAATTATGAAGCAGTAGTGTATGAGACATCAGTTTATATAGCTAATGTACTGTACTCATATATGTTACAGTTGACTTAGATTATTGTCTTTAAAATCCATCATGATATATAAGTTAGTGATCCTTCAAATAATTATCGTTCTCTCATATGTCTCGTTTTCTTTGACAGATGATATTGTGAGAGAGCTATGCAGGGACCATCCAAAGAACCACACGACCCCTGGCCCCTCTTATCTCTCCTATAATATTAACTTCAACATTTCCAAAACTAGTCTTCAGTCACTCATGCTCACGACCTACTCAGTGCCAATGACCTGCTCACATACCCTGAGAAAGACACATTATCAAAACATACCCATTACTATCATCGCCCATTCACTACCATTATAGATTAACACAGACGCTGGATTCTGACATTCTTCTTCTTACAACATCCTCCCCTTGCACTGTCCCTTTTCTTGCCCCCTTCGCCTCCTCCCTCGTGCCCGCCTCACCTAGCCTGCAGCGGTGTGGAGCCATGGAGGGACAGTCTTCAGTCGAGGTCGGGAGGCAGGCGTGTGCGGACGTGGGCGAGACGGAGGTATGCCGCTCCATCAAACCAAAACTACAACAACAGCGGCTTTGGAATTGTCTGGAAAAAGAAATTGAGTATCATAACGAAGACGACGAAGAAGAAGATATTTACCCAGAGGAAATGACGGCTGGGAGTGGAATCAGTAGTCATCGGCCAGCCTCCGTCTCGCCCCAAGATTCCTCCATGAACAGAAAGGTGAGCGAGTGTTGGTAGGTAAAGGAAAGTCAGGGAAGGCAAGGATAGAGTGACAGGACAGCGTGAGGATAGGGAATGAAGGGACAGATTAGTAGGGAAGTGATGGTGGGATAGACAAGGGGAATGATAGCAAAGGGACGAGGCGTAGAGGGATAGAAGATAGACAGTCACGAGGTAAGGACGGGGATAGGAATTAGGTATGGTAGTTACAGGGGGAGGGAGGGAGGGGCATGAAAATGAAATTGATGTACAAAACGTGGGGATACCCAGTCCATGCCCCACCCCCTCCCCCTCCATACCCTCTCCATGCCCCCCCCCCGTCCCCCCAGGCACACCAGCTCGCCCTGAGGTTGCCTGATGTGCGTCTGAGATCAAGCAAACAAAGGCAACTCCCTTAGTACTGCCTTTACATTCTCTTAGCGTTCCACTGAAGCTAAAAAGGCTAGTTTCCCTGTTTCCTACGCACTCCAAAGCAGCTCTGAGTTACCTGTGGTGCTGCTGTACGTGCAGGTAGAGGGGGTGACGCAACAGGTCCGGCAGGTGTGACGTGGTTATTAAATTGAGGAGGAACATCACCCACCCACGATCACCTCTTGTGCTCAGTGGCAGGAGGGAGGGAGGGAGAGGAGGGATGAGGCAAAAACTGTTGTCTAGCCTCTGCCTCCCTGCTAACCACGCACTGCACAACTTGTATATCCTTCACCAAGATAGGAGTTTTATACTTATTCCTTTGTAGTCTCCATGAAGGACAGGAAGCGGTGCAGGAGAGGTATTAGGTTTTAGGGAAGGAGTTAGATGTATGTAGTGATGGGGATGAAATTACTTTGACGAAAACTATATTGTAATAAAGCCATGTAACAATAGTGTTTTAGTATACATGTCCTGGCTCTCATCCCTTCCCTCACCACCACCTTTCCCTTGTCCCTTACAGAGCAACAAACCCCTGATGGAGAAAAAACGCCGCCAGAGGATCAACCGCTGCCTCAACGACCTCAAGTCCCTGGTGCTGGAAGGCAAAAACAAGGACGTGAGTATCCAAGGAGACACCCTCACACCCTCACACCCCCACTCTATACCCGTGCAGGGAGGGACACTAGTTCCCTCCTTACGCCCTTGTTGCATACACAGGTGTTATAATTGTGAGTGTCTATATGGTGTATTATCTCAAGCTTCTCTAGGATGTATTTTCTTAAGCTTCTCTTCTCCCCCAGCCGTCACAATACAGCAAGTTGGAGAAGGCAGACATTCTGGAGATGACAGTGAGGCACGTGCAGGCCCTCCACCGCCTGGGCGTAGGCGGAAGATTGGGCGGCGGTGGCGGCGGCGGCGGCGGACGGTTGTTGGGTGGTGACGAGGAGGGTAAGTACAGGGCGGGATTCACCCACTGTGTAACGGAAGTAGACAAGTATATGAGGTACTTGTCGGGTCTTGGTGACCTTCCACAGGATGTTCACAAGAAACTGTTTGCTCATCTCAACTCTATCGCCACTTCCGTCACCTCTAACGTCAACACCAACACCACCAGCGTTCAAAACAGTGTTAACGTGATGACCAACCCCATGCCCTTTATCCTCGTGCTCAACACTACTCCGAACCAGCCTCCCACCACCATCTCCATCCCGGAGGGCGCCGGCAACTCCCTAGGGGCGCAACCATCCATTACACTCGTGACCACGTCAAAGATGGAGAGCATCGACGGCGGTGTTCCTCGAATGGGTGGCCCCCAGGTGATGCCTCAACACGTGAACGGTGGAGACGTGACCCTGGTGCTGCCGCCCACTCACCAGGTGGCGCCACAGATGAGTCACGCCAGAACCCAACCCAGTGCTGCCCTCCAGGCCTCAGCGCCCGTCCTCACGGCCATTCTCACTTCAGACAGAGGCCGATGTATGCCTCCCACGATGGTGCAGCCGCCAGCACTCTCCACCAGCAGCGATGACTCTGCGCTCGGCCACGACATCCTGGACATGTCCGATAGCGACATGAGTTCGTCAGGCCTCAGCACACCTCTGTCCTCCATGAGCAGTGCTGGTTCACCCGCCCCTGCCGACGATGCTGGCCGATCCTCTCCTCGCAGACCTGCATCATCAAGGTCGCCGCCCTTCAAACCTCACAACTGGAGTAGCGGAGTGTTCCGAGAGGAGCTTGGCTCGTCACCTTGTCACAGCCGCCCCACCGCCCGCCGCCACCCTGTCTTGGCCCCGAAGCCAACGCAGGTAGGATGGCCCCACTGCCCCGCCCCGCCGCCCCACACTACAAAAAGAAGAAAGGAAAAAAGTCCACCTCCCCCACCTGCTGATCCCCAGTCTATGTGGAGGCCTTGGCACTGAGTGTTGACGCACTGCACGGCTGCAACAACAACAACAACCACATCCCACCAAGGGCCGCCGCAGCCTGCACCTTTACCTCTGCCATTTTAGGAGAAGCATCTGTTTTCTTTCTCTAAGGTCAGTCAAGCACTTGAAACTTTCTTTTTCTTTACTGTGTTAATGTATTGGTCTACTGTGTGTTCCAAACAGTGGACCGTCGTGTACCAGCCGCAGCCCCACGAGGTGCTGCAGAAGGCATCACCAGCCGCCCATGATCTCATGATCTCATGTTGTTGTCCCATTGTGAGTCTGGTGGCCACGCTGGGGGCGGATTATACTCCGTCATACTGAGCCGCCCGGGCATTGCCTCAGCAGTAGCACGTCAGCCAGTCAACAAACAGCTGTGTGCTGCTGCTGCGACACCTGGGCAGCGACCCCCCAGCACAGCACAATTACCCAACCCCCCACCTTACCGACCCCCGGCGCCATGGCCCAGGCTCCATTTGTTTGTTTTGGGGTCTTTAAGACACTTTGTTATACGCTTAACCACACTGGGCCACTAACAGGCACTTGCTACTGCACGTGTGTGTTGCACTGCACCCTGCACCCTGCACCGTGTGTGTTTTATTTGCACTTGTACCTTGCACCGTGTGATTTTTTACTGCACCTGTACCTTGCACTTGTACCTGCACGCCCCGCATACCGCACCTGCACCACATTACCTCAATGAGGAGACCCAACGAGGGGCCGCCTGCCAGGAAGCCCCAGGAGAGTACGCTCCACACAGTGCAAAGTCGAGACACTGTGTGGAGCGATAGTCTCTTTTCAACACTCACACAAATCAAAACTTGTACGTGAGGCTTCCATTAGGCCGCCACAACACTCACGCCCCTCCCCTGCCCCTCTCAGGCAGGGGAGGGGCAGCCAGCCTTCGCGGCGGCCCCTCGCCTCGCCTCCCGCTTACTGTGGTGGTGTGTAAACTGTGATTCACCGGAACCCTCGCGCTGCCCTTCCCCTGTGCCATACTACATCCCCCTTACCCTCACTCACACCCACACCCTCACCCACCCACGCCCCCACCTCCCCCTGCTGACCTGGCGGCACCTTCCTGGCGTAAAAACAGTGTGCCTCTTTGAAGGCAGCGCATAATCAAATTAATATATATATATTTTTTTATTTGTAAGATAATTTGTATAAATTTGTCACCGATATTTCCTATACATATATATATATATATATATATATATATATATATATATATATATATATATATATATATATATATATCCTACATTGCGCCTCCAAGGCCGCCAGATCAGCCCCGTGTCTCCCATTGTTTTGAGAACGCGTCTCCAGCCCCGTCCTGCCGTCCTGCCGCCCGAGGCTCGCCCGCCCCGCACTAAGCCCGCTACACTGGTTCCCTCTGCTGCCAGCCTCACTCCGTCACTTGTTCCTGCTGACCCACCGTCTAGTCATTATCCCCGAGTATATATCCCTGCATGGTGCCAGGCCGTGTGTTACGCTGAGCTCTGGCCAGAGACAAGGAACATAACCAACAGAGCTGTGAAGGACGCAACAGTAGGGAATCGACGTTCAGTTTTGCATAAAAGTTCATATTATATTTTTTATCCTGCGTCATGTTCAAGGATAACATGAACGCAGTAGTGTTTGTGTGCGTGTATATACGTACAGTACGTGTGTGCGTCTTAGTGTATGACTCCAGCAAGGAGCCTCCCATTGGACCCATAATGTCCCCTGGCTAGTCGCACCATTTCAAGGACAAAATGTTAAATAGTAGACCACGCCAGTCAAGGCACGCTAACCTGATACCAAGAGCCACCGGTACACGTCTTCGCAAAACCCAGATGCACTAACCAGTTTCAGTTTCTGGAGAGAGACGAATTGACCGGTTTTGGCAGCCTAGCAACTTAGAATTCGCGCCACCAGTCACCTCCTCTTTGCGGTAAATTATGTGGCTACAGCATTTCTTAGCATGAAAGTAATTCCTCAGTAACTAGGAAGGTGATTAATTGATTATAGAGAGTAATTCCGTCGGTCTGCTTCAAGTTGCGATTTCTACTCCAGCAATAAAGGCGTGCGGTTGACGGGCGAGTCTTGCCGCAGGACGGGCAGCGAGGAGAGTTATGTGGGTAAGGGATTTATTACTTACACTTTATACTCCTGGATCTTCGGTGTGACATCATGGAATCTTGCATGTTATATAGCCCCTTGTAACCACCAAAAAAGTGTGTGTGTGTGTGTGTGTGTGTGTGTGTGTGTGTGTGTGTGTGTGTGTGTGTGTGAACAGCATGTCTTGGTTCTGGCTCAATACAAGGGTGGTTTCTTGACGTCACAGAGGCTCACTTTTTTAACCTGTCCAACTCTCCAACACCTCCCTAACCCTGGCTCATCTACTTAATTAATTGAAAAAATGTATATTATTTATGGATTGTTGAATTTATAGTCAGTCAGAATCTTGTTGATATGGACATCCCCGTTTATTTATTTATCACCGCGTGTGATCCTACTTTATGGAAACGTTATCGCCCAATGCACACTCGTCACTTGTTGTCACGTGCACAATACTTCACTGAGGATGAAATTTGGGCTTTTCTACTTAAAATGAAAAAAGAAAGAATATATATTTTATATAATTTATTATTGGCCGAGGGGCCCCGGTTCCACTGTGTATTAATCTGTGATTTAAGTGTGATGGATTCTAATGTAATAAAAAACAAGAAAATCAACCTTTGTTTGCATTAGTTTTAAAGTCCTGTGCTCTGTGTGTGTGTGTGTGTGTGTGTGTGTGTGTGTGTGTGTGTGTGTGTGTGTGTGTGTGTGTGTGTGTGTGTGTCTCAAGAGGTGCAAGTCAGGGACAGCGGCAGCATCTACGAAGGAAACCTGATTCACGAAGTTCTCGCTCGTCTCATCGTCGCCTCAAGCGTCCCACTACACTTATATTTTGATGTAGAAAAAGTTGACCTGATAACTCCTCAACAAGAAGCGAGGAGGAGTTGGGCGGCAGGGGGCAGGAGGCAGGTGGCAGAGGGCTGGGGCATACATGACACCTGCCCTGCCGAGGGACACCGTGGCGATGGAAAGAGGTACAGGGTAACCATCACTCCTTGCAGAGCCTCCACACACCGCAGGAAATACATTTAGTTTCTGCTATGCAAGGCTGGGACGGAAATGTTCCTCGCACACCCTGAGGCCCCGTCCTTCACGACCCTTGGAGGAGGAGAGGAAGGTATGAACAAAGCCATCACCTCACAATGATGTTTAAAGATACAATGCTATGGACGTGTGGCACGCTAATGGAGGCTCAAATAAAAGAGTTTCATAAAGTTTAGGCAGGTGGCAGCAAGTAACGTGTGTGTGTGTGTGTGTGGCGGGGCGGCTGCTCCTCGCCCTGACCAGCAAGGACGTCCAGCTGCCGTTCCCGCTTTTATACAATGTTTTTCTTTGCACTTCGGACATGGACGCTATCACCCTCCTCACCCATCATCAACACGCGGGCCAGCTTACCATGGATGACATCACCTGGCCTGCCATCCAACTGCATCCGTGTATATAGCCACCAGGTGAGTGCCACTGCGCCGCCGAAATAGTAAGCACTGGCTACGTGTTGTGATGGTTAATAAAGGCAGCAGCTGCTCAGCCTTCGTCTCTCCGATGTCCACTGCATCTCCTCCCTCCCTCCCGCCAGCACCTGCGCCTTAGGACATGACCTTCGACTCCCTCTCTTGTTCCTTGCTATATAGTCGAAAATTGCTACTGCCACCCTTTTTGCCCTGTGTCACCCCCTCCTTCGCCTCCACCGCCTTCACGCATCACTTTGCTATCACGTTCAACACTTTGTTGATACTACTAATGGGATGCTGCGGCCCGAACCACCAAACGCAGATAGCACTTATTAAAACTATGGAGGTTTTATGTATTATACAACTCGACACATGTCCTAAAACCGAAGTCTCATTCACAAATCGGCTGTCTTTAATGGTATCGTAACTTTTCATAACACATCTTTTTTCCATCACTTCTGTCTAGTACTCACAGCCATCAGACCCGTTGACAAGATGAACACGTGACTATAATAATAATAATCATCATCATTACTATCATCTTCCCCTTGTTGTAATGTGACCTGACCTCGTTGCACATCAGTAGCCAGGTAGGAAGGAAGACGAAGGACTGACTGCTAGCCCCTCAGTACATTTTTTCCTCCTGTGAAACAAAGCGTAGAGGAGGAAGGAAGATTTTTTTTAAATTCTCCCAGAACCCTAAAGACACGCCTTGTCTTGGCTATACACCTTTAAGGGGGGGGAAAAAAGTACAGGGAAGTAGATGATCATGAACCAAAAAGTTGAACTACTACAAAAGTTGAACTGCTACATAAGTTGAACTGCTACAGAAGTCTCAGTATGTGCACACGCAAGGAAATGACGAAGAGGAATATAGAGGAATATTGCAGTGAAGGGAAAGGAAAAGTGTATCACTAAAGAAAAGCCTTAAATACAGTAAGTAGTCCACTCCTTACCACCTAAATAAAGCAGACAATTAATTCCTCGTGTATATACGTGTATATAATTGGTAAGTGTGTATGGAGAAGAGGAGATAAAAGAGAAACTGATAGGAATAGACAAGAGAGAACTTATCTAGATCCACCTTCTCCTTCCTTCCTTTCCAACTCAAAGGAGGAAGGTGCGCGAAGAAGGAAGGAAGGAAGGATGGAGGAAGAGAGGATGAGGGCACGAAATTATCTAAATCCACCTATTCCTTCCTTCCTTTCCAACTCGAAAGAGGAAGGAAGGTGCGCGAAGGAAGGAAGGAGGAAGGAGGAAAGGATGAGGGCGCGATGGAAGGAAGAAGGTAGGAAGGTGCGCGAAGGAAGGAAGAAGGAGGAAGGGATGAGGGTGCAAAGGAAGGAAAGAAGGAAGAAGGAGGAAGGGATGAAGGTGCGAAGGAAGGAAGAAAGAAGATAGGTGCGCGAAGGAAGGAAGGAAGGAAAGAGGAAGGGATGAGGGCGCAAAGGATGGAAGAAGAAGGAAGGTGCACGGAGGAAGGAAGAAGGTAGGTGCGCGAAGGAGGGAAGAAGGGAGGAAGAGGGGATGAGGGCGCGAAATGAGAGGTAGAGGCGTCTTAGTAGTAAACGAGGGCGCCAAATGAGAGGGAATTGTCAACAGGAATCCATAAATCAAGGGTTTCTCAATACGGCTGTAAAAATATACCCATAACAAACAAATAACGCGATTTTAACCATATGTCTTATTATATTTATTAAAGTTTTGTATACATAAAACGAAGAAAACAGACACATGGGAAAAAATATATATATAGTAGTGATATAAAGTACAATTGTAGTTATAGAAATAAATAACAAGAAACTAGTCAATCAACCATATGTATTATTATATTTAAGGGTTTTTATACATAAAACAAACAAGATAGGGACAAAGGAAGGAATAAATATAGTAGTATTATAAAATTAAGAAAAAGAACCATTGGCTAAGTTTACATTCAGTGTTTACAAACATGGCTGAGTATCTGGCATCGATTTTTGGCACCGAGAAAGACAAGTAAGAAATATAGTGATAATTAAGTATTATTTCACATTTTGTTGACTTAGACATTGATAATTAGTGTTAATGGTACTTAATGACCTCACTTTCAATCTATATCATGGCGTAATTAACGTAATATAGGAGGTTACATTTTAGCGGCGTTTACCTGTGTGTTTTACCTGTGAGTGTTTACCTACCTAGTCATCATTGGTGAGGGAATAAGAAGACGTGTTGTTGTCGTGCCCCCACCTCCGCTGACTGTGCCAGCCTCACTAAATTGCTATACCCAAGTGCTTATCATACCTAGACTTAAAAGCGGCTATACACGGTGCTGTGACCACTTGGTGAGGGAGGGCATTCCAATCATTGATTGTTCCAATGGAGAACGCATTGTCCTTTAGTGCAGTTGTCCAGTGAGTGGGCTTGGTAATCTTGAGTGAGTGGCCTCGCAGGTTGGTAGTGGTCAGCTGGAAGAACCTGGCGGCGGGGAGGTGGTCATACCCATGGAGGATCTTGTACACCTGTATCATGTCTCCTCACCTCCGACGATCCTTCAGCGTTTGCAGACCCATGGCTCCATACCTCGTAGGGGAGATGTGCAATCGCTGGCACTAGTTTTGTTGCCCTGTGCTGAACTTTCTCTAATTGTTCTATATCCTTAGCCAAGAAGGGTGTCCAGTACTGTGCCCCATAGTCAAGCAGGTGTCTGACTATGGCTGTGTAGAGTGCCTGCACAATTTCCCGGTTCAAGTAGGTGAAGTTCCTCCTGATTATGCCGACTCTGCTGTTGGCCTTCCCTGCAGTTACTGCAGCATGCGACGCCACCTTAAGGTGTTATGAGACCAAGACCGACAGATCCTTTTCTATGGCTGATATGTACAGGGTGACTCCGTTTAAGGTGTAGTCTGGGCTCGTGTTCTGCCTCCCAAAGTGCATGACTTTGCATTTAGCAGAGTTGAAGGTCACCAACCACTTGCTACTCCACTCCTCCAGTCTAACCATGTCACTGTGTAGTATTTCTGTATCCTGGCCTGTGATGATGGTCCTGTAGATCTTTGCATCATCTGTGAATAGACTAGCCTGTGATTCAAGGTTGGCGACCAGATCATTGATATAGATGATAAACAGGACAGGCCCCACTACTGACCCTTGTGGTACTCCGCCAAGCACTGGTAGCCTGCCAGAATAGTTCCCTCGTATTGCTACTCTGTGGGATCGGTTAGCCAGGAGGTGTGTTTTAACTGTGTGCATGTTTCAACTGTGTGTCTGTGTGTGTGTGTGTGTGTGTGTGTGTGTGTGTGTGTGTGTGTGTGTTTTCACTGTGTGTGTGTTTTACCTGTGTGTGTGTGTTTCAACTGTGTGTGTTTTTCAACTGTGTGTGTGTGTGTGTGTGTGGGTGGGTGTGGGTGTGTGTGTGTGTGTGTGTGTGTGTGTGTGTGTG
This sequence comes from Metacarcinus magister, assembly GCA_029783475.1. NCBI lineage: Eukaryota > Metazoa > Arthropoda > Malacostraca > Decapoda > Cancridae > Metacarcinus > Metacarcinus magister. The sequence continues at coordinate 2,211,912 of JAPQNM010000046.1, forward strand.
TGTGTGTGTGTGTGTTTTCAACTGTGTGTGTGTGTGTGTGTGTTTCGTGTGTGTGTTTTAACTGTGTGTGTTTTTACTGTGTGTTTACTGTGTGTTTTAACTATGTGTGTGTATTTTACCTGTGTGTGTGTTTTAACTGTGTGTGTGTGTGTGTGTGTGTTTTCCTGTGTGTGTGTTTTAACTGTGTGTTTTTTACCTGTGTGTTTTACATGTGTGTTTTAACTATGTGTGTGTATTTTACCTGTGTGTGTGTGTGTTTTAACTGAGTGGGTGTTTTAACTGTGTGTATTTGACCTGTGTGTGTTTTACCTGTGTATGTGTATTTTACCTGTGTGTGTGTTTGTGTTTTACCTGTGTGTGTGTGTTTTACCTGTGTGTGTTTTAACTGTGTGTGTGTGTGTGTGTGTGTGTGTGTGTGTGTGTGTGTGTGTGTGTGTGTGTGTGTGTGTGTTTTAACTGTGTGTGTTTTACCTGTGTGTGTTTTACCTGTGTGTATTTTATCTGTGTTTTAAATGTGTGTTTTACCTATGTGTGTGTTTTAACTGTGTGTGTTTTAAATGTGTGTGTTTTACCTGTGTGTGTGTTTCACCTGTGTGTGTGTTTTAGCTGTGTGTGTTTTAACTGTGTGTGTTTTACCTGTGTGTGTGTTTCACCTGTGTGTGTGTTTTAGCTGTGTGTGTTTTACCTGTGTGTGTGTTTCACCTGTGTGTGTATTTTAACTGTGTGTGTTTTAACTGTGTGTGTGTTTCACCTGTGTGTGTATTTTAACTGTGTGTGTTTTAACTGTGTGTGTACTTTACCTGTGTGTAATTTACCTGTGTGTGTTTTAACTGTGTATTTTTCCTTAATTATTATTATTTGTACTAGTAATAATAGACTAGGTACTTATTATAATTATTTATTATGCATTTCTTTTAAAGTTGTCCTACGTTCTAAAAGTGTTGATATAAATTGCTATAAACTATAATTTTTAGGGTTTTTTTCTATTTATTTCAGAGTGAATTGCAGTTTCTACTTCAAAAACTTCATTCACTTTGTAATTTATTCAACCTTAACAATACTATTCCTTCAAATTTCAGAGTGAATTGCAGTTTCTACTTTAAAATTGGAGCTTGTCGCCATGGAGACCGTTGTTCCAGAATACATAACAAGCCAACATTCAGCCAGGTAGGATGTCAAACCCACCACCAGGGGGCAGAGTATGTATAAATGTGGGTTGCCTTATTATAATACACACCTACATTTGAAAGAATTATTTGCTAGAGTAACAATAATTTCAGGACCCATATAGATATTAATAGTCAAAGAACACCTACTAGCTACGATGATAAATCCTAAACTACCATTACTACTATTATAATTATCTATGGTCATAAAACTATTAATTTTTTCACTTCTTATATAACAGAGTAAACCGAGTAATTATTCTCAATTATATCCATACAGTAATTTTCTTTCATCCGCTTGAAACAACGAATTAAATAAAAGCTGATGGTTACCTAGTTTTTTTTTTGACATGTGTTTTGAGAATAAATAATGTACTTCTTTATTAATTGAATATGTAACCACTTAGCTTCTTATCACACTAACTTTACAATGACATAAAGAAGCCTGTTAATGTTGTGTGAAGTTGAGTCTCTAAAGGAAATGGAACTGATTTATGTTATCTGATATGACACTTTTATTTTTACTCCAAGGATAAATTATTCCTGTTTTACTTACAAGACTTTCTTTATCATGGTATTCAGTAATATGATAAATAATGTATTGTCTTTTGGTGAATGAACATAGTATTGATATAAGGCTCTGCTTGATGGCTAGGTGAGGTTGGGTAAATAGGTATATAGATATTGTACATTATATATATTAATCCCTTCTGTGTGGTGTCTCAAGCAGTGAATTCACGTTACAACCAAACACTATTTTCTGTGTAAACTGCACATTCATTACTAAGTTCTCTTGATTAAATTAGTTTTTTTTGTAGACCTCGATCAGTAATTTGGAATATTACATTATATTATATTTTCACCAAGAAAGGAATAGTTTCTCAAGTAATAATAATATATACTTTATTTTGTCTTTTTATGTAATACAGGAAAGAAACTTGCTTTGGATTGGGCTCTTACTTCTTTCTTAAGGAACATACTTATAAAACTACAGTATATACACGTAAAACTACACTACAACACATTTCTACACATTTTTAAGACTGTACATGTATAAAAACTAGATAGAATGACTTGTTGCTGAGGAGTATATTGTTTTATTGCACTCAGGCTATAATAATCTTATACTTTTACATTTTGCACTGAGGAACATTTAGTAGCTTGCCCCAAACTGATGCTGGGTGATGCTCTCCTTTCTAATACTTGTATAACATCAAGCATCTATGTAAGTGTATGTAAATCTGCAGTATTTACATGATGTGTTTGTTTACAGTGTGTTCCGGATATGCATTATGCACTATTCTACCCTCTTCCAGGAGATAGGCAAAGGTAACACCCCATACCCTTGTCCTGCTCCTCTGGTGCTGCGGCTCCACCTCTCGGAGAACCCTTTCCAACCCCGGCACGAAAGGGATTTATATTGATTCCATTATTATAAGGCATTAGTTCGGGAGGATTATTTAATTAACTTTTTTATTATATTAGATACTTTTTAAGAATTACAGGTGGACTAGAAATGTATTTACACGTGGTATATATAACACATGATAGGGTGGAGGGCTGGAAATCCTTCTCTGTGTAAATTTTCTTATTCCCACAAAACGAGAACGAAAAGGCAGCGGAAATTTTGTTCTCTTGTTTTGATGTTTTTATTTGTGTTTTTTTTTTCTTGGATGCCGTCTTACATGTGCTGGAAAAGGCAAGTTAATCATTAAATCCATTGAATATAAATCACAGGACACTTCTGTGTCACTGTTAGTGTTTTCAAATCTACTAGGTTAAAAAAAAAGTTCAGACAGTAGTTATACACATGAATATATAAATGTATGATTTATATTGTATTCAGGATGATTTTATATATACCGTATGTACAGCAAACCCTCCAGTTGTGTAAATAATTAGTTGTTTCCTTTTTGTTTGCTGTTCAAAGGATCATATTTTGTTTGCAGCTCTATCGAGTAAAAATAATTTGATTAGTGGTGAGAGTTTGGTAACCAAACTTTTTGAATTTTGTTTGCAATTTTTTAAGCTGGAAGTTGCCAAACTGGAGAGTTTAGTGTGTATGTGTGTATTTATCGATGCATTGTTTGCTGATGGTCTGTGGGTCTCAGCATGTCTTGAATTGAATTTTAGTTATAAAATTTGTATTGAAGTTTTCATGCAGTCCCCCCCATCATCCTTGAAATGTGAGTAAAATGGCCGACACATTTACATTAATCAAACTGCATTTGACATGACTTTGGGGGGTTACTTCGGAAAGCTGAAAGATGCCTCTCTGTATTGACTTAAGGTAATAGGTTTTCATTTAATATATATCTATGTATTTACTGAGACTATTTTACAGACAGTGCTCATCCTCAACTTGTACTGCAATCCCCAGAACTCAGCCAAGTCAGCGGACGGCTCTCATTGTAAGTACCGGATGAACAGACAACTTCACGCCATCCAAAACTAAGAATACAAAAGAATCTTATAAATAGTCACTTCTAAAAGCCATCCGAGTATAATATTCTTCAGCTTCCGCTATGCCACTAGAGTAAAGTATCATCATTGTTTGTTTGTCCAGCGACGGTGAGCGATGAGGAGATGCAGGAACACTATGATAATTTCTTTGAGGAGGTGTTCGTGGAATGCGAGGACAATTATGGCGAGATTGAAGAAATGAACGTGTGTGACAACCTCGGCGACCACCTGGTGGGGAATGTTTATATTAAGGTAAGTTTTTGTTGGGTGTTGTATACGACGTCTATAACTTAAAGGGTGAAGGTGCTAAAAGTAATTCCATGTCCAAGTCTGATCCATAAACCTAACCTAACATAACAGTCCTAACCTAACCTAACATTCTGCATCACCTCCACTGTTGGGGGGAGACCGCGGCAGGTGAATTAATGCTCTTAACCCACGTCAGGAGAATACTGAATTTATTTATTTATTCTGCTTTACATTCACAGTCTTTACATGGTTTGCAAGATATGTAGTCTGTATATTGTGCTCACCCAACCCTCAGAAATTATAGAAAATGCCTCAATGTTATCCTGATCATCATTTGTGAATTATTTATTAAAACTTTACAAGGCTGTTCTTCCACTCCATTTAATTCTCACTGTATGTGTCGTGATTTTCTTTATATATATTAATCCAAGGTTTTCTGATTTAAAGAAGCATAGATATAGGATCAGATAACAAGGGACTCCTGTAGCATAATTGTCTCCTATGTGGAAGTACCGAGATAAAACAAAAAGTCGTAGTTACGGATGTGGGAATAAAAATATATAAATTACTGTAGTTTCTAAAATAACTTACAATATGTTTCTCTCTCTTTTCTTGCTTACCTTTCTTATGAAGTTTAAATATGAAGAAGATGCAGAGAAGGCGGTGGTGGACCTCAACAACAGATGGTTTGGCGGCCGGGCAATAAACGCGGAACTCAGTCCAGTAACAGACTTTCGAGAAGCCTGCTGCCGCCAGTATGAGATGGGGTCAGTTGTACTTCTAGTCCTCAAAGTACACATAAACACCTTCAGACAATGTGAATTCAGTGTTATACGACATTATTTCTACCAATTTCTCCTTGTATGCATCAATCAAATATACGTAGATAGCAGTTTTCGCTTGATATTAAAGGTTAAAAAAGAAAATTAACTTGATAGTGAAAGTCTATCGTTCCAATACATAAAGAAAATGTTTTGTGTCTAAGTACATTCAGAGTGTCTTTGTACAACCCTCAGAGAGTGTACGCGGAGTGGATTCTGTAACTTCATGCATCTCAAACCTATATCCAGAGAACTAAGGAGAGAACTGTATAGTCGGAAACGAAGAAGGTGAGTGTGCGTTTGAGTGTGTGTCTGTGTTTATGAGTGTGTGTTTGAGTGTACATCATAAAGTTCCTTGTAATGAATCTGTGTAACTGGAATTTTAAGATGCCACCAATTTTCAACCTATATTCGGGAAGCAAAGAGCTTAATATAGAATTCTTTACCATAAGTTCAACAATAAATTAGTGTAATGAAGAAAAAAATGCTCATCTTTAAACACAAGATGTATAATCATGATATATTTAATTTCCACTGCATATATTAATTCCATTCAAATACCTGCCCCCTTTTAAAAAAAATTTTTCTCTCTCTCTCTCTCTCTCTCTCTCTCTCTCTCTCTCTCTCTCTCTCTCTCTCTCTCTCTCTCTCTCTCTCTCTCTCTCTCTCTCTCTCTCTCTCTCTCTCTCTCTCTCTTTTCCATCATCTTACCATGTATTGCCTTATAGAACACACTAATGAATGCATGAAAGTGTGTCGTCCTTCAGATCACACGGAGGGAGTACTCGGCGCAGGTCAAGGTCCTTAAGCCGAAGGTCAAACTCCAGGTCAAGGTCGCGGTGCAGAGAATACCGGGAGAACTCGGCGTCCTTGGAGAGGTTTCGGTCCCACTCGCAGGAGAAGGAACATGAAGGAAGGTTTGGGAGGTTTTAGAACCTTTCCAAATGGTTGTTGGTGACTCACTCATGCTTAGAAGGAGGATAAATGATCTCAAAACTCTCAGTGCAAAGGAACATAACTAGGCTTTAGTATGTTCTTAAAACCCGTCACTTATTGTAGCTTACTTTTGTACCTCTCGTTTATGCTTAGTTGTTTATTAATTGTAGCTTATTTTTATATTTTGTTAATGAATTATTCTGAAGTGAAACTTGAATAAAGTTCATGTAACAAGTTAATCATGGAATTTATGTTGAAAACTTTTAATATGCAATTTTTCTTTATTACAATTTAGCTAAGCACTATATCATAACTGAGGTTAGTGTTAGTTTGTTATCTTTGTATCAAAGTAAAGTTGTTTTAGGTTGTATTCCAGTGTTGACTTACTACTCATCTAGTCTTGATGATACTCATTGGCTGTGCTGTGTAAGGGTTAAGCAAGAGTTGCCGGGTTCAGCCAGCACATGTCACCTACACTTTGTATGTGCTTGTATGTTTGTGTGTTTGCTCATTACAACAGGGTTGTAAAATACAATTTTTAAGATAAGTTGTGGGATGAAGAACATAGATCTGTAGGACAGAATCTCACTATAATATTATGAACTTCCAACTTACATGTTGGGTCTGACCAAAGTTTGTTGTGGTATTAATTAGATATTTTTTATTAATTTCGTAGTATACCAAAGTAAAGCATAACTAAGTTTAGTAGATGGCCAGTTACCTGTTAGTGATCAGTGACCCAAGACAACCCCGCTCCTACAGTCTAACAGCCTGTTGTGGACGGGAGTGGTGGGAATGGTCTGGAGTCTTGATAATTCAGGGAACTACTTGTGCAATTATTGAAATAGTAAAAAGTTTCATGCTTTTGATAAATGTAGGTAATGTATGTACAAAAGTGAAGAATATGTTGTAATTCCAATTTGGTCAACTGAAAAGCTTTATATGCCAAGGAATTTTTGTCCTTGGTGTTCTGTATGGAGACAATAGTTTAGTTATTTACATATTTATTTAGATAACTTATTTATTGTATATTTTTCCTTCATCCACCACATATGAGTAGTTTATTATTTATTCTCCATATATTTAAGGTCCAGCGGGTTGTCAGTGAGTCCCTTGAATGTTACCGTAACATTCATGAATCCAAACGATAATGTTTGTGTTGATTCTTATGACAAAGAATTGAAGTTGAGATTTCCAGGTGATTTTTATACATATAGCAGGTATATTCTACATGCAATTATTTCTAAGTTCTTTTCTTCTAATATGTTGAATAATTTTGTTGTGAAGACACAAGTGACCTGAAGATGCATGAGATAGTACTAATACTAAGTAGCTCACATGACCTCTAATTGGTAAACTAACAATAACTGTTGACACCTGAATTGCCGCACATTCTGGTATTCCAAGTTAAATCTATCTATGAACTCACAACCTTTTGCTTGCAAGCTGAGCACCATCACAGAGCTGCCCAGCCTCTCTTCATATTGTAGAATACTTTCCGTTTTAGCATATTCATATCATGCAATAATGTTTTGGCTATGTTAACATAAATTAAGTCTATAGACTGTAGAAAACTTATGGCATTTTTACATAACGTAATATATGCAGAAAAGTATTCCCGTGTTCCAAAGACGAAAGATCTGAGAGATTAGACATGCAATAATATGCAATCAGCTTATGGTACTTTGCAACTGACCAAAGATTACTAATACCTTAAGTCCTACTTATATTACTATGTGTTGTCAACTTCCAAAGGATATTGCAGCACCATTGAGTAAACAAAAGACCATAATTGTTAATATATTTTTATTACAGCCCATCAACTTTTACCACATTCCATATTCCTTAACAGAAAATATTACATAGACGTATGAACACAACCTGGAATGAAAATTAATTGAACACCTCATCCCTTTGCAGAAAATAATACATATTAGTCTACCTGTCTTTAAACCTGGCTTATATCCCCATTAAAAGCGGGTAGCCTAGACAAGGCATTTAGGGTTCAGGGAGATTTTATTCTTTCTTCCCCCTCTCCATCATGTCCTTTCATAAGAGAGAATACAGGAGAGAGAGTTCCCAGACAGCTCGCTCCGTCCCTTTTTGTTGAGTATTACGGTGGAAGTATTCTTGCAGCCTCACCACAAGGCTTAATACAAGTTTTTCTTTCTCTTGTTTTTTTTACATATACCACGCATGTTTTACCCCTGAAGTTGTAGCGTAGACCATCGCTGGTCTCTTAGAAAAAGCACCCAATATATACACATATGCACACCATTCACTCACACATACAGGAGGGTAGGATTCCCAGCCTTCCACTCCAGGATTACAAGGTCACAAATCCTCGGCTTACTCCTGTACCTATTGACTGTTAGGTGTGCAGGAATTACAATGCTTATGAAGGTATACCCATTTTGTTTTCACCCAAACCGGGATTCAAACCAAGGATCTCTCGGTTGTGAGGTAAGCACGCTAACCATTACATAATCAACAAATAAAATATGAAAATAATACAGTACTTATAAAAGATGAAATTGACTACCGTACATACTTTTCTTGGGCAAAATAAGTCAGAAAAATAATTATTCCACTTATTTACACAAAAGGAAAAGAATAGAGCTTTTGACATTTATGTAATATGGCACTTTCAACCTTCAGGTACCAATTAATGTGTGTGTGTGTAAGGTAAGGTAAAGTGTTGGCATATGCTGTAGCTGCGCATAGGTGTGGGCCCTCATCTCCTGTCACATTGGCCTTTGAGCCTGTGGTGGAAATTAATCTGTTACACAGGGACACTGTGACATCCGACTTTCCACAATTTACCTTCCCAGGTTTCCCTAGGTACTCATTTATCTACCAACCCTTTTGGGAGGATGAACAGCATGATGAGCTGTGCATCGAATGCCTTTGTCCGGGACCGAACTCGGGCCAGCGGATTCATAGTCAGATGTGCTAACCACTGCACCACTGCGCCATGTGCTGTGTGTGTGTGTATTCATTAATATCTGCATAACCTCATTACTAGTAGAATGCAGAGATGTGTCAACAATACATAATTTTGCAGTATTTCTTATCCTATCACACTCTTATAATAATTGTTCCTTCCTTTGAATTAATTATAAGAAAAAACATGAAGTTACCGAATGAAAAGGTTATATAGAGTAAGCAAATACTAAAAAGCTTTGTATTAGTTTGCCATAATATTATATAGACACCTGTTTGAAATCCTATAACCGTCCTAAGGTGACTAAATAACAATTACAGGTAGCAGTACAATACTTCCTTTGTCTGCCCATTATATTGAAGCACAACTACCCACATTGAAGGTGGAAAAGGTCAACAGTAATATATATATAAGAAAATATAAAAAGGAATTGAGCAATCTTGACTATATAAACAATGTCTTTTCTTGTTACCACATAAAACAATCACAATACAGTCATAAATGCCACTTGCATGTGCAAAACTAATATAAAAAAAACTTATGCTTACCTACAAATCAATAATACTAAGTTCATTTTAATAATAATTGCAGACAAAAAAATTATCTAACATTTTACGCCAATTAGTCTGCATCTGTCCATTTGTGATTAATTTTACACGTCATTAAGTACCTAATTTCATCTCCAGAGTTTATTGAAAGGGGTGACACAGCCTAGCTTTCGTGTGCGTCATTATATCCATCGTGTAGGTCAAGTTTAAATTCTTGAAAATAAAAGGTAATAATAATTAAACCCATTTCCACGTGAAAAAAAAACATTAAATTTCTAGTGGTTCTTAAAGTTCTTCTTTCGTGTCTGGTGCGGTTTTTTCTTCACTATCTTTCTCCGTTTCAGTTTTTGATATTTTCTGTTCGTCTTTCTCCTCTGCTTTATCAGTATATTCGTCTGTTTTCTTCTCTTCCTCTTCCACCGGTTCATCAGGCGATTCACCACTCGTCTCCTCTTGGTCTGTCTTACCTTCATTATCCGTTTCCTCAGTCTTCATCCTGACACCCTTTCCCTCCACCTCCATGGTAGGTGGACTAAGGTTGAGGCGTCCAAGGTATTTGTTGTAAGGAGACCCAAAGAACAGGTTATCTCCCACCTTCTTTGTCTCGGATATGTGGATAATTCTACCCGAGTCACCCTGCAAGGAGTCCACAATCTTCCCATTCTCATCCACTTCCACTACAATGGTTAAGTTGGACTCTGCCAGGTTCATTGCTGTTATTGGCTCCAGGTGTAAGGTCTGGAAATGAAGGAGTGATGCTTAGTTAGTAGTATGGAAAAAAAAATCAATACAATCAAATATGTATCAGCAATTAAATATATTCTTTGACAAGAGTATACGTACATAAGAATATAAGAAAATAAGGAGGCTGCAAAAGGCCAGTTGACTCACACAAGGCAGCTTCTATAAGAACAAGAAGTTATAGACAACGTAGAGTGCATTAATTACCAACAAGTCTTACCTTATATGCTAACTTTTCAATGTACACACTGGGATAGATATTGTTAATAGCTTCAAAGACTAGCTTCGTAACCGTCGCCAGTCTCAGGAGCAGCTTCCTGACCAAGGGTAGGGAGCCGAGGGCTGAGGAGAGCTGACGGCTGCGTTGAGATTGAACGGACACAAGGGAGATGTAGTACCTGCCTTCTTCACTCTCCCTTATATTATCGGGGAAACCTGGTAACCGGTCTATAAAGATTTCTGACTGACCAGCCTTGGGACCTTTTAACCAATACCTGAAGAGGATGTAAAGATTAGCCACAATTGACAAAGTTTTTTACAAACCTTTTTCATTTATAAATTAATCGATTTATGACGCAATCTGCCTGCCTCCATTAATTCAAAATTAGTGAGTGTGCTATTATGAGAAACTACAATCATGATTATATAGTTTTCAAGATTTCCAACACACACTAAAAATAAATAATAATAATAATAATAATAATAATGACCTATGTACTCTGAACTTGGCTGTCTCAGAGAAAAGTAGAAAATCTTGGTCAGGAGACAACTGCACCCCGTTAGCAAACTGAATGTTCTTGACCAGTACAGTGTTGGTGCCAGTCTTGGGGTCAAACTTGAGGATCCTGGAAGATAAAACACAAAATACTTGATGAAGAAGCACATATACAAAATTATCTTTATAGTATCTGGCTGAAATTCCACTCAAAAGGGGAAGCCAAGATAAGGTGTCTACATGCATCAACATTCATTCATTCACGAGGTATTCATTTTTTTCATAGGAGAGAATACAAAGGAGGGGCTTCCTAGACCCCTCGCTCTGTCCCTTTTGGTCGTCTAATATGATTTACAGAGAACACAGAGGTAGTATTCTTGTCAATCAACACATTTTGAACATAATAAATACAAGTAATATATCACGTCACACTAACCGTCCACTCGGGTCGCTCATAATTTCTGTAATGCTGTCGGCTAGACGCGAGACTGACGATGCATCCGACCAGTAAATGTTGCCGTCATCGTCAACATCCAGGTCATCAGGTAACATGGCCACTGTACCGTCTATCTCTTGGCTTATGTCAAATAGTGGTTCCCTCTCACCTGAAGAAGATATATTTACTTTTTTACACCTTCAGTACAGTAGGATTGATTATTCCTATGTTTAAAGTGGGTATATGACTCACAATATTTCTATAACATGAAACTAAAGAATATAATAATTACTTTAATATGTGGCAATTTCAAACACATCAAGAGTTTATTTCATTATTCTTTTACACAAATTAGACAAAGAGAACTCATACTCTTTTTTCCCTCCATCCTACATTCTAAAATACTTGATGCCCCTTCTGAAAATCTTGCAATAGTTTATGTAAAGTTTATATTACCACCCACCTGTGTCCACGTCCACAGAGAAGAGGCCAAGGTAGGCATCAACCACCAAGAGGCGACCATCAGCACCAAACCTGAGGCCTAAGGGACGCCCACACACATCTTCCTGCCACGGACCCTCTGAGGAAGGCATTACACACAAAACTTTAACGTGAATGCAATGTCTTAATGATAAGGTAAACAAGTATAGAAAAGTGTGTTGAATAAGCTTACTAAAAAGAATTATCAATATAGTCTATCAATTACATTTAAATTGCTATTAAGGCAGCGAGAAATTAGGGACTCATGATGAATACAATTATAAGGAACTGATGCAGAATTGCTAAACCTGCCAACTCAATCAAAATTATAATATATATGCTAAATCAACATGGCTTGGTTGTATTCCATGTGTATAAAACTTCTTTTTTTTTTATTATACAACTATCCGTTCCCTACATGCAATTTGGCATTCAAATGAAAAGTAACACACCACCTCACAATAAATGTTACCCTTACATATACTTAAATATTTTTGTCATTCACATTTTTCTCCAAACTTTATACCATTATTTGTATTTAGTTTCCTTATAGTATGTATTATTATTTTTCAATGGTGATATTTAAGTTAAGTTAAAATCTTGCATGCTGAGGAAGTGTTTCAAATACCAACAGATAAAAACCTTTGGAACACACCGCCAAAGCTTCCTTATATTCTTATGTTCTTGTCTCTATTCAAGCCTTTGCTGACTTCCATTAAGGAGAATATTAGGTTGTACTTCACATCATGCATTTCAATCATTAGTCATATATATCCATTAGAGTTTAGTTTAGTGGAAAGGGTCATGACCTTGTAATTTCATGCTGCTCAATTCTAATCCTAAGATACAAGTGCCAACGCAGGTCTCCCACCACATCCAGGTCCAATGGAGGTCACGATCTTGAAGTGGTCAAACCTTGGTCCCCACAACCGTAGTATCTTGCCGCCGTGGAGACTCACAAAGATCTCTTCATCACCCCGGGACGCTATTGACTCTGGCCCGGTAATTTTTCCATCTAGGATCCTCTCAACATGGTTCAGCTTGGTGTTCCTGGCTAAGGCTCCTTCCAATGGCAAAGGAGGTTCAAGCCTACAAGGAATTTAGTGAGATTTATAAACTAGTAATGGCTCTACTATAGATTTATAAAGTAGTTATGGCTCTACTATAGATTTATAAAGTAGTTATGGCTCTACTATAGATTTATAAAGTAGTTATGGCTCTACTATAGATTTATAAAGTAGTTATGGCTCTACTATAGATTTATAAAGTAGTTATGGCTCTACTATAGATTTATAAAGTAGTTATGGCTCTACTATAGATTTATAAACTAGTAATGCCCCTACTATAGATTTATTAACTAGTTATGGCTTTACTATAGATTTATAAAGTAGTTATGGCTCTACACATAAAGTAGTTAGCTACTATACAAATAAGTAGCTTAGTACACATTTATTAATACAACAAATAAGTATTATATTACAGAAATAACGTAACCGGATTATGCATTAAATTCCTATCACACACACAACACTTTTTGACTCAATTTTAACAGTCAGCCACACAACACGTTCTTACTTTTCATACGCATTGTAGAACACTTTTGACTTAATTCTAATAGTGAGCTACACAACACCAATCCTTACTGTTCATATGCATTGTAGGTGACGTGTGGTGGTAAGCCAGGTAGCAGCACAAACACCAGTAGCAGAACACCTAGATCCACTACTAGACGCACAGAACGCCACACAAGCCTGCCCAATAACCCCATCTTATCACAACCTGGAAAAATATAACAATCAATTAATTTATTCCATTCAAGGAGAAGGAGAAAAAGTGTTGGGTAGAGGCTGGAATTTTTGACCTCAAAGGCAAGGAAATCAAGCCATTTGGTATAAAAGGTAAGGTTTTTTCTATAATTATAACTAAATACTTTATTTTTTATTATATAGTGCCATACACAGAGTAAGATAGAGTAAGATATTGCCTCTATGTAACAGTGAAAGATATATCAAAACTATTATTATAGCTAGTATTATAGCTAGAAATAGGGCCAACAAGATACTGGGATTTATTAGTAGGTGTGTGACAAATAGGAGTTCTGAGGTCATTCTGGGGTTGCATTTAGCGCTAGTAAGACCCCCACCTAGATTATGCAGCTCAGATTTGGTCCCCTTATTATAGGAAGGATATAGGCTCCTTGGAGGCAGTCCAGAGAAGAATGACCAAGATGATTCAGGGGCTGAGAAATTTACCCTACAAAGATAGGTTAAAACGTCTTAATCTCCACTCCCTAGAGAGAAGGAGGGGAAGAGGGGATATGATTGAGGTTTTCAAATGGGTAAAAAGAATTAATAAGGGAAACATTGATCAGGTTTTAGAATTTAGTAGTCAGGATAGGACACGTGGAAATGGGTACAAGGTAGAAAAACTTAGGTTCAGGACAGACATAGGTAGATATTGGTTCACTAACAGAGTGGTGAACGATTGGAATAGGCTGGGTAGACACGTAGTAAGTGCTGAGTCAATAAGTAGCTTTAAAAGACAGTTGGATCAGAGTATGGATAGGGATGACAGGTGGGATGGCTAAATATTGGATTATTCCAAGGGTGGGGGACAAGGAGCTGCCTCGTGTAGGTCATTAACTGGCCTCTTGCAGTCTCCTCATTTCTTATGTTCTTAAATTCAACTGAACCTAGCCTAACTTAACCTAACCTAACTTATCAAAACTAAACTTAACCTAATAAAATCACTATATTCCCTTAATCATAGAATGTCAACTTAAAAAAATATATATCCATGTTTTTGGTTATATATAAAATTTCCATGAAGACTTGCAAGGCTTTCCAAAAAATCCCCAACTGGAAGGGGTCAGAGCTCCCCCTAATTAAGTGACAATCCTAGCAAGCAATACATGATCATCTTATTTTATAGTTAGTAGTTATATTACATCCTTTAACCCTTAAAATATAGACTAAAAAGAAAATTATGTCACCTGTTTGGACGGATTTCTTCTTTAACTTTCTCTATTTCGTTCTTTATCTATTCTTGTGTCTAGTTAATTTGTGTTTCTGGTATATATACTTAATTCTTTCAGTCCATAGTTTATTTATTGTACTCTTTCTTTGTTTTAATTGGTTGTTATCACTTGTCAGAGTATATAAAATAGGTAGTTAGCCGGTGGCCGGTTGTTAATTCTCTCTTTTTTTTCTGTCTTATTGCTAAGGCTAGCTCGGTCCCTTGATATACTTCGGCTATGTGTTTAATTCAATTACTTATAGAATACTAGAATACTATTGAAATTTTAAGCTGTGGTAAGGAATGTATGTGAGGAAAAATAGAAAGGTTTATGAAATTATAACTACTGACGATAATTTAACTGTATTTCTTGGGATCCGAAACATACACATACACATACACATACATTGTGAGAAGAATCCATCATTACCAGACACACATATACTTTATTTACTGATCTCATAATGAAATCTCCTTTTGAGTACACCTGCCTCCATAAAACAAATAAGTGTCCCATTAAAATACTTAGAAAACTGACATTCAGACGACATAGTGACAGCTAAATGCCACTTCTTCAACCATATCATAATTCTTCTTCCAGGCTTAGTACAACACTCTACGTTAAATAACATTATCAAAATATACGGAAAATTTCATTAGCGTCAATTAGTTACCATATCCCTAACCTTTACTCTATAGAAATCCAAAGACCTATTTTTCGAGATGTCTTTTGGCGGTTCTCACAAACTCTAGGAACTCTTTGGTCGAGTTTCAGAGGAGTTGAAAGATGATTTACAAATACAAAAATACATCCCATACCTTTAATCACCTACTCAAACGCCATTCAATAACCTAATAACCTCTAAATAGACTCAGTGTGTAAGATCAGGAAGTAAAAGTAGATATATAAAGTAATATGTGAGACCTTGGAGTAGTGGCGGGGCTGTCAAGGTAGAAGTAGGAAACGAGGGAAGGAATTGCAATCCTAACCAAATCCTTTACACGATGGTTAAGGCACGAACTCAGGCATATAGAGTTGTTATGTTAGATTATGTTCAACAATGGACAATGATATCAACGACTGGCATGCTGAACAAAGATATAAACTCATACAAGGATAGATTGAAACGTCATTTTAGAATCAGACATTTAATGAAAGAGAAATATAGTTTGTCAAGGATGTTATTTTTTTTTTATCTTGGTTTGTTTGTTAATCGGTTTCCAGAAATAAGTTATGTGTGGATTTTTACGAGTGATTAGCAACAAGTGATTAGTTTTGGGGAAAGATTGGCTACTCAAACCTATGATTCAGTAAAGGTGAGGTGACTACGGCCTTAGCACATCCCACGCCAGCCCTTTGCTCACCCTATTGCGTCACCCTTAGCGAAGGTTGATATCTCCGAACGATCTTTTTTATTGGTCTCCTTATTTATTTATTTTTTTTTACTACGTATTTGCGTTTGAATTTGGGAAAAAAGGATTTGTGTGGTCTGTTGTTTTGACTTAGTTTTACATATTCTGAGTAGATGTTTTTTTTTCTTCTTTTTTTCCTGTAGTTTATTTGACCATAATTCAAATAAATCGTTTCTTTCCTTGCCCTTTACGTAGCCCGACCTTGCTGTTCAAATCATGTGTGTGTGTGTGTGTGTGTGTGTGTGTGTGTGTGTGTGTGTGTGTGTGCCTTTGTGGAAAATGCATAGCGGCAGTGGAGATACAGGAAGGAAAAACAGGGAACATTATGAGGTTTGACGTGTGGGAAGATATACTGCATAAAAAAAATACAGCTCTCATTCCTTATATCCTTGAATTATCTTCTTGAAATGCTGAAAAAAATATACTGCATGTTTTTCACGTTTATATCAGGATTGCTTACCTTAGTGATAGTAAAGAGGATGAAGTGATGAAGTACAACGAACCACATCACGTAAATTTCAGGTATTAAAGTTGCCGTGTTTCGTCCTGCATTGAACTGCTTTTACCCCCCTCCTCCTCCCCCGCCCCCCACACACCTTCCTATGACTCACTCACTCCCTTCCTTCCTCGCCTCATTTTCAGTTCCTTCCTGACGCCACCACTTCCTCTCTCCCTTCCTCCCGGGACCCGATGCTCTGTCTGGCTACCACCACAAAAGCCTCGCTGACATTTTTTTTGCTACCGACCCAAAATAGTTCCATTATAATATAAAACAAATTCCAAGGATAAACTCGCTTCCCGGAATAAACAGCTTAAGGGCTTTTCCGTATCTGTTTGGTGTGTGGGTCGTTTTTCACGGTCATGTTCTTCATGTATTATTCATGTTAACAGTTCTTCTCCTGAGAGCTGCCAGTTTTGGGAGACGTGATTATAAGAACACGAGTTATTATCTGGGTGTCTGTCGCATCTAATTATGATTAAAATTCCCTCCTCCCCCACACACACATAAAAAGCCGTCTAACAATGTAGCTTCGTGATACATTATTGAGTATCAGCCTCACTCTTGCCCCAACTGACAACCACTAAAGTAAGATCTGTCGGTGGTGGTGGGAGGTGCCCTTTTCGGCCCCATGGGATCCCTACCTTCCCTCCCATGCGCTTTACTCCCCGCCTCCCTTCCTCCCTGCTTCTCCGGCAACCCCCTCCCTCCAGCCAACGTTCCTTCAGGGCTGTCACTGAGTTCCATGTCTTCCTTATTAGTAGTTGTATTAGTAGGTGTGGTGTATTAGTTACTATCATTAGACAAGGTTAACGGTTTGCAATCTTATAAATCACCTGTAAGTATCAGGTGAGCTGTGTATGAGGAGGTATAAGGTGGAGGCGTGAGCGTCCGTCCACCTTCCGAGGCTGGAGTGTCTACCTGCGCGGGACTTCCTTGTTCTGGGCTGGCGGGCAGGTGTTGGGCCGCCCCTCCAGCCCGGGATCAGCTGTTGCTCTCAGCTGCTCTCCCGGCAGCCCGTCGTAAACACCAGCCAGTGTGAGTCTGGCTGTGAAAGGGGGAGGATTGCCGCGTCTCGTCCGCGCTAAGGCGTTCACCATGTGTCACATATTGTCACAGTGATTTTTATGTTGTTAGTGACTTAAGGTGGTGGTGGCGGTGCGGGTGTGGGAGTGTAACAGTGTGTGGGACCCGCCGGCTGGCAGCCTCTGGCCTCATGTTCAGGAGCCTCCGGACCATCGACAGGTATACTCGCGAGGTGTTCCACTCCAGCTCCGAGTCGTGCAAGCGGCCGCCGTACAGCAGCCTGGGCGCGGGGGCTGGACACGCCGCCACCTACGACTGGATCTACCGCGGCTCGGGGGCGACTATGCCTCCCCTGGTGCGGCCCCACGACCCGACCGCGGCGGCCTACCTCATGGGGTCCCCCGAGGGCGAGGTGAAGACCAAACTCAAGTGCGTGCTGGTCGGGGACGGCTCGGTAGGCAAGACATCACTGGTCGTCTCCTACACCACCAACGGTTACCCCACGGAGTACGTCCCCACCGCCTTCGATAACTACAACGGTAAGCTCCTCCAGCCCTCCAGCGGCGCCTCAAGCAGCCTCACCATGCCTGTAATCCTCTCAACTCACTCAAGTAATGCAGGAAACAATCAAACACACACCTTAGGTCATACATGTAACTTTCCCGTGGGAACGAAAGACCCTAAGTTACATTTTTGATGTACTACATTCAGTGACAATGGGAATGGGCGGCGCGTCAGCTGTTCCACCCCCTAAAAAAATGCCCGCTCATCCCTATCAAGGCGCCCTAGATCAGAGTCCCTCCCTCTGTAGCGCCACATGTGCTTGCGAGGCGGCGGGGCTGGGCTGGGCTGGTCACGTCCTTGGGTTTCTTTCTTTGTGCCTCAGGGATAGTGTGGTCTGGTGTTAGTCCAGAAAGTTTGGTGTTCGTCCCGAGGGAGAAACTGGCGTATACTTTTCTGTTTTCTGTTTACTAATCGGTGTTGTTCGGTTTCCCTTCCCTTCCTCGTGTTCATTGCTCTCTCTTAAGGTTATTTCCGCCCTATCTACGCCTATAAGCCTGTTTATCTAGGGCTTTTGGGCTGTCTATTGGCTGTGGTTGGCATTATGGGCTGCCTGGTGCGGCTCTTCCTCACTTGCCCTTAACGAAGTTCTTCCTGCTTCTCTCTCTCTCTCTCTCTCTCTCTCTCTCTCTCTCTCTCTCTCTCTCTCTCTCTCTCTCTCTCTTCTATTCACGTAGCTAGCTCGGGTGAAAGTGTTGATGGAGGTGGTGCTGTGCGAAGGGGGGTGGGGGGGAGGGGCTGACGAAGGTGGGCGGTTGGAGGGAGAGAGAGAGGAGGTAGTAGTAGTAGGTAGGTGAGGACGTCAAGGCATCAAACCAATCAATGAACAAGGGAAGCTGCAGTGAGCAATGTGTCCACCAATACAGGGAAAGAATATATACAACGCCTCAGACAACTCAACTCACTCCACATACACACATCGCTCTACACACACACACACATACACACACGCACACGCACACACTCTCTCTCCTTCTCTATTATCATCCATCCACCCGTTCGTTCCGCCCGCCTCTGCGCCCTGTCTGTCTGTCAGCCATTGTTTCCATCTTGGTTGCTACGGCCCAACAATTTTCCACGAGCTGCTGGGAGTCTATAGTTTTCCAATGTACTCTTTTTCCCTTCATTCAGCCGTCACTCAATGCCTTCCACACCCGTAACGCACGTGTTTCTCTCTCTCCCTACTTCCCTACCGCCCTTGTGTATGCTGTGACGTCACGGGTATCCAGAGAGGGAGAGGAGGAGGGGGGAGGGTGTCTCGGCCTGTTTGACCTCAGTACAGAGAGAGGGTTTTCTGTTTCTGTTGATATTGTATTACTAACTACTGTTCCCCATTTTCTATTGCAGTCGTGGTGAATGTGGACAACCAGCCAATCAGACTCCAGCTCTGCGACACAGCGGGTCAGGTGAGTTCACGCTAATTGGCTATAAGGTGTGGGTGCCTTGCTGCTAGGTCATCAGTGCCTAGCTAGGATACGGTACCTCTCTCTCTCTCTCTCTCTCTCTCTCTCTCTCTCTCTCTCTCTCTCTCTCTCTCTCTCTCTCTCTCTCTCTCTCTCTCTCTCTCTCTCTCTCATTCATTCCCGTGCAGCTCGCCAAATAAGGGTGGGCCCCGTTCGAAACCCGTCGTCACCCACGGGTTTCATCTTGCCTATACTGGGAGGCGGTGTGGGTGTCGCCAGCAAGCATGTGTAGTGGTGGTGATGGTGATGATTGTGGTGGTGGTGGTGACTTTGATTATGGTGTTGATAGTGATGATAGAGACAGGGCAGGTGGTTTCATTATTTTTTTATTTTCCTTTTTTTTTGTGTGTGTGTGTGTGTGTGTTATTATTGAAGGTGGTGGTGATGCTGAACTGATAGTGTGTGTGTGTGTGTGTGTGTGTGTGTGTGTGGCTGCATGTGTGTGTGTGCGTGCGTGCGTGTGTGCCAGAGGAAGAGGGGGAAGGGGGAGCGGATGACTCACACTTGAAGCTGGAGGTGTTAAAGGTGAGGGTGTGTGAGGTCTCCCCGCCTCTCCCGCCCTTCCCGCACACACACACACACATACACATACACACACACACACATACACATACACTCACCCACTTCCCGCCACTGCAACCCCGCCCCCACCCACACCGGCGCCGAGAGGATGGGTGAGTGGGTGTTGGCGTTCCAGGGAGAGAGAGAGAAAATAGGGGGCAGTCAGACCTGTTTCAGAAGGG
>JAPQNM010000046.1:2242846-2245346 GCA_029783475.1 Metacarcinus magister
CCCCTCTCCCTCCCCCTTCCTATCTCTTTTCTTCCCCCTTTACCCGCCCTTCTCTCCTCCCCTCGACCTTCTCCTCCTCCTCCTCCTCCCCTCTCCTC
Organism: Metacarcinus magister; assembly: GCA_029783475.1. Lineage (NCBI taxonomy): Eukaryota > Metazoa > Arthropoda > Malacostraca > Decapoda > Cancridae > Metacarcinus > Metacarcinus magister. The sequence goes on from JAPQNM010000046.1 coordinate 2,242,945, forward strand.
CTCCTTCCTCCTCCTCCTCCTCCTCCTCCCTCCTCCTCCTCCTCCTCCTCCCCAGGCAACATAAGTCTTGTTGGGCCTCCGGTAGGCCTCCTCTTCCCTCCTCCCTCCCCCACCACCATCACCACATCTCTCTATTTCTCTCTCTCTCTCCTCTCTCTCTCTCTCTCTCTCTCTTCTCTCTCTCTCTCTCTCTCCTCTCTTGCACTCCTTGCTCTGGTCAGTCCTTTAATTTTGTCAACACAGATAAGCGAGAGAGAGAGAGAGGAGGAGAGAGATGAGAGAGACGAGAGAGAGAGAGAGAGAGAGAGAGAGGAGAGAGAGAGGAGAGAGAGATGAGAGAGAAAGAGAGACAGAGAGAGAGAGAGAGAGAGAGATGGGTGGGTGGGTGGGTACAAAGGGGTGGGGGGTGGGATGTGGGTTGCTCGGACGGACAGCCAAGACTTGGGTGGGCGGGTTAGGTGGGTACTTTGGGGGTGGGCTGGGTGGGTAGGGACTGAAGGGTGGGATGGGTGGGTGGGGTGGGCATGTTAGCAGCTGGGTGGGTGAGGGCGTGATGGCATGGAGTGTGTCTGTCTGTCTGTATGTTGTGTGTGTGTGTGTGTGTAGTTAGATAGAGTGGGTGTGGGCGGTCGAGCAGGCGTGTGTGTGGATGTGGGCGTGGATATGGGTGAATGGATGAGGGTGTTAGTGTGGATGAGTGATTTTAACCTAACAACTCCAATAATTTCCTAACTTTGCTCTTTTTTCAGTGAGAGAGAGAGAGAGAGAGAGAGAGAGAGAGAGAGAGAGAGAGAGAGAGAGAGAGAGAGAGAGAATGAAATTGTCCCGGTTGCCAGCTGTCCATGAAGCCCTAAGGGTCCCTCTGTCCCCTCCTTCCTCTCTTCCCTCCATCCTTTCACGCTCTTCCTTCTCACTCGATCTCTGGAGAAAATTTACACCCACTGAGAGAGAGAGAGAGAGAGAGAGAGAGAGAGAGAGAGAGAGAGAGAGAGAGAGAGAGAGAGAGAGAGAGAGAGAGAGAGAGCGCTGTGTAAAAACTGAAGAAACATGAACTGAAGGAAAGTGAGTGCTCGGAATTTAGTACGAATAATGCAGTTTTTTGAGAGAGAGAGAGAGAGAGAGAGAGAGAGAGAGAGAGAGAGAGAGAGAGAGAGAGAGAGAGAGAGAGAGTGAGAGAGAGAGAGAGAGAGAGAGAGAGAGAGAGAGAGAGAGAGAGTAAGAGAGTAAGAGAGAGTCTTTCCTCAGGCCAGGTAAGAAGAGGAGGGGGGGGGAGGAGGGCCATACACCCTAATGATGGAAGTAGAAAGGCGTGGCGGCTGGGCAGGTAATATGGGTCTCTACGATTTTAGGCCCAACTCCTTACCTCCTCCCTGAGCCTCCCTCCCGCACGCTGTCGTCATGGAGGAGGCTTTGGGGGACGCAGGAAGGGTATTGCGTGAGTACAGACAGACGGTGGTGATGGTGGTGGTGGTGGTTCCTACAAGCTATCTTCAGCATCACACTCATATAAACACATCTTAACGTACCACCATAGGGTTGTAACCTCACTCAAGGGCATTAAAATATATAAGTATTCATCAGTACGTTCATGCGGCGTAAAAGGAACGTAAATGGAATATGTTATGCCCCTTTTTTTTTTTATGTATGAGGTCTGATACAAGAAGAATTGCCTCAAGCGACATCTCCCGGTACGACAACATTTCCCGAGGCTCCGGCAGCAAAACATTCCTGCTCTGCCATGCTGCTTCGCCTCCCAGCTGGGATCAACTTGAGGAACGGGACACTATTATATTTTTTACCAAGCATAATATAAACTTACATACATACATAGTTTCTTTACAATAATATCATTCCTCCACTTCAAATACAGCTCATGGGTGAACGCTCTCTCATTCACGACGGGTACAAAGATGGGTGAAGTTATAAATAATGGCTCTTTGGAATGCATGGGAGGAAGGGAATGGGGAGGGGGGAGAGGTGGTAAGCTAATGGTAATACATCAAAACGTCACACAATCGGGAGGAAGGGATAATGAATGGGTGTGCTGGGTAGTGAGTGGGGTGGGAGAGAAGCTGAGATTACTAAGGGGAGAGCAAGAGGGTACAGGAGCCAGGCAAGAGAAGAGAGATATACCAGAGCTCACTGCGCCATGTAAGCTTCATGTAAACAGTGGGTTAGGTTAGCTAACAGGAACCTTGTTTGTGTGTGTGTGTGTGTGTAAGTGTTAGTATGTTACCTGGAACTGGCGAGGGAGGATGGGGGGGAAAATATCAGGAAAATAACTGAAACGAAGGTCACAAAAGGAAGTAAACAAGATGGAAAGTATAAATTGTTCGAGGAAATAGATGGAAGAAAATACTGAGAAAGGAGAGACAGAAGAAATATTTGAAAGAATGGATGGA
>JAPQNM010000046.1:2250346-2287846 GCA_029783475.1 Metacarcinus magister
GACAAGTGGATGTACAGTTTTATGACAATGGGTGTAGTGGAAGGGTATGTATGTAGTAATGTTGAGTAGCAAGGAGGCAGGGAGCGTAGCAGGGTGTTACAGGGGTGGGAGGGCGGTAACAAAGCGACAAGCACGGGTGGGTGAGACAAGGCAAGGCAAGGTGGGTGATAGTAGGTGGTGGGTGGTGGGTTGGGTTGGGTGGAGAAGAGATGACAGATAGAGGGAGGGCAACGAGGACGCGGGGAAGGTGACAGGGGGGAGAGGTAGAGACGCTGAGGGAATGACAGGGAGGGTATAGGGTGGCAGGGGATGCTGGGAATGCCCTCTGAGCCATCACACGGAAGGTGCTTTGGGCTTTGTCTTGTACACCCGTGATGATGATGGTGCTGATGATGATGATGATGATGCCTGGATGGACCGGGCAGCAGCAGCAATCGTGAGGATGGACCACGACTCCCCTGGCGACGTTCATCCACACGGACCACCTTCCACGCCACCGCCTGCCGCGTTGACGGGGGTGGCTTCAGCAGGGTCCGTGTCGAGTGGCGATGGTGGTGGTACTGACGTGGTGGTAGGGAGGAAAGGGTTGTGGTAGCGAGGGGAGACCACCCGCGGGTCCTGGAGGCTGTGAGGTGAGGGGCACGGTGGGTGGTGTGCATGGGGGCGCGGGGGTAGGGAACTGAGGGAAGGATGGGGGGAGAGTGAGGGGTAAGAAAGATGGGTGAGGGCTTTTGTGGAGGGTGAGTATAGGATGAGGGGTCGGGTGGTGGCTCGGGGCGGCGGGGGGCGGGGGGGGAGTATACGGTGGGTGGGCAGGACGGCCGGCAGCGTCACCAGCATCCTTGGTAGAGGTCACCCGCGGGTACCACTGACGGAGGCCGCGTCGGGCAGGTTGGCAGCCCTGGCCGAATTCCGTGTGGGTCAGAGTTCATTGTGATGTTCTTCCCGTCTCCTGAGTCTGCCGCTGGGGTGGGGCTGTTGGCCGTGGCGTGTGTGAGGCCCTTGCTGCTGGAGGCACGACACTGGGCCTTGGCACTGGCTGGCGTGGCCTCGAGTATGGCGCAACTCTCGACTCTTGACTCTTCTTACTCCTGTGGGTGGCGGCCGGTAGGGCTGTGGTGGTGCGGGCGTTGGTAAAGGTCCGTAGGCTGTGGTAGTGGTGATGGAGAGGTGGTAGAAGCCTTGAGTGTGCTAGGTGTTGGTGATGTGCTGATGTGGTGGCTACGAGTGTGTGGTGATGGTGCCCCATGCCTCAGGGAAACGACACTTGCTTACTCACCCAAACCTGCTGGGGGAAGGGTGACGAGAGAGAGAGAGAGAGAGAGAGAGAGAGAGAGAGAGAGAGAGAGAGAGAGAGAGAGAGAGAGAGAGAGAGAGAGAGAAGAGAGAAGGGAAGGTGAAGGTAGCGAGGAACGTTTATGAATGAGCAGTTTCGTTCATTGATGACAATTGATGCCAGGTGAATGGGTGACCCTCCCGCTAGCCACTACCACACCGGACACCCGCCCCTGCCCTTCACTACCCTTCCTCCTTCCCCTGCCCCTTCCCCTTCCCCTTCCTCTACCCTCCCCTCCCGTGTACCCTCAACCCATCGTCTTTACCCACTTCCCACTTCCCCAAAAACATATCCCCTCCCCTCCCTCCTCTCCCTCTCCTCCTCCTCCTCCTCCTCCTACCTCTGCCCTTTCACAACTGGTGGTATTATAGTACGTAAACTTCTCCCACACACATGAGAGAGAGAGAGAGAGAGAGAGAGAGAGAGAGAGAGAGAGAGAGAGAGAGAGAGAGAGAGAGAGAGAGAGAGAGTTACACACAGACAAACAGATAAACATGCAATAAACAGCGACCTCCAGAAGAAAATCAAGCAAACAAACAAACAAAGAAAATAGTTTTAGATTCATATTTACAGCAGAGTTGAAATTCTACTTGAGTGAGAGAGAGAGAGAGAGAGAGGAGAGAGAGAGAGAGAGAGAGAGAGAGAGAGAGAGAGAGAGAGAGAGAGAGAGACTATATATATACACAGGAACTATAATGAATGGATACAAGGTCGTCGAGGCCCGCTGTCCATATGTGTGTGTGTGTGTGTGTGTGTGTGTGTGTGTGTGTGGAGCCAATATAAATATTATCCATTTTTATTCTGTAGCTGTATACAAAACAACCACACCCATTTTACTCTACTCTCTCTCTCTCTCTCTCTCTCTCTCTCTCTCTCTCTCTCTCTCTCTCTCTCTCTCTCTCTCTCTCTCTCTCTCTCTCTCTCTCTTATTGCTTTCATGTGCCGCGAGTTATTTCTCTTTATTGACACGCCTCACATAACCTTCTCTCTCTCTCTCTCTCTCTCTCTCTCTCTCTCTCTCTCTCTCTCTCTCTCTCTCTCTCTCTCTCTCTCTCTCTCTCTCTCTCTCTCTCTCAGCAGATGGATGGAGCGATAAAGAGAGACCCACGAACCTGTTAATAAAGGTTGGGGGGGGGGTTGAGGGGTGTTAAGGGGGGGTGGGGAGGTTTTGCATTGTTATACTATTGAGGTTGTCACGCCCTGCTTACTCTCTCTCTCTCTCTCTCTCTCTCTCTCTCTCTCTCTCTCTCTCTCTTTCTCTCTCCTCTCTCTCTCTCTCTCTCTCATTCTTTTGTCTATCTGTAGGTATGCAAAAATAGATCTAAGAGAGAGAGAGAGATAGAGAGAGAGAGAGAGAGAGAGAGAGAGAGAGAGAGAGAGAGAGAGAGAGAGAGAGAGAGAGAGAGAGGTCACAATATCTACGTCATTTAGCGTCATTTGCAACAGCCTAGCATCCAATTGCCTCAGCTTGACTTTCACCACCTCCCCCCTACCCCCCCTTCTTCCTCCTCCTCCTCCTTCTCCTCCTCCTCCTCTCTTCCCCAACTTCCTTTCTTTCTTTCCTTTCCACTTCCTGAGCTGGTTCGTCTGTCTGGGTGGTATTATCTCTCTCTCTCTCTCCCTCTCTCTCTCTCTCTCTCTCTCTCTCTCTCTCTCTCTCTCTCTCTCTCTCTCTCTCTCTCTCTCTCTCTCTCTCTCTCTCTCTCGTAACCTTGCCTCATATTTCTCCTCCTCCTTATTCTCCCTCCGTCATTCCAGTTTATTTATCCTCTCTCTTCATTCCTCTTCATTCCTCTCCTTTATTCCTCCTCCTTCTCTCCTTCCACCTTTCATTAAGCCTGACATCACCTCTCCTCCATCCTCCTTCCCCCCCTCCCTTCCTCCCTCCTTCTTCCCTTCATGTCTTCTCCTTCATCTTTTCGTAATTTTCAAGATGACAATAATATGATAAAAATGAGATTCTATTTCTGCATTTTTTCCATTTTTTTTCATTTTTGTTTACGAATTTATGTTGTAATTGTTGTTGTTGTTGTTGTTGTTATTGTTGTTATAAGGGATGGTGATGGTGAAGGGAAGGATGGTGAAAGTAGTGTAGATAACAGTGACGGATAATGATTGTAGGTAGCGGTGGTGGTGGTGATGGTGGTGGCAGTAATAAAAGAGGAGGTGGTGGTGTCTGTGGTAGGTGGTGATAATCAGCAGCCTGGGAAGGGGGGGGGGGGGGCATTAGTGTCCTTCCTTAGCCACCCACGACGAGAAACCTACCACCTCTATGCCCTAAAATGCCCCATGATACCCATTCTCACCTTTCCACTTCCTTCCATACCCACACCTACGAAAGTGGAGAAGTGGAAGAATATGAAAAAATAAAATAGCCATGATAGGGAAGCGAAAGGGAAGGACGATAAATAGAAAACTAAAAGAGAGGAAGAAGAGAAATGAAAGAGGTATGATAAGGAAGAGGAAGGGAGGGAGATGGGAGTGTAAGGAAGAGGAGAAATGGAAGAATGTGGACGAATAGAAGGTCAGTGGAGGGGAGTGGAGAGTGGAGAGCCGTCTAAAGGGTGGAGGGGAGGGTGGTGGAGGGGGAAAGGGGTGGAGGGGAGTGGTAATTGTGACCCGCGGGGAAGTAATCATAGGCTTTTGAACTTAACCGAGAGATGAGACAGTCCAGGGCTTCTCTCCACCTCTCCTCCACCTCTCCATCTTACCTCCATCGACCCTCTTCTTCCTTCCTCTCCACTTCCTGAATGAGAGAGAGAGAGAGAGAGAGAGAGAGAGAGAGAGAGAGAGAGAGAGAGAGAGAGAGAGAGAGAGAGAGAGAGATGAGATACTTTAAAATTGGGAAGTGACCGAAGGGAAGTGGTAAGGGGGGGGGGCGAAGGGGAAAGGGGGGGGCGTGACCTTGCAGCTGTGTTGGGAAGTGGCCAAGGACACCCATTAGCCTCCCACGTACACACACACACACACACACACACACACACACACACACACACACACACACATACACATACACATACACATATATACACACTCACCTAATCTGATTCTCCACATATACATACCCGTCCATCACTCAAACATTCCACGTACACACACACACACACACACACACACACACACACACACACACACACACACACACACACACACATAAAAAAAAACCGTACACACCATTCAACTTTCCATATATATCTAAACTCGTATCTTATATGTGTTTATGTGAGTGTACGTTTCTCACACACACACACGTACACACAAACACATATACATCATAATCTTCCACTTAAGTGCAGATTATGTCCTCCCACGTTGGTTAGTGAAGAACATCGATATATTGTGACACACGCGCGTGCAGTTTGTCCTTGGCTACAACAACGTGGTTATTCAGAAGTATGTGAAAGCGGCAGCGCAGGCAAGAGTGATTTGTAAAGATGTATTCCTTGTCAGGGCTAAGAAACGCGGGAGTAAGTACACAACAGTCAACGCCGCCTCACAAAGCTAACCCAACCAGCATCAAAATAAGATGGAAGGTGGCTCTCCAACCTCCCACTTGACTGACGGTTGTTGTGTTACTTATGAAAGGTGGAAAAGTTTAGTTCGGACCCAAAGGAGGCACGGAAAGTTGTAATGAAAAATGATAATTCTGACTTAGCCGACTCGACCGAGAGACCGTCCGCTGATCTTCACTCAATTTATCGTTTTCTTTTCCTAAATTGTCATCATTATATATTCAGTTAATCCCAAAGTTTCATGTTATTTCATTTATATATTCCTTGAAATATATCAAAAGTAATAATTAATAATAATTCTAAGACGACTAATTATAATGTTTTCTTACTAATATTGGATCATCACTATATTTAGAAAATCCATCAGTTTTAAGGTATTTCTTTTCTGTTACCGCGACCTTGCTTAGCCGTGCCCTGCCATGCTAATAGAAGGTGTGTCTGCCTGTCTGCCTGCCTACTGTCTCCTAGTACTACCTGCTTCATCACACACATCCTGCACGAGTCCAACACACACACACACATTCACTCCCAGCCTGCACGTCTCTATACGCCTACACACCCTCCCTCCCTCCCTCCCTAACGTGCTCTGAACACTAATGTACACAAATAACTTGGCATAACTTGTTTTTATCTATCAGTACACAAGGTTTCCAATGATTGTGTGAAAACGTACACAAAGCTCCCAGTCAATTGATCTTCGCTGTCACTAGGGAAACTATCATCATCAGCAGCAGCATCATTATCTTACATTTTTCTATCTGAGCCGGAAGGGGGAGGGAGGAGGGCGACCTAAGGGTTATGGGTCACACCTCTAGTAGGTCAGGTAGCTAGATGTCATGACCCCTCCTCCCCCCCACCTCCTTCTTCCCCTCCTTCATAGCCTATTGTTCACCTCCTCTTGTCTCCGTCACAGCAACGGGGGCGGGGCACTAGGCAGTGTGTGTGTGTGTGTGTGTGTGTGTGTGTGTGTGTGTGTGTGTGTGTGTGTGTGTGTAGGTGTGGGTGTCGGCGGCGCGTTTGCATAAGATTAGGTTGCGCCACACACTCAATATCATACAACTCGTTTTTAGTTTAGTTATTACAAAAAGAAGAAAAAAAAAGACAAGGAAATGATGATGAGAAAAAAATATATGGAACAGGAACAGGAAGAAGTGAGAGAAATAATATAACGATAATATAGAAAAAATGTGATAATGAGGAGGAAAAATGAACAAAAATGAGAGAGAGAGAGAGAGAGAGAGAGAGAGAGAGAGAGAGAGAGAGAGAGAGAGAGAGAGAGAGAGAGAGAGAGAGAGAGAGCTCAAACCAGTCGGTATACAAGTGGCTTTAGTGACCTTGGGACGACGCGACTGGCTAAGGTAATGACAAGCAGGTGCCCAGGTGCGAGTGGGGGGCTAGGGGGCATAGGGGGCGTGGGGCAGGTGAAGGGGGAAGGGCAGTGGGCATTGAAGGGGGGGTAAGGGGTAGTCATGCAGCAGGTGGCAGGCAGTAAAGGGGGTTTTAGGGGGGAGAAGAGAGGCCATCATGAAACTTAATTTTTTTTCTCTTTCTTTTTTTATTTTCTTTTTCTCGTTTTTGTCTATTTTTAGAAGAGATTGTGAATGGTTAGGGTGAAGGGTGAAGCGTGGTGGTGATGGTGATGGTGGTGGTGGTGAAGTAAGGAACTGTTATAATGGTGATGATGGTGGTGATGGAGAAATAGTTGAAGAATGAGGATATACAAAGGAGAGAGAAAAAAAAACCACAAATAGTAACATACGTATTGATCTCTATAAGGCTATTTACTAAAAAAGAACTACAGGAACTACACTACATTAATCTACAGGAGAGTAACGTAGAATGAATATAGAAGTAGTAGTAGTAAAAGTAGTAGTTATAGTAATAGTAATAGTAGTGGTAGATGAGGAGCTGAAGGAAGAGGAAAAGAAGTAGGAGGTAATAGCAGTAGATGAGGAAGAGGAAGGGGAGGAGGAAGTGGTGATAGTGGTGGTGGTGGTAGAGAACGTGTAGGAATAAAAGTAGGATACAGAGGAGGAGGAGGAGGAGGAGAGGAGGCGGCAGTAGCAGTCTTCCACCTTGTCTGGTGTGTGTGGGCAGCCGTCACCTGCTCCAGGTGGCTCGCCTCACCTGCCGCACCCTCTATGCCTCCTTCTTCCTCCCCCCTCCCCCCCCATTCACCCTCATTCCTCCTCCATCTCCTCCTCCCTTATATCCCTCATCTACTTGTCCTCCTCCTCCTCCTTAACTTCTTGTTCCTGCTGGTCTTCCATCCCTTCTACCTCGTCGTTAACCCTGTCGTCATCTTCCTCTTTTTCCTCCTCTTCCTCCTCCTCCTCCTCCTCCTCCTCCTCCTCCTCCTCCTCCTCCTCCTCCTCCTCCTAACTTCACTTTCTTCACCTCCTTTCTTATCTTCTATCCTTTTTTATCTGTTATTTCTTCAGCTCCTTCTCTTCCATAGTCTCCTCCTCCTCCTCCTCCTCCATTTCCTCCTCCTCTTCTTCATTCTGCAATTCTTTCCAGTCATGTCTTCTTCACATTTTAGATATGAGAGAGAGAGAGAGAGAGAGAGAGAGAGAGAGAGGAGGAGAGAGGAGGAGAGAGGAGAGAGAGAGGAGAGAGAGAGAGAGAGAGAGAGAGAGAGAGAGAGAGATTGGCTACGTTCCATTGTTTAGGTGAAAAGTAACTTGCCTGTTTGTTTGTTTATGTCATTCTTCCCCTTAACCTCCTTCTCCACTCACCCACCTCTCTCTCTCTCTCTCTCTCTCTCTCTCTCTCTCTCTCTCTCTCTCTCTCTCTCTCTCTCTCTCTCTCTCTCTCTCTCTCGTCTCTCGTCCCTCACCCAACACTTTCAACGCTGTTTTATCTCCTACGAGGACCACCACGCCTCCCATTCATTCCGACACCCATCACAAGCTTCTTTATTTGGCGTGCAGGAGAGGCGTGGGCGAGGGTGGGATGCCTAAGGTCTTCGTGGATGATAGGGTAAACCAGCGCGAGGTAGTGCAGCGCGGCGGAGGATAGGGAGATGTAGAGAAGAGGTCGTAAAGAATTGGTACCCATTGCTTAACTTCCGACCCCCTTCACTTACTGTCGATTGTATTGCTGGATTCGTGCTGTGGGCTTCCTTTGGGGGCTTCCTTTGGGGGTTTCACAGGCGTGCTTTCCTCTCGTTTCTATTCCTCCATTGTGTAAAAAGTTTCCGGGTAAAACTTTCATGTATAGCGTGTAACTAGCCAAGCATGTAGATAGCTAACTAACCCTTGTCTTTCACTTCTACATTTGTGAAATTTTTTTGTTAAGTATTGGAAACCACACTTTTTTTTTTACACCTCTGTTCTTTTGTTTTTCTTTCATAAACGATTGTAAAGTTTTTTTTTATATAAAGTATTAGAAACCACATTTTTTTTACGCCCCTTTTCTTTTAGTTTTCTTTCATAAACGATCGTAAAAAAGTTAAGTTATAGGTTATTTGTATAGTATTTCTTCTAACACATCTATTTTTTTCTCACTCCTACACAGCTGTTAACTCTTTTAAAATTCAGCGTCTTGTTCGATGCTCATGCGCGGGTTCCCTACACACACAGCATTGTTAAGGAAAGGGTGGAGCTTAGACGGTACTCTTTCATCTACTCTCTCCCCTTCTCTTTTTTGACTGTGTATGTACTAACTACTGCAATCTCTTCATCTCCATTGCAGTACTCTCTATTATCTCTCTCTCTCTCTCTCTCTCTCTCTCTCTCTCTCTCTCTCTCTCTCTCTCTCTCTCTCTCTCTCTCTCTCTCTCTCTTATTCTTATCATTGTTATGACTACGATTGCCTTATATTTTTGCTAACTGCACGCATCTTCTTAAAAGGTCAGCACACACACACACACACACACACACACACACACACACACACACACACACACACACACACACACCCTGACGCAGCTCCTCCCGTTGAAAGTTGACCAATATCTCTGCTGACTGACGGGTAACTTGGATATCCTGAATCCACACTTGCATGACTCGGCCTTTCCTCACATGTAACTTGCCTAAGGTGAAAGAAACTCCAACTAGATAGACAGACATACAGACAGAGATAGACAGACAGTAACCGCAGCGCCTAGAGCATCACTGTGGTTTCCTTTCCTTCCCTTTCCCTTGTATAAAAGCCGTGTAGTTTTATCCTTGGAAAGTCCTGTTGAATAGCATCGCATCCCTTCAGAGGTATTGTCAAGGCGAGGATAATGAGGGACGTAGTACAAAGGACCAATCATACAATAACAACCTTAGATTTACAAGAACAAAGAATCGAGGAGACGGAAGAAAAGAACTAAGGCTTATTTTACTCTATAACTCTCGTGTTTGTAGTTATTCTTTGTGGTGAGTAAACAAGGCAAACACAGGGTCACCGATGGCTAGATTTTCCTTCCTCTTAAGTATACATGAGTGAATACTTACATACTTTTTGTGATATATAGAAACAAGAGAAGGGGAGGGAACGGGGCGGGGCGGGGCGGGGTATTCAGGAACAAGGTAGGGCAGTGAAATCCGGGCAGGTGTGGGGATGTAAGGGAAGGGAAAGGGGTAGAATGTGGGGTTGTGTGAGGGTAGCAAAGAGGGGTATCGTAGAGGATCAAACCCCATTCGATTAGTGTGTCAGATTAAACTTTACCTCCTCTCTCCCCTCTCTCTCTCTCCCCTTCCTTCCTCTATCTCCTTCCTGCCTCCCTCCTTTTATTCCTACCTCTCTTCCTGCCTCCCTCCCTCTCCTCTTCCCTCTCTTCCGTCCTTTCTCTCTGGCACATATTTTTAAGTCGATTCCGTTGCTGTTGACACCTTTCCTACATATATTATGGTCGGGAGATTAAATCGTCTCTCTCTCTCTCTCTCTCTCTCTCTCTCTCTCTCTCTCTCTCTCTCTCTCTCTCTCTCTCTCTCTCTCTCTCTCTCTCTCTCTCTCTCTCTCTCTCTCTCTCTCTCTCTTGCGTGGTTTTTATTCTATTTTTCTTTCTTTTCCGGCTTTAGTTTTAACTCTTCCTCTCTCCCTCCCTCCCTCCATCCATCCATCCTTCCCTCTCCCTCCCTCCATCCTTCTCCCTCCTTCCCCCTCTCCCTCTCACACTCACTCTCCCAGCCCCATCCATCCATCCTTCCCACACACTCTCACTCCCCCTTCCTCACCCTCACACTCTCCCCTTTTAACCGACCCTGTCTCCCCGGAACATTAGTATTTCCTTACAAAAAGAAATATGTATAAAAAAAGAGTGATGGTGGGTGTCTCTTCCTCTCTTCACCTCCTCCTCTTCGTCCTCCTCCTCCTCCTCCAAAGACTCCATTCACATATTTACACCATCATAGTAAAACCTCAGTTAATAGTTCAAGGGGGGGGAGGTGGGTAGCGGCAGGGCATTTAGAGAGAAGGGAGGAAGGGTGTGATGAAGTATAGAAGGAGAGAAAGGCGAAGGCAGTGACAAGTGATAATGGGTTTCAAGAGCAGGTGGATAGGGGAAGGTGTAAGAAGATGAGGGAGGAAGAAAAATGGGCAAGAAGAAGGAGGAGGAGGAAGGGGAGAGGGGTAAGAGGGAGGGAAAACGTTACAGTGGCTGCCAAGTTTTAAGATTGAATGAGGAGTGAGGGGAGAGGAAGGAGGGAGACAGGGAGATGAGGGGTGCAAATTGAGATGAATTGAGAGATTAATGCTGTGAGAGTATAAAATAATGAAGAGAGAGAGAGAGAGAGAGAGAGAGAGAGAGAGAGAGAGAGAGAGAGAGAGAGAGAGAGAGTCGTTAGTCAGTTAGTCAGTCAGCGGAAGTATGAAAAGAAAGCCATCCGTTGCGTCCGTGTTTATCCATCGTCCATGCAGGAAGATGGGTCTCCTTTCCAAACTCTCGTCTCCTTCCCCTACACTCCCACGCTGACACCTTCCCCGTCAACGTCCGGGCCGCTACTGGGTCCAAAGTCCAAACATCCGAGCTGCAGCAGGACGAGGCTATCAGGTGTCGGAACAGTGCTACTCCGGTCATTTTAACCCACCACAACGGACACCAACGGACCATTAGATAATAAATCGAGCGAGAGCACACACTTTCCCCGGGGTGTTTCAAGTGTGTTGGCGCCAAACCTTGCAAACAGACGTCTTATAGTGTGTTTGATGTATGTTTTCACTTGAATGCAACGACTGACTGACTGCATGAGTTAGTAAGGGTTTGTTTCTCTTCCCTGCGGATACTCAGTACATTGGGAACGGTTGTGTTGGGTGCTGTGAGTAAATAGTTTTTTTTTCTTTCTTCTTCATTTCCTCACCCCGAAGACATATACGACTTTCTCAACAGTGACGATAGTAATAGTAGTCGTAGTAGTAGTAGTGGTAATAGTAATAGTAATACTGATGATAATTATATACAGTTAGATAAGGTGTGTTTATGATGATCAACGGTTAAGATTTCCTTGACATTTTTCAGAGTGGGAAAGGTGAGGAATGGTTAAAACCTGAAATCATTTCCAGCTTGGCCTCTCTCTCTCTCTCTCTCTCTCTCTCTCTCTCTCTCTCTCTCTCTCTCTCTCTCTCTCTCTCTCTCTCTCTCTCTCTCTCTCTCTCTCTTCTCTCTCTCTCTCTCTCTCTCTCTCTCTCTCTCTCTCTCTCTCTCTCTCTCTCTCTCTCTCTCTCTCTCTCTCTCGTGGTTTCGTCAATGTGGGGTCAGCTTCTCCTCGGGGGCACTTCCGGTTATTATCTCCTTTCCCCTCGGGCCGCGCCGCCGACCCAGCCCGAGAGGTGGAGGCGGTGGCGACGGCGACTGGCGGGGCGGAAACGGCTTTTGCCCCGGGCTGCTAGGAGGACGTGACACCCCCCACCACACCCCCACCAACCCCACCACCACCACACCCCCCCCTCACCCCCACCACACCCCCACCACACCCCCACCTCACCCCCACCACACCCCCACCTCACCCCACCCCACACCACCCCGCTCGAGGCCGCCACTCCCACCATACTTGCCCGACACCCCCCAGGACGCTTTCACACACACACGCACATACATACACATACACATATACAAGGTTATATGTTGACCACGAAGCCACCGAAGTGAAATCTAAAAGGAAAAAAAAAATTCTTAAATCATAAAAGAAAAATTTCAAAACCCCTCAAGGAAACCAGTGAATAACGAAGGACGATTTGGAGTGAAAACAAAGATGCCAAGGAATGTGAAAGATGCGCGCCCTTTACACAGCTGCAAACGGACAAACAAAAGCTAAACGGAGCGGATGCCATTTGAAGGAGGCGGATAAATAACACCAATAGTAGTAGTAGTAGTAGTAGTAGTAGTAGTAGTAGTAGTAGTAGTAGTAACAGTAATAGTAGTAGTGGTTTCACAGGTTCATGCACTGATGCTTTTTTATCGGCCCATGTCAAGAGACGTCAACAGTATAACCTATTGTCATTGGTTCTCCCTCCATGACGTCAGCGCTACAACCTATACTCATTGGTTGTTGGTGTATCACGTCACTGCTACAGCCTATTGTCATTGGTTCTTGTTTCCTGACGTCACTGCTTCACTGCTATCCTTGTGAGCGTACGGTTACTCCAGGAAGTGATGTTTACTCCTGCTTATTGTTTTGTAGTTACACAGACAAAGGTGACCAAATTGCGCAGTATAGCAGTAGTAGTAGTAGTAGTAGTAGTAGTAGTACTGTCTCATCTAATACTGAGATTATCTTGATAAATACCAATTGAAAAACTACAATCTATTGTCCGTCAGGCCGCCCCACGCCAGTATGCCACAAAAAGGTGCTTAGAGAAGGGTAACAAGACACCGCTGGAACTAAACTGAACTTACGCTCTTTAAAACTCTGACGTATGTACTTTGTCTAGGATATTTTTTCAAGTGTATTTTGTAACTTCAGACAACCTTCTTATATATGTATAGAAATTGAATGTATATCTGAGCATAGTTACGAAATATGCGCCAAGGAAACAGACATACACATGGATAAGGTCGACAAAAGGTTACAAATGAATACAAACATGAACAAACTTATAAGTCCTTACTTGGCTCTTCAATTTCACTAATTTACACTAACTACTTATATTAGAGAAAGGATATAACAGTATAAGGCTATTCCCCACCCATCTAGACGTTGGTATTCATCTGTGCTGCTTACAAGACGGACAGCCTGGTAAAGCCCGGCGGTTTGGTCAATATTATCGGTATGGTTTGTCTGCGAGGCGGCTGGGTAGCGGCGGGTCAGTATTTGCGTCGCCGAGGAGCTCCTGAGGCGAGGGAGGGCACGGCGAACTTACGTAAGGAGGCTGCTAGAGGCTTGGAACACTGCACATTTCTCATTTACATAATACAGAGGCGAGTCGTGTGTTGAGAATGTTAGTGGAGAGAAGATGCGAAAGGATGGCGACGCGGAATGCTGTTGGCGTCTCGGAACATCTTGCGTCTCTCATTTCCATACAGTAGCAGGGGTACCTCGTTGATTTGGCTGCTAGAAAATAAAAGTAAAAGTATATAAAAACAACCAGAATCATTACCGAACCAATTATATATAAGCTGGCGACAAGAGATTCGTGTCGTGACTTCGGGAAATCATTGGTGAGGTAATAATGGAAACATGATACAACACTGAAGGTGAGTGAAGCCGCGTAATGAAGTCTCTACCGTGAGTGACAAGACAGCGGAGTGTTGGATTGGTGGGTGGCTGACTGGCTGACGTACGGGTGAAAGCCACGGCCAGGCGGGGGCTCGGGACGCTCTGAACAAGTGGACCACCACGTGTTGGCGCCACACCCGCCAACACCGCCTCTCTGCCTCCCTGTTGCTTGCCTGACTGCCTCGCTCCAAGGACTGCGCCGCTCAACACCGCCTCTAGAAACATAACACATACAGATGATACACACACCATACACGTGGGTCTTCGTCGCCTCAGAAGGCAGATGCACAGAGGAAAAAAATATATGTTTGAGAGTGACGTTTGCCACCCTGTGACGGCGCGGCCCTTCCCATTGCCGACGTCACCAAGCGTTACGTTATGATACCTAAACCAGGGAACCACAAGGACGCTTATGGCGAGTGTCTTTTGTTACCAGCAGTGGGTTAGGGTGTAGTGCGGCGGGCTTCACCTGTGACTCAGTCTGCAGGAATCTGATAAAGAGCTTACCTGCAATTTGCTGGAAGGTTGGTAACACTGGCTACACACACACACACACACACACACTCTCACACACTCACATAATATTAACGTACTTACATGCCTGTACCTTATCCGGTCCCATGCATGTACACAGGAACACTATAACTGTTTGTATCGAGAGGCCAAAACACTGCACGGGTCGCTGCCAAACTCACGTCCTCTTCCTGCTTCATTCGTGCCCGCTTCGTCTCATTCAAACTTTCATTCAGTCGGTTGCCCGCGACACATCTGCTTGCAAGAGTTGCTTTCATCACCTGCTCCCGCCACCTGTTCATCGGCCCGCGTGACTCACTACCTGTCACTGGGAACTAAGGTGTTTTTGACTGTAGGAAAACTGGTTCAGTAAAAGTCTACAAACCAACCTCACGAAGCATCTTTTTTCCCTTTGTTCATGCCGTCAGTGAGCTGTAAATACTAATCCGTTAATCTTATATATACATTATTTTCTGCTTCGCTTTCCTCACAATCTTATTCCGTGCCCTTTCCTATTACTCGAGACTTTAATGGTGAGCCTGGAATTCTCTCTTGTTTTATGTGTGTGGTACTGACGAGATGCAAGCCTTCTTTGGTCAGAAGGCGATCGGGCGTTGGGTGGTAAGTATGGCCACCCGTGCGAGAGGGGCTTTCTCCCATCCAGTTACAAGATAGTGTAAAGTAACACACACCAAAGGCACATAGGAAATTAGTCATAACCATCCAACTAGAGGGCGGGAAGGAAGGGATACTCACCAGCTCACCACATAGGTATTCACAACCCTTCCCGTACTCTATCCTTTGAACCAAAAGTAAACAGCTTGAGAGAATGTTAGGACGAAGCAGACATGACTGGCAGGAGTGGACAGGTTCCGCAGCGCTGGAGGAACCTGAAGCCGAGGTGTGTTGAGTACCAGCATTGACAGCTTTACAGATCCGGATTTTTGTGCGTTGCTAAAAGGAGCGTTGGAAATTCATTCAAGATGGCTCATTTAACTGGAGAGATATTTTTCCTGTTAAACTCCGTGATTATTGTAAGTTACGTGAATGTGTGAGTTATGCGTACGAGGAGACAAACCTGTTTCTCTCCCTCATGCAACAGGTGAGACAATCAGCAATATGCGCGGGTTCTTCCTTAACTCTGTCCATCTCCTGCGTGCCCAACGGAGTGTTTCGTTACGTGTACATGGGTCAAGTCTCATCAGGAAGGGAAGCTCGTGCCCAGGATGCCAAAACAATAGGGGTCGCGTTCTTACCCAAAGGGAATTGCAAAAGCGAAAGTTGGGTGTGTACAAATAAAGTCACAAGTGTAACCCACGAGTACACCTGCACACCGGAGACGTGTTTACCTAGGTGACGGTGACGGTGACGGTGATGGTAGTGACGGCAGTGCCTCTCTTGCAGTGCTTTGGTGAGTGCTGAGAGGCCCACACTCCTCCATGCGTCACACAAACATTCTTTAGCGAACATTGCAAAAACTTTACTTCCTGTGATTTCATAATTCAACTCTTGCTAAATGTGCTTCCATGATTGTGGGAGTTTTGTGTCGTCTTTCATTTCTCCTTCATCTAAGACAGCGTTTCTTAACCTGGAGTGCTGAGAGCAATTGTAATGGGCTGCGGTTAAGTGCAATGCAGTATGTTACGATATACTTAAGCTACACATAAGTATTGCATCAGGAAGAGTGACTTTTTTCAACATTCCCTCTTATTGTTATTAAGATATATACCATTACTGACTGCTAATTGGCTGTATAATAGACTATTTGTACACCTAATTACAAGGGGGTGTTCAAGGTAGAAAAGGTAAAGGAACACTGATATAAGTCCTCACAATGTACAGAGGTCACGTCCGTCTGTATTATAAAGTATGTATGTACGGTTCTCACTTGTTGGGGAGAGAGGAGAGGGACGCCCACTCACATAACACTTGTAAGCGGATGGAATCAATGTTATTCATCCTAAACACTCACCTTCTTTTAATTAATGTCTTCAATCCTCTTATAATCCTCCACAGTGCTGAGTCTCTTGCTATCTTCTGCCGTTATTGTCATGGTTGTTGCTCTTCTGAACCTGCTAACTGCTTGACTCTCTCTCTCTCTCTCTCTCTCTCTCTCTCTCTCTCTCTCTCTCTCTCTCTCTCTCTCTCTCTCTCTCTCTCTCTCTCTCACGGCCGCGCTTTACGATGCTGTCTACTCTCATCCCTACTTTGCACACCTTACTAAATTCTGGAACAGTGTCTTACGTCTATTACCCTTTTTTTATACGCTTCCTACGAGAGAGGAGAGAGAGAGAGAGAGAGAGAGAGAGAGAGAGAGAGAGAGAGAGATGAGAGGAGAGAGAGGAGACGAGAGAGTGAGAGAGAGAGAGAGGAGAGAGAAGAGAGAGAGAGAGAGAGAGAGAGAGAGAGAGAGAGAGAGAGAGAGAGACTGACTATATCAAGACACTCCAGGAGTTAAATTGGGTAAATCCTTTTGTAATCCTCTTGCATTATCCTTTTTTATATTTTCTTTTCTTTATTAGGAAGCAACCGTCAGCGAGGGTATATATTCTTCTTACACTTTATTTTGTAGTTTTGTAGTCCATTATCAGCCTCATATTGGTAATTTTCTCTTGTCTCCATTCACTCACAACCAAAGCAATGCATACTAACTCCTTATTTTTTTCCCGCAGGATGACTTCGACTCGCTACGTCCCCTGTGCTACCCCCAGACGGACGTGTTCTTGGTCTGCTTCAGCGTCGTGTCGCCCACCTCCTTCCACAACGTGCGGGAGAAGTGGCTGCCGGAGCTGCGTCAGCATAACCCTCGCCCACCCATCGTGTTGGTGGGCACCCAAAGCGACCTCAGGACAGATGTGAAGGTGAGCAGGAAAGGGAATTAGGTTTAAGTCTATGAAGG
This sequence comes from Metacarcinus magister, assembly GCA_029783475.1. Classification (NCBI taxonomy): domain Eukaryota; kingdom Metazoa; phylum Arthropoda; class Malacostraca; order Decapoda; family Cancridae; genus Metacarcinus; species Metacarcinus magister. The sequence continues at coordinate 2,267,252 of JAPQNM010000046.1, forward strand.
ATTGCATAATGATAAGAATAAAGAGAGAGAGAGAGAGAGGGGGGAGAAAAATAACAATCATTCTTCGCTAAAACTAAACACGACCTTTTTTTGCGCCTCTGACCAAGTAAAGCCGTCGGTATCAAATGCCTGAGTCGTCACTTCTTACCAAAAGCTGCATTAATAAGATGGATCACAAAAAAAAAGGTCGTAAAAGTGAAAGACTCAAGGTGTGTCCGTACCCTGAGCCTCCGCTGCGCATCACGTGGCTTCTTTGTCATGCTGAGGTTGGGTCACCGGACAAACATTTATCAGTGTGCGCGGCAAGACTCGCGCGGCGCCAGGCTTGAGTGTGTGTAGTTTGCAGCCACACTCTTCCTTTCTCGTTGCGGGAGCCCATTCTGCTTACACTGGGCTGAAAAGAGTAAATAATGGAACTTTACCTTTCACTGTTATCATCCACTACTCTTTGGTTTGTTCCTCCCTGTCTTAACCGGCGCCAAAAGACTTCAGGTAACGCAGCGCCATGAGATAAATTTTACAATCAATCTATTAATTATTTTTCTCAACTTGAGATTTGTCACGCTTTCTGGTTGTGAAGTTTAACGGGTCTTTGGTGATAAAAACATGTCTGAAAAAGCAAGGGAAGTAAACTGTGAACTGGTTGAACTAGTGGAGCATGTCTTGAACTAGTTGAAGGGAAGAATATAGTGATTTATATGGAAAAAAAGATACATTGTTTTAGTTTTAGAGAGTAGGTACAAGAGGGGGAACACTGGCAAGGTGGAAGAGTATAGGAAGGAGTATGTGAAGGACACAGCGAGAGAAAAACAAGGGGGTTGCGCCATTAACATGAGGCAACTACATGGAAAGGCGTACATACTGACCTTCATCACGGCCAACCTCTCTGTGTGGGTTCTCAGGTACAATGTAAGGTAGTACAAGACGTGTAGAGAGAACAGACAGATTATAATGTTCATCATGTCCCCTGCTTCCCCACCCATACCATCCACTAATGTTATTCTTATCCACAGGTCCTTATAGAGCTGGCGCAGTACCGAGAGCAGCCTGTTTCCGAAGTGGCGGCGCGGCGCTTGGCCCACCAGATTGGAGCAGTCGGTTATGTTGAATCTTCGGCTCTCACGCAGCGAAACCTGAAAGAGGTGTTTGACCAGGCTATTCTGGCGGCACTAGAGGCGCGTAACCTTCCTATGCTGACCCGCGGAGGCTCCTCAAAGCGGTCCTTCTCTAGACACCGAAAGCTTGGCGGCGGAGGAAGCATGCGTAGCGGAGGGACCCGAGACGCCGCTACAGAGCCTCTCAACAGCCATCACTCCCCCACCAACACCCTCGACTACACTGACGACACACACACCAGGAAACGCGGCTGGAGGAAGCTGTGTTGTTTCTCCTGATCTCTGCTTCCCCTGCTGACTCTCCCCTTCCACCACCACCACCATCACTACCATCATCCTCCACCATCACCACCTCCACCACCACCGCCGCCCCACATAAACAGAGGCGGGCAGCAGATAAAGCAGCAGACGGGAATAAATCCACAGCATATACCTCATCGCATTCGTGGATACTAGATTCCTCTTTGCATAACAGATTCAAAACAGTTCTTATCGATTCCTGTCATATAATCTTATAGATCTTGCTGTACAGAGGCTCAAAGGCCTTTTTTCTTCACTTCCCTAACTTATTGCAACAGTGACAGCTCTCTCCCATCCCCGCCCTACCTGCACACTCCCCTTCCCTCCCCACACACCGGGCATACAAGATGTTATTCAACCTTGAAATCAAAAAGTCTAACCAAGTAATTTAAACCCATTTCCACGTGAATCCCGCCTTCAAATTCCTTGATTCTTTTGGGGTGAACGAGCGTCTCTTTATTTTTTTCTTTTCTAAGCTGCCTATTGAAAATGAGAGAAGTGAGCAGCCAATGTGAACCCAGTGATTTTTCGTAAATGATTCCACACATAAAACTAATACCAAACATAACACTACATAGAAAAAAAAAGGCTTACCTCTGAAACATAGCTAAAGTATTTATACAACAAAAAAAAAAGTTATTGCCTACAAAAAAACAAAAACAAGATAACTAATGACAAGAAAACGTACAAGAACATATATGACAAGAAACTTATTTTATATATAGGTATATGATACGACATTACAATAAGAATAAGTCAAAACTACTTTCCATGAGAGGTTCCTGAATCCCTATCCATCCCTCCCTCCCTCTTTCCCGCCCTCACCCCTTCACATCCTCCAGAGTGGAAGCTGATACACACCCTGAATCTTGTGATAGTGTTGTACATACATAGTTAATAAGGCTAAGCGTGTAGTCCGTGTAAGTGGCAGTTCTAGTACTACATACACAACTACGAAGGAATTAACACCAGACTTTGCATAAATGGACAACAGTGTGTTCTCAAGTGTGTAGAAACTGGATATGTGCTATGGTGTACATATTATATCATTACCTAAGTATATCGCTCCCTGGAGAGGCTGCGTGTGTGCAATAACGATAATCTTGAAAACATGAGAGAAAAATAATACGTGGAAGGTTTTTATTGCAAGTGTTTTTCCTTTACCTTCTTGTTGATGTCGTGTGGCGCCGATAAAGAGACGTTTGAAACCATGTTATATTCAATGGAAAATGAACCTTAGTAATCAGTGGTGTCTGCTTAGTGAATAACGTCAAGTATTTAACCGTAAAAATAAATGCATCACCTATGACAAAACTAGGACACCGTGCATGCTAGAAAATGGTATATAGGCACAGAGGACAGGAAAGAAACGCTGGAATCTTATATAATGTGTGCTCCAAAGTTGTTTATGTGTTTATGTATGATTCAACATGTATTTTTTTCCTACAAGAATGCATTTTTCACTATATATGTGTGATTCTCAAGTATAATTAACCTGTATCATGGTTTGGCATATAGTAATGGAACTTTCTGTATCAAGAGTCAGTGTTCATTTGTTTAGCGTCACGTTTCTGGGCTGCTGAATGAAGTTTTTGTGAAATATTTTGTTTGATACGCTACCTGAAGCTTTATTTTTATCACCAGAGTTTTGAGACTGTTAATATATATTATATATCTGTATTACATGATTGACGTGAGAAGAATGCTTAGTTGTCATTCTGGTTGATTTTGATTTATATATGAATATATTTTCGTGTTTTATATTCTTATCAACATGTTAAAATGTGTTGTTGTTTCTCATTAATATTAACTTTTCTTTCTCATCACGTTAGTAAGAAAACATTATCTTGCTCGATCAAACTGTGTAGAGTAATAAGACATGCAAGTGATGTAGCAAATGTAACGCCGAAATAACAGTAATACTAATTGACGAAGAAGAAAAGAAAAGTAGCATAGAAAAACTGACGTACTGAACGAAGAAGAAGAAAAAGTAGTATAGAAAAAGTATAAAATAATGAACACTCCAGACTCACCTTCAGCAAGTCACCAAAATAAGATTCCGCTCACCTGTTGGACCTCAACTGTGATGCCACTCGCCCCTTGTGTCCACTTCCACCACAACTGCAACTTGTCAATAAAGAAATCTATTAACTGGTGTCTAGTATATTCCACATAACTGTTTACATATGTATAATAGTCTTCATTTAAACACAAACAAATTATTAGGATTCGGGTTTCTGAAATGGATTTGGGTCTGATGAAACGCCTCAATCCTTCTAAATCTGTGTTTTATTTACTAACAAGCTAAGATGGCCAGACACAGTCCTGTAGCTAAACATCTTTCTTTGAATAGCCATACTCAGTCAGTGCAGATGAGGACAATAGGGAAGATGGGTCAGGGATTGTGGTCGGGAACAAGATGATCTACAGCTGTATGGCAGATTTGGTAAGGTAAAACATAAATGTGAATTGCTTTTAACTTCCTTCCAAGTACTGACGGAACCAAAAGAATTTTATTTCCTAACTAATCGGAGAAGACATTATCAAATCAAGATGTTAGGATATCTTATGTTATAAAGGGTAAAATTTTACATCTACGTATCGGGACTGCCCCTCGTCCAACTCCCTACTTTTGGTCAGAGAACATTATTGATAGCTTCTATATTAATGTAACCTAACTTAACCTAACCTAACCAAACCGTAACCTACATTGACAAATAGCAGAACCTTGTTTAAACCAAACTAAACTTTATTTTTCGAAGAGAAGGTCTCACAGAAAACATTGAATATCTCACTAACTAACAATTTGCGACGGAAATGTAATTAAGAAAACCTCAAAATGCATCAGGTAATGCAAAAATATAACCCTGAATTCTCTAGAGCGTTATGGTGAAGATGTAAAATAATACCTTATAAAGTATTATGCCATGTACTTAACATAAGAACATAAGCATATAAAGAAGCTATAGAATATAAGGAAGCTACAAAAATTTTACTTTTCACAATTAAAAAAAAAAAATCTTGGGCAGGACTGAGAGGAAAAAAAAAACAAACTGGTTGAGACTTTACCCCCCAACGCCCCCCAAAAGAGAGAGAGAGAGAGAGAGAGAGAGAGAGAGAGAGAGAGAGAGAGAGAGAGAGAGAGAGAGAGAGAGAGAGAGAGAGAGAGAGAGAGAGAGAGAGAGAGAAAAAAAAAAGGAGACAGTACAGAGTAACCAGAGATAATATATATGTATATGTGCATATGTGTATGTGTGTGTATATATGTGTGTGTGTGTGTGTGCGTAGGACCTAAATTAAAAATCCAAGATCAAGCTTCAAGTTCCCGTGCGGTGCGTGTGTTTTGTTTATAATTATTAGTGTTTACCTTAAGCACGTGGTGAGGAGACGCAGCATCCGAGGCTCCTCCTAAAATGTCATCTGTCACCCCTTTAATCACCCCCCCGGAAGCCTACACTGTGGGGGTAAGTTAGTAAAGTCACAAAGAAGGTGTTGGTATGAAATAACAAAGAAAATGGTAACCTGGTGGACCTAACTATGGTGTTGATGCCGATTTACGGTTTTACTCTTAATTATGTTACCTGTGGCTGTTATTTTTTCTTACCTGGTCTAGTTAAGGCTATAAATGAACGTAGTTATTGATAGAAGTATATATATTGATGAGAGGGACATTCTCCCCCACCCAACCCACCCGGCATTTTTATTTAAATTTTATATATATTTTTATTTTTATTATTTTGCATTACATTAAATGGGTACCAAAGGCAAACAAACATTGGTTAAAAATGAAAAAAATAAATAAATCCCGCTTGTCGCCGCCAGAAGAGTACAGTAAGTAGGAGAAATAGAATAGAGAGGCAGGGAGGAAGGAAGGGGGAGGGTGGAGGTCTTGATAGCTTGATAATGATAAGATAGAAAGTTATAAGTGGCATTAGATTAAGTTTATAAATACCCTTTAATTATTTCACCCATTAGAAGATGGTATGTGGTGTATAGAAGACTACTTATAACAATTAGGAGGAAGGATTAGTTAGTTTAGACAATGTATGTTAGTTAAATTAATCCTTAACATAAATAGTGGTAGGAAACTTATGTATAACGTAATATTTTCTGCAAAAAAAAATTGTACAAGTTAGTTTGGAGAATGTATGTTAGTTAAATGAATCCTAACCATAGATAATTATAGAAAATTTATGTATAATGTAATATTTCCTGCATTAAGTGGTATATAAGGCGAGAAAGTGTATCTTGCCCTGTCAGCAGTTATAAAATACCATGTTTAGGTTCATGGTATTGATGTTAAAGGGAACTTGTGAGATGAAAAGGTTGCCCAGAGTAATATTGCACCTCATAAAACAACACCTTTCCCAACCTCATATTATAAGCCATCAAAATGTATACCTAGTGCCCCTGTATGTGGTATAGAAAGGGTTTATTTTGTACATCTTAACTTGGGGAGAGAGAGAGAGAGAGAGAGAGAGAGAAGAAACAAAAAATTGAAGAGTGGAAAACAAGAAAATATATAAAATTAGGTGATGAGACGAGCATACCGGTTCGTCGAGAGAGAAAGACTCATTTAACTCGTGATTATAGGATACAGAGGAAGACAAAAGTATGTGCTCATGCAAAGCTTCACTCAAAATGGTTTTTATAACGTCTCCCTTCTCAAACAAGTCGGTTCCTAGACATATTTAATGAGAAAGAATATCTTGGTTTTTATTTATTTATTTATTTTTTTTATCCTTTACCCATGGCACTGGTAGGCTTGATGGAGGCCTTAGATGGTCAGCCTCCACCCGTTAGTAGTGCGGGTTAGATTTCTTAGGTGACGCCTCGTTTCTTGTTGTTGTTGAACGTATCTTTTTATGCAGTTCTGTGTGGTTAAGTCTACAATCTGTACTATACTTAAAGATAAAGAGGCCATCAAAGGAGCTGATGTTGCAAAAGGGGTGAAATTATGTAACTTTTGGGGTACCTCAAACGGATCTAACCAATTTTCATTACTTCTTGCGGGGAAAAATAGATGCAGTTTACGAACAAATCCGTTTACGAATATCCTTCTGGAACGGATTAAGCAAATGGATATTTTTTTTCACACTAACATACTCTCAACTTACAGGAGGCACAGCACACAAAAGACAAAGTGAAGAAGGTCACTGACAAGAGCAAGGTACCCATCGTAGTGGACCTTCAAGACCCGGAGCCATGTAGCACATCCGAAATTCAGATCATAAAGAATGGAGCAGCCGGATCCAAGATAGAACCGGATACATCTAGCAAGAGGAAGCAGAGCATGGAACCACCGCTCGTCCCTCAGAAAAAGGTCAAGAAACTAAAGCTGAAAAAGAACCCGGGGACACCTTTTATTGTGAATGAAATAGAGCCAGATCAAAGTGAGAGGGATAAAGGTGATGATGGCAGTGATGATTGTGAGTGTCTTGATGAAGGTTTTACTGTACGACCCAATGAGACTTACGACAGTATTGGAACCCTCAAGCTGGATAGTGGTAAGGAATTTATAGTTATTTATTGATTATTGTTTGGAAATGGCGTTAGAAATGATGCTAGATGTAATATTGTGATTTTTTTTATTTATTTTTCTTTTATTTGATTTATATGATAACTTAAAATCTCATCATCCTCCTCTTCTTCCTCCTTCTCCTCCTTGTCTCCTCCTCCTCCTCCTCGTCTTCCTCCTCCTCCTCGTCTTCCTCCTCCTCGTCTTCCTCCTCCTCGTCTTCCTCTTCCTCGTCTTCCTCCTCCTTGTCTTCCTCCTCCTCCTCTTCCTCCTCCTCGTCTTCCTCTTACTCGTCTTCCTCCTCCTCGTCTTCCTTCTCCTCATCTTCCTCCTCCTCCTCTCATCTTCCTCCTCCTTGTCTTCCTCCTCTTCATCTTCCTCCTCCTCATCTTCTTCTTACTCGTCTTCCTCCTCCTCGTCTTCCTCCTCCTTGTCTTCCTCCTCCTTGTCTTCCTCCTCCTCGTCTTCCTCCTCCTCGTCTTCCTCCTCCTCGTCTTCCTCCTCCTCGTCTTCCTCCTCCTTGTCTTCCTCCTCCTCGTCTTCCTCCTCCTTGTCTTCCTCCTCCTCGTCTTCCTCCTCCTTGTCTTCCTCCTCCTCGTCTTCCTCCTCCTCGTCTTCCTCCTCCTCGTCTTCCTCCTCCTCTCTCTTCCTCCTCCTCGTCTTCCTCGTCCTCCTCGTCTTCCTCGTCCTCCTCGTCTTCCTCGTGCTCCTCGTCTTCCTCGTCCTCCTCGTCTTCCTCGTCCTCCTCGTGTTCCTCGTCCTCCTCGTCTTCCTCCTCCTCTTCCTCCTCCTCCTCGTCTTCCTCCTCCTTGTCTTCCTCTTCCTCGTCTTCCTCTTCCTCGTCTTCCTCTTCCTCGTCTTCCTCCTCCTCGTCTTCTTCCTCCTCCTCTTCTTCCTCCTTCTCGTCTTCCTCCTCCTCCTCTTCCTCCTCCTCGTCTTCCTCCTCCTCATCTTCCTCCTCCTCCTCCTCCTCCTCCTCCTTTTGAACTTTTAATATCTTTAGTAATTAATTCCTCTATTGTTACCAGCATTAATTAGTATATATACCATTTAAAACATAATTTCCCTCAAGTTTAATGCAGAGATGTATAATGCATGGAATCAAACTTATTATTATTATTATTATTATTATTATTATTATTATTATTATTATTATTATTATTATTATTATTATTATTATTTCCACCACCTCCTCCTCCCACAGTTTCCGGAGAGTCCATCAGGGCTGCCAATGTGTTAGACAGCCGGGAGGGTGGACGTAAAGTGTTCCAGTGGATGATTGGCCCACATTCAGAGTCATCATTTTTCAGGTGCAACAATTGACATATTCTCTTCTTCTATTCTATCTTCTATTCATCTTCTATTCAGGGTTGTTGGAGGACGTCATAGGATTCATTAAGATTCATAGGATACAGACCTAGAGCTGAGTGTGCTGGAATATTGTCAAGAAAACGGTGAAATTTAACTCATATTGATTTTCTATTTAAGATTTTTGAAGTGGTTTCATTTTGACATCCATCGTAGTAATAATAATAATGATAATGTTGATAATGATGATAATCTGTCTACTTTATTCTCGGTTTATATCCCTTTTAAAATTGTGTTGCCGAGATGTCCACACACATAGACAAAGTAAGAGTAAGATTTCCTAGTCTATTTATCTATATACTAAGCTGATAACCCTTATGGAGAGTAGCTAATGTAAGGTTTTTAAGGTTCAGCGAGACATTACTCTCCTCTCACCCACTGATCTCAGGTTTTTGAAGCTATGTAAAGGCAGCTTTTTGCATCTGCTAATATATTCTTTTGTTGCAGAGATTATTGTTGCATTTGCTGATGTTTTCTATTTTTGCAGAGACTATTGGGAGAAGAGACCTCTGTACCTGAAACGAAATACTCCAGATTACTACAAAAACATCTTCTCCACATCTGTTCTGGACAAAATTCTCCATGAAGTAAGTTAGGAAACGTGTGTGTATGTGTGTAATTCAACATGGTCGTCAGTATCACTCGCTGGACTCATGATAGCCAGTCGTTACCCTTTGAGAGAGAGTGTAAAGGTAGCTTCATTACAGCCCAATGTAGTGTGTGTGTGTGTGTGATAATATGAAAATAATTATAAAGCTTATCTAAGTTTATCTAAATATTAATCTTCATGCTCTTGCCAGTTATTGTGAAGGTAACTTAAGATAGATACCATAGTGAAAGATTTACTCCTTGGATGAATAACTAAAACTCGCTAAAGAATGTTACACACTTCTCTGCATCCCAAGTGCCTGTATATGTTGTACTTTACCTTTTACACGTATGAAAATATTGATAAACCTAGCATCAATAACCTTATGGATATATAGATTAATATTAAAAGCACTTCTTCATCACCACACTCTACCCACCACCTAAAATAATCCTTCACCCCGGCAGGAAAAGCTTCAGTATGGCAAGAATCTGGATATAACCTCATACAGTAGCGGCAAGAGGCAGACACACAACCTGGTGGGACAGGCTTACCCTTCAGTGGTGTGGGATTATTACAACAATGGATGCAGCCTTCGCCTCCTCAACCCTCAAATATTCCATCGCCCCGTCTGGAAGCTCCTCTACAACCTGCAGGAACATTTTGGCTCATTTTGTGGTGCCAATGTGTAAGTGTAATGCTGCAGTAGGAGGAGGAGGAGGAGGAGGAACGGTAGAAGTTGTTTGTGCAATATTTGTGACATGAGAACTTTCTTGTGTGTTTTTACAGATGATAGCTGAGTATATTTGATTAGAATAAGGAATTATTAGTAAATTGTACCATCCACCATTTGCAAGCCTGTTAAGGAACTCCATCTAACAGCAGCTCACCTTTAATGAGAACAGCTAGAAAACTATATAAAGAATGGAAGCTATTTCAAACCCAACCAACAAAATTCTAACATCATTTTCATCATCGCCAAATATGTTTAATGCCAGAAAAGCATATAACAATTACTTGCCATTGTAACTATATTAAGAAAATGATCAGTTAAGTTAATGAGAATGTCACGGCTGCTGAGGCTGGAGTAACATTATCATCAGGCAAGAGCTATTGACTAACGCTATCCTGTTCCTGATTACCTCATTTAACATTTATCGTATTCAGCTCATAAATTGGCTTATACTGACCAATCTTTCACTCAAGCAGATATACCAGAAAGCAAGTTATTTGGAACATAATGAATGCACATCATTATCTAGGGAGGAGTTATACAATTGTGAATGACTTATGTTGTATTGTTTGGTATCCTCTCTCTATCTATCTATCTTCTATACCTCCGAAGCCTTATCACCTTCCGAAGACTTCCCTCAAGGGTGTGGCCACAGTAAAAGAGTCTCTACCTTTCCGTGTTCTTGCAGTCCCTCTCTTCGTGTTCAAGGCTTGTCGTCTCTTTCCTCCAATAGTTATTCACTGAGTCCCTCCACTTTACTGGTGGCTTCTCTCTTGCATTCTACCCTTCAACATCACTTTGTACAGTCTCTTAACAAGTGTATTATTATTCATTCTCATTACATGTCCAAACCAACTCAATGTCCCAAGCTTTACCTATTCATCCACTTCACAATTCATTCCCTTTGCTGTTGCACCCTCGGCAAAGTTCTTGTATATATTCTCATTGCTCTTTCCATTCCATCTTGACACCCTAACTAGCTCTCACATAGCTCATCTCCCTTGCGCATAACTATTATTATTATTATTATCATTATTGTTATTATTCTTATTTTTTGACTGCCATGTCCTTCTCCCTGCTAATAAAACACAATGGCGTCTCCAATTGATATATAATCTTTTCCTCCAGGTATGTAACTCCACCTGGCACCCAGGGATTTGCTCCTCACTGGGATGACATTGAGGCTTTCCTTCTACAACTTGAAGGCAGGAAACACTGGAAGGTCTACAAACCAAGGTAACACTATATCCTCGGGTAATATAAGATGTTTTGGATAATTTACCAGCAATCGCTAGTGGGTTTTTTTATCAAGTTTTTAATTGCCCTTGGCCGGTTCTCCAATAGCATTAAAAAAAAAACAGTATTGCAATTAATTAAGCTGGAGTATTGAGTAAACAAAATTTTTCCTGATAATCACCTGTACGGCCGCATCATTACTTTCATATTGTGCTATTGTCAGGAATCTTAGCAGAATATTTATGTTGTGCATGTATGTATTAGATGTATTAATATGATATAATGTTAAAAAAATTGTAAAGTAGAATTATCAGCACGTAGCACAAGATATTATTATACACCTCATAACAAAACAAAAAAAAATAATAAAAAAAAATTCTGTGTCTATTCCTTCAGGTCAGAGGAGGAGGAGCTGCCAGAGGTTTCAAGTCACAACCTCACCCAGGATGAATTAGGTGAGCCAGTCCTTGAGGTCACACTGGAAGCTGGGGACCTCCTTTACTTCCCCCGCGGGTACATCCACCAGGCGGTCACTGACGAGGAAGTACATTCCATCCACATTACTGTCTCCACCTACCAAAAGAATTCCTGGGGACACTACATGCAGAAGCTCCTCCCACGGGCTGTGGACTTGGCTATGGCTGAGGATGTTGAGTTCCGGAGAGGCTTGCCGCTAGACCACCTCAGAGTAATGGGTGTAGTGAATAGTGACACCGAGACCAGCGGTCGCTCCTCCTTCTTGAGCAAGGTAATAATAATAATAATAATAATAATTAGGTGTGTCTTGTCTGGTGCTTCCTGGAGCCTATGTTGTGGTTTGTCTCTTTATTTACTGTGTGATGCTGAGTTAGACAGAACATGGTCCCTCTTGTTCTGTCTGTAGCTAAGTTTATTTATTCATTTATTTTATTGATTGGATAATTTTTATTTCATTTATAGATGTAATGTTTTTAAATAGGTAGAAATTAGTAGGAGTTATGTGGTGGTGGTGATACGATAAACAGAGAATAAGGCTCTTGAATGTGTGTGTATTTCTCATTTTTACATCTCAATAATTTCACACCTCTATAGATTGTCATAGTAATGGTGTCCGGAGAAATATATTACAAGTATATAAGAATATAAGGAGGTTACAAAAGGCCCATCCCTGAGTATGTTGATGAGGAATAATGAGTGAGTTGTGGATGAATAATGAGTGTGTGTGTGTGTGTGTGTGTGTGTGTGTGTGTGTGTGTGTAAGCTAACCCATGTGATCCACTCCCCAAGGTGAAGGAACTGATGGAACGCCTGCTGCTCTACGCTCCCTTCGATGCGGCAGCAGATCAATTCGGGGCCAACCTGATGCATGACGCCCTACCACCCTTGCTGGGACCTGGTCAGTACACATCTCTCTTCCACACACACACACACACACACACACACACACACACACTCAAGAGTGATTGATGTTATTCAAGAAAGAGATGGATGGGTGGACGGTGTATACCTGGATTTAAAGAAGGCTTTTGATAAGGTACCACATCGAAGATTGATATGGAAAATTGAAAAGTACGGAGGAATTGGAGGAAGACTACTAGAGTGGATGGAGGATTATCTTCATGATAGAGAAATGAGAACAATAATACGTGACCAGTGTTCGTCTTGGCTCAAGGTAACTAGTGGTGTCCCACAGGGATCTGTGTTGGGACCATTAATGTTTGTGATTTACATAAATGACTTGAGTGATGAAGTTGATAGTTACATAAACCTGTTTGCGGATGATGCAAAATTAATGAGGAAAGTTGAAAATGTGAACGACTGTATGATGCTACAAAATGACTTAAACAAGATCAATAGTTGGAGTAAATCATGGCAAATGGAATTTAACTTGAGTAAATGTAAGGTGATGGAGTTTGGTAAGAGTAAAAAGAGAGTGCGATATGATTATGAGATGAATGGTGTCAGGTTGGAGAAATCAAAAAGAAGTGGATTTGGGAGTGACTGTTACAGAGGACTTGACTCCAGACAAACATACTGACAAAATTGCTGGTGGGATGATGAATTTATTAAAGAGGGTGAGAGTGGCCTTTTCGTATCTGGATGAAAGGATGATAAAGAAGATTTTGACTTCTGTGGTACAACCGAGGTTGGAATATGTGGCAGTCGTATGGTCTCCCCATAAAAAGAAAAATATTGCAAGGTTAGAAAGAGTTCAGAGAGCAGTTACGAAGATGGTTCCCGAGATGAGTACTTTGACCTATGAAGAGAGATTGAAAAGATTAAAAATCACTACACTCGAGAAGAGAAGGGAAAGAGGTGATTTGATAAATTTCTATAGAATGGTGAATGGTATGGAGGATGTGGATAAAGAAGACTTTTTACCCTTGGATACACGGAGTACAAGAGGACATGGTTTAAAGTTGAAAAAGGAAAACTGTAGAAGGGACATCAAGAAGTATAGTTTTCCTCATAGAGTTGTAAATAAATGGAACGAGCTTGGCGAGGAAGTTGTGAAGGCTGGGACTGTGCATACTTTTAAGAAGAAACTAGATAAGGGATACAGAGATGGGATAACATGAGATTACTCCCCTCCCGTAAACCACAACTAGGTAAATACACACACACACACATACATTCCAGTAAACACTACAATATAAGTTTTGTCTCTGGTACCCATTTATTTATTCATTCAAAATAGAACATTAATACTAATGATGATTATATATGTTGGTGTTCTTACTTGTTTCATAATTGTTCTTGATTTTTGTCAGTGAAATTGTATCCCATTATAACAAAACTGTATTCATCTTCCTCCTCCTTGTCTTCCTCCTCCTCCTCTTCCTCCTCCTCCTTGTACTACAGATGACAAGATGTGTAGTGTGCACAGCGGGGGTGAGCGGTGGTGCAAGAAGAAGCAGAAGGTGATCAATCGTGTGGAACTAGATCCCGACACACACATTCGCCTCATCAGGGGGAATGTGATAAGGTGAGGCTGTTCTTCGTACTCCTAACCTGACCTGACCTGACCTGACCTGATGCTCTGATGCTTGTATGATTAGTTAAAAAAGCAAGAGATTGTTATTTGTTTTCAGTTGTCAAGATAAGCTTTGTTGGGTTATTTTACTGTATATTATCTAAGTTGTTCCTATATTCATAAAGATATATTTATAAATGGAGTGAAGGGTCTAGGAAACTGCTCCTCTATATTTCCTCCTATTAAAAGATAAGGTACAGAGAGGGAGTAGAGAGTAATGTCTCACCGAACCCTAATCGCCATATCTTTTAAATGGTTAGCAGAACACACTCATAGACAAACATATATAATAGTGATCTCTCCACAACTCTTCTATCAGGTTGTTGGCAGAAGAGGACAGCGTCAAGATCTACCACTGTCTTGAGAACACCCGAGAGTACCACCAGGAGGAGCCACAGTTCTTTGAGATGTCCCACGAGCATGCACCAGCTGTGGAGGCTCTCATTCACACCTACCCCAAGTACATCACAGTGGAGGCCTTACCTGTGGATGGGGATGATGAAAAGGTGAGGCTAGTAGTGCGGAGAGGATGTATCTATTTATGTCTTTTTATATCACACAAACACACACACTGTTTCGGCCTGTCTCTTGGCATGCTAAGGCAATGTCTGGCCATCATGAGTCCAGCACGTGATCCTCAAGGTCGTGGTGAATTATACACACACACATGTTGATGCATAATGTAAGCCGCTCTATACACCCTTGCGTCATTTATCGTTTTATTTATTCATCTTGATACTTTTCATTCACTCATTGCTTATTCATTCATACTTACATTATTTCATCCATGTACTCGTCCTTTCAATTTTCATGCATTCATCCATCATTTCAAGTAGACTTAAGGGACATGAGAATTAATTAATTACGAAGTGAAATGTAGTATAGCCAAACAGTCTTAACTTTATGTGTTATCAATACTTCTATACTAATATATTTACGTGTGTGTGTCCGTGTGTGTAGATGACAGTGGCTCGAGGCTTATGGGAAAGAGGAATCGTTGTGGCTGCCCATCCCCTGGAGAATCATGATGATGATTGAGCCACTACACCCCCTGGGAACAAGTACTCGGTGATGTCAGCCCAGTACCTACCCCTCCCCTTGCCCTTTTTTTGCTAGTAAATGACAATAGAATTACAGGTTTTTTAAAGTAGTTCTCTTCACGTTGACGCCATGTGTACCTTGCCATGTTGAGGAGTTTTAAAAGAACAGTTTTCACAAATGATTATTTTTTAATTTTTATATTTTATTGTCATTTTCTTTTTTTTTAGTATTGAAAGCCACGTATGCATTAATTAATTGCTTTCATACTTATTATTAGAAACATTTTTGTATGTATAACATTAGTCACATTTCTACAACCAAATCCGGTATATATCCATCACGCGTTTTGGTCTGATTGTATTTCCATTAATAAACTAAAGACTTCATCTGGTAATTAATAAAACTATAATTAACGTAGCTGTGGTTTGTGTTGTGACCCTAAGGTGGTGTGCCGTGAAAGGATGCAGCAGGTCTCAAGGTTGTATAATTTGTCTTCTTCATCTGTTCGTCTGTGGGCATGACCACAAGGAGTAATTACCAGACAGGAAATGGCTGTAAGATCAGTAATGTAACCATACTCTTGACCGGAGTCTTGGCGCCATCCCTCATGTCATTCTATCCCCATTCTCTTACTCATGAATACAAAAGAAGAGACACCAGAAAATCTATTGGTCAACAACTAAGGTATATGTTGGACTATATCCTATTACTAGTACAATAGGTGTTGGAGAATAGGATATTTCAGAACAAGGCTCTCTCCGCTCACCTCTCCCTCTGATAACGTGGTGGCAAAAAACAGTTAGAAGGGAACACCATGTACCAATGAGGACATGGGAATTTTATAGTAATGAATAAAGTCAGATGATACTATACTAGATTACCATTAATGCTGGTATGTACATCCTTGGAGGGGAGTAACTTTATTAATGATAACAAAAAAAGTGCTGCCATTACACTTCTCATCTGAGAGATCAGGAAACAAAGTTGATTTAATAAAATGTATGAAAAATTCAATAGCTCATACCACGCAATCAAACCTGTTTCTCTGAAATATTTATTTAATCTGGACTTGAAACTATCTATATTTTTCTAGCTAATTACTGAGGCTGTGAGTGTTCCAGTGGTCAATAACTATCATTGAAGTATGGCTTACAAGCAATTGTGTTACATCTTCATACTTTTAATTTCATACCATTACATAATAACATAAGAAAATAAGGAGGCTGCAAAAGGCCAGTTGACCTACACAAGACAGCTCCCGTTACCTCTTGTTACTGTGGCATTATTCACCTCAAATAGCGTTTCTATGTTTGACGTCACTGTGTACATTTCCAAGAATCTGGAGATGCGTAAAGGTAATTAAAGAGTTGAGGCGAGACACGGGGCGTACTTTCCCACCCACATCCCAAAGGTGTATATATCGACGACCGCAGCAGCCAATGACCGCCGCTGCTCCCCGCTAGTGACGTCACGGATAGCTTTCCAATACACTGATTGGCCCAACCCCGTGACGTGTGTGTGGCGTGCAGGTGACTCACAGGTTTACTAGCGATGTGACGTCATCAAGCAACATAATTTATCTCAAGCTGGTGAGAGGCGCGCTGCATAAATGATTAGCATAGTAAAGTATAATATGAACCCAGCCTGGATGGAAGAGAGAGAGGAAGGTGTAGTATGGTTGTTGCGGGGCGGGACGGGATGGTTCAGGAGGGGACGGTCTACGGTCTACACCTGCACTCACACAAACATTTCCTCCCGTCACACTTGGTTCAACACGGGGTCCAGGAGATGCCTGCGGCGGGGGTATGACGTCACCGCCGCAGCTACACTAGGAAGATATCATATTTTATCGTAAACCTTTCATAGTTTACGCGCCAAAATAAACGAAACATTTTGAATCATCAGCAGATATCGGGTGTCATTACAGTAATATTATATCAAAGTAATTAGTACATACATACTCACACGAGTAATTATCATTAAGATATTTTTCAAGAATCTTATTTCCGTTGCAAGCTGAGAAAGAAATGCCGGAAACTTGCATCAAAATAAGGAAGTAAATTCCGGCAACTAAGGTCTGACGAAGGACCGGCATACCATAGGCGGAGGCGCTGTCACGGTACTACCGGTCTGTCTGTTGTTGTGTTCCTGGTGTGCGTGGCGGCGGGTGTAGTGGCGAGTGTGTGTCCCAGTGTTGTGACAGGTGCCTCAAGGAACATGTGATCTTTAGAACTATAGGACTGTCTTACCAATGTGGTCTGATAACATTTGACAAAGAGCAAATTCCTGTCAGACCTAGAAAGGATAGTAGCCTCTCGCTGTGTCTGCTTTGCTAAGGGTAAAGCAAACAAGAGCCATAGAGCGTGCATGACTTCAGGACATTCACTTCACCACTCGTACGCACATCACCGGAAATGGCGGGAACACCTATCAATGGTCCAAATTGCTCCACGGCTCCTATGCCGCAGCCCGGAAGGTGAGCTTGAGTGACAGTCCTTGTATGCCTTGCAGCAACGCCTCCCCGTCCTGAGTGGGGATGGCAAGGCAGCAGTGACCTCAGTATGCATGTTGTAGCGAGGGTGGGAGGCAGGTTACAGGGAGAAGGTTAGGGAGGAGAGCTGAGTGTAACGCGTGCAGGAGGTAAGGGTGCATATAGTAGTATACCTCTGAAGCGATACTGGTGTGGCAGGGTTGATCTACGTGAAGGTTAGTCTAACGATGATGATAATAATGATAATAATGCATAATGATACGCTTTTAACAGACTACTTCCAGGAATAAAGTTATCTAGAGATTTAGTAAAGCCAACAATGTTTTCTTCAAGTTGATGCTTAATTTATCCAACATTGCAACATCTATGAATCCTTAAGTGTGGAGACGATTCCTTTCTTGGCATGATGGAAACAAGATTGAAGGTTACATCGTGTGGAG
Organism: Metacarcinus magister; assembly: GCA_029783475.1. Classification (NCBI taxonomy): domain Eukaryota; kingdom Metazoa; phylum Arthropoda; class Malacostraca; order Decapoda; family Cancridae; genus Metacarcinus; species Metacarcinus magister. Next base: position 2,285,096 of record JAPQNM010000046.1, read on the forward strand.
CTGAGCCAAGTTAACACACTGGTGGAAAATCGATCTTTTTAGACATGATTGTCCTTGCTAGTAAAGTTGCCTTAGTAATGAGAGTCAAGAAGAAGGGAAGTTTGTGGTGTGTTGCATAACCTTGCTTGGGAATCACGACACGGCGTCTGGAGCGGCCTGCACGAAGGTCAGCCTCCCAGAAGCATGATAATACAGGAAAACACTGGTTTGGCGGCTCTATGGAATACTTCATCCATGTATTTTTAAACACTTGTAAGGGCCAACGCAACCCTTCACCTGACGACTATGCTACCTTTGTCCACCTATGTCCACACACACACACACACACACTGTGTGTGTGTGTGTGTGTGTGTGTGTGTGCCTTATGAGACTTCCTAAGTTACACGTACTGTATATTTACATTTACGTCCATATTCATATTGATTGAGTGTATACCCATTTACATTTGGAAGGTAAATAGGCCACAAGTGTTATGTGTTTAGCGGCAGCCCAGTGAAGGTCCAAGCGATTGGTTCATAGCGTTGGTAACATGGTAGTCAGGTGATGGCAGATACCGTTTAGCTTGCCAGGAAACCATGCATAGCACCAGAACCCAAACAAGTCTGTCCCTGACCCTGCATAAAGGTTGTGTAGGGGCGGCCACACATTCTCTCATTGCGCCATGGAGACAGGCTGGCTGACTGCTGCCGACCTTAAATGGCATTCATGAGCGTGATAAAAGATAAGATGAATCGTCTCAGTGGTTCCCTCCCACACACTCGGTTTGCTTATCAGTGCCATGGTGCGAGTCACCACTAAGTTAGGTAACACGCCCAGTGAGCCCCTCCATCAGACCCCTACAATACAACCAAGGAACCCCACAACGGAGGCTAGAGTTTGCTTGGGTCTCACTGGCTCGAAGCTCCACTCGGTTCAAGGTCAGGCTGAGCACTATGTTTGGGCTCACGGCCACTGCTTGAAGCCATATAGGTGTGCATGTGTGTGTGTGTGTGTGTGTGTGTGTGTGTGTGTTATACATAGTTACACACATATATATATATATATATATATATATATATATATATATATATATATATATATATATATATATATGCATGCATGCTACTAGTACTTTACCTACTAGTACTTTACACTCCCACACTCCTACCATAAAAAAAAAAAAAATGTTTATTGACATACTGAAGCGTAGACACGTGATAAGGCACAGAAGGCAAGCCAATTACTGCCGGTAATTGCGTGCAGGTGAGCTGCCAGGTAGCTAGTGGCCTGCCTCACAATACCAGGCATCGAGGAGACACATAACAATAGGTTCCGCCATGGTAAATAAAAGTTTGCGGTATTTTTTTAGTGCTAGTTTCCCTCTTGATTCGTGTACGTGATGTTGTGGTGTTATGGTGGTGATGAGATGAACGTCTGGCAACGTGGCTGGCCATGCGGCAACCAGCCCTCCCACACGCCCTCACGCGGCCAGTGCTGGAGTTACCTCCCCAGTGGTCGTAGTGTGTCTCCCTGTGTCTCCATGATGGCGTTCTAGCAGTCACATTTCGTCCTTATAACTCTTGGATTAACCGACGAGGTTGTGTGTCGCGGTGCAAGGCTGTGCAGCACACTACCAATAGTGGATTTACGAGGCGATCACTTCACCACCATGGACGCGAGGGAGGACTCGTAGTGAGAACAGGTAAGACCAACACACCTTCACTCACCTCACCTCGCCGCCCTCAACATTTTTGCCGCGCCCTCCCCCGCGTCCATCCCGCTAACAACCCATCCGCGACATTTGGCACCGGACAACGAGCGTGTCAACGGGCGGCCCCTTGTGTTTTCCTTGACACACACACACACACACACACAGTATCGATCTATATCCCAAACACCTGACCGTGTTTCTCTCTCTCGACACTGCCACACTCAGTAGCTCGTATGTAAGCTTCACTGTTGTCTAAAGCTTCCGTCCTTCGCCATAATAACATTAACGGCGTCGCTCTCTCCGCCCTCCTTGGGTCGAGACGGCGGAGGGAAGGGAGGATTAGAGAAAGGGAGAACCCGATGTCATAGGAGTAGGAAAGTTATGCAAATCATCCCCACAAAACCCTACGTGATTTCAAGAAGGTAGTAGTGAGAGGTGAAGGGGAGGCGGGAAATGGGAGAGGAGGCAGCAGCGAGGAAGACAAAAGACGGTGAATGACGGACGGGAGAGTGAAAGGAGTGGGAAAACAAATGAAGTAGAACGGAGCCAGCGCACGTAAAGGAACAAGAACAATGCAATCATAATCGTTCTCAATAACTTCAACATTAGTGGACATTGATTTTGCTGGACTGAAAAATAAACAATAAATAAAAAAAAAAGAAAAATCGACTCCCTAGAATGTAATGCATCGCAATGCTAAGCTGTATATTGTGGGTGACACATATTTTTTTTACCTGTTATCAGTTAGCTTAGTGTGTCTTATCACCTTACGTCTACCCGGTTGTCCAAATCAGCGGAATTGAGAACATAGATGTCACCGGGAAATATTTGATCATATGTAATGTCAGCTAGAAAGAGGAAAAAGGTACCACGGGGTTAAGGTGTAAAAAGAAAGACGAAAGGAGTATCAGTCCCTCCACACCCGTTTCTTAGCATAGCCGGGAGGGTGATCAAGGTGTAGGTCTTCCCTGAACCTCCCAGGAAGTGAATGAACGCTCTCTAGGGTATTGATTATCTGCCATTCACAGCCATGCAAGACTGGGGAGGGAGGGGCCAGGCAG
>JAPQNM010000046.1:2292846-2300346 GCA_029783475.1 Metacarcinus magister
TTGGGGATTCCCGCGTGTTCGTGCGTGTGTTCGTGTGCGTGTGTTGACGATGTGCGCGGATGCCACCATTCACAACTATTTTCATTATATTCCAAGCGGAGATTTGACATATTTAGGAGATCACTTTCCAGTTATCATGTGTTTCTTAGTATTAGGGAAGTGTAGGGGCTGTGGGGAGCAAAGCAGGGCGTGGTGGTGGGCGTGGGGCGGTTGTAGTGGTAATGGCGTTGGTTGGCAGCAATCCAGAGTCTCCCCTCACTCACTCCCCTCGGCCCGCACCGCTGGAATGACTCCCGGCCTCACTTCGACTCGCGAATAACTTCAGTAACCTGTCGCCTCGCCCTCCGCCGCGACCAACACCTTCCGGAGGCTAAACGCACGAAAGAGGCGACGACGAACCGCGAAAACTCATAAGAAACGATATTATTCAGTGCGAACGAGTATAGGTTTCGTTATGATGATACAAAGGTAGTTGTTTTTGTACTCGTTTTGGAAATCTGGTTGGAATTATAAGGGATGTGGTTGAAATGTCACTTAAAAGGCGATGTGGTCGAGGGTGTGACGCAGCCCTGTGTGTCCCCTCTCGTGTGCTGTGTTATGGTCCTTCCTAATCTTGGTGTGTATTGCAGTGAAGAAAAACAGATGGAATATATAGTCATACACAAACATGCTTGAATGAAAACAGTGATTATACTAGACTTACGACAGAATCCATGTGGTATTTCAAAGATCGTTATAATGATCTGGAAAGGAGAACAGGAATCGGAACTTATGAAAACTGTCGAAATCTCTGACATATGAAGTAGTGAGTCAGAAATGTAATCAGGCATTTGTGTGAAGAAACTGTCATGTGTATCGGAATTGAAAACCTAAAATCGGATGTCTAGTTTGGTCTTGGGGTTGTTGAGTCCACAAGTGTGATCATTTATCTGGCCTTGATTCATACAGGACGAGGCGGGGCTAGGCGGGGCAAGGAGGGGCGGGGCGGGGTGGGACATAGGGCCTTGCCGTAGACACCTCTTTCACTCACTAAGCGACGTAAACACCTCAGCAACAAGATGGCCGCTCTTGAATGATCACTAAAGACTGTGACCTCAAGTGACACACACACACACACACACACACACACACACACACACACACACACACACACGGAGCCTGTTAGTATACAAGAGGTCTTACAAGTGCTTGGCGGTCATGTGAGGTTACGAAGCGGCCTTGAACGTAAGGAAGAACCGCCCACATTTCTTCCAAGTAATTATAAAGGGTGTTACGTAAGGTGCCAGCGTAGGGAGGGAGGGTGGACAGGCTAGGAGGATAGGGGAAGGTAGTGAAGAGGAAACATTCAACGAAATATACGCGGAACGGAAATAGCACGGATGATAATAAAAGAAATAAAAGGAAAAAACTTTAGATACAAAAATGTTAAACGGCTCGCTGGCTAAATTGAGAAATATTGGGAAAAAAAAGTTACTCCGTTGTTTTTCATAATATTCGTCTGGAAATATTTAAGTTATTATATTTATTATGTTTTTTTTGTTTTCCAGAAGACTAACAATAACGTGAATGACGATGAAAGTGGCGCAGAAATTAGTTATTGTTTAATTTCTCGTCGATATATTGAGTTCGAAAAAAGTGCCAAATAGTGTATAAGGAAATTACATAAAATCTAAGTGAAAACATTTTTCACTATAACAAGAAACATTAACTATTATCAGAGCATTTAACGATGAGTCAGTTAAGAAGAAAGTACTGTTTATGAATGAGATAGGTGTAGTGGAAATAACAGTGTAAATGAATGAAGATGAGGAAATATTTGGAAAGTTTTGACTGACTAAGTGAGAAGTTCAAGGCGAAGTGTGAAGCCAGGAATGTTCAGAAAAAACGGAAGAAAGTACATTCACCTTATCAATTATATCAAATGAGGAATAGATATTAATGAAAAAATAATCGAAAAATGTCAACCACAACAAAAAACATCATCAATAACTAAAGAGAACTCGTGGCTAAGTGACATTAGAAAACAGGAAAACATAGTACAAAAAAATACCAAAAAGCGTGCCGTTGAAAAAGAAGAATATCCAAGTCAACATTTCTGAAACCGGACAAAGATAGTTTAGATTCCAGCTGAATACAAGTTCTGGGAAGACTTTCGGATCTCCATCATGTCAGAAAAGTCACCTAGGCGAGGATGGGTCGAGTTCATGCCAAGTTTCTTCATGGCTTCCACATCTTCGGAGGCTGGCCCGTCTTGGCGCCCTTTTGGTTCCGTTCTTCTTTCCCCTTCTACCACCACCACCACCACCAGCATCACCGCCACTACAGCCGCCATCACCTCCACTCCCCTCACTGCCTCCACTTCAGCGAGGAGTACAAGTCGAGTCAATGTCTCTCCTGTACATACCTTCGTCTCAACCACGACGCCACACGTCTTCCCCGCCAAAGGTTATGGTGCATCTTCACACGTCACCTGCGTCACGTCCAAGTCCCCGCACGTCGTCGGTACTCAAAGTTACGTCACAACGTCAAGTATAGGCGGAGCTACGTCAGTCTGCGTCAAAAGCCCAAATTGCTTCACAGCTACAATCGCCCCGTCACCCAGCGGCTTCCAGCGTTTCAAGTTTGCCACACACAGGTAACGAATCAAAACACACACACACACACACACACACACACACACACACACACACACACACACACACACACACACACACACACACACACACACAAAGTAGTAAAATAAAACAACACTTACAGGGGAGTGACCACCCATTTGTATTATATTTAAAGAGAACGAGACTCATAGAAACCACATGCAGGGCGGGAGGTAAACAACGCAGCCAGCTTGCTCCCTCGTCCCGCCGCTTTGTATGTGCTAGTTCCCCGCCAAGTTTCACCCGCGTCCGTGAACACACCGACCAAGCGCTCAAGCCTCACTTTCACACGTATATAATAACCCCAAGAAACAGACAAACAGACGGATGTACAGGTAGAGATGAAGACTGACACAAACATAGGAGGACAGACAAACATTTAAACGAACAGACGGAGGGAATAGACTAAAGGAAAGAAACAGACAAGATGGACGAGGAGGGAAAAAGGTAATGTTTTTCTCTGTCCGACGCACACTTTCGTTCCCTGTGGGGGTTGCGAAGTTCAGAAAAGTACGAGAGAGAGAGAGAGAGAGAGAGAGAGAGAGAGAGAGAGAGAGAGAGAGAGAGAGAGAGAGAGAGAGAGAGAGAGAGAGAGTTTCTTTATTACAAACATACACACAGCAGCCGGATTCACACAATTATGAAGGTGTAGCGTGTGTCCTTGGTAGAGGTGGAGAGAACCGTAAGCAAACCAGTCTCCACCACCACCACCACCACTATGCAACACCAATTAGCATCACCACCGTACCTTCACCATCACCATTACCACTTTCCCCCCTACACCCCCAAAACTATCCACCTCCCCGCCACCCACCATCACCACCATCACCACCACCACCACCACCACCACCACCACCACCACCACCACCACCACCACCACCACCACTACTACCACCACCACCACAGTGTTGCAAAACAAAACACGGCTCGGCGATGAAAAATGAAAGAGGTTAAATGGTCAAACATTACACTTCATGCACCGGCAGAGAGAGAGAGAGAGAGAGAGAGAGAGAGAGAGAGAGAGAGAGAGAGAGAGAGAGAGAGAGAGAGAGAGAGAGAGAGGCAGAAGTGGCCTTGTATTCTGATCACTGAGGTGTGTCGCGGCTCTGTGTGTGTTTACATCCGTTTATTTTTCTTCCATCTCTCTCTCTCTCTCTCTCTCTCTCTCTCTCTCTCTCTCTCTCTCTCTCTCTCTCTCTCTCTCTCTCTCTCTCTCTCTCTCTCTCTCTCCTAACTCACAGTACGCCACCTCAATTTCCTCGCTGCAAACCATTCATGGGTCCCTTGCCGCCCCGTACAGCCCCGCCCCCGTCCCTGTCCCTGTCCCTTCCCAAACCACCCACAAAACATGGAGGAGAAGGTGGGTGGGTGGGTGGCTAGCTGGCCATCCTACTCCCCTCTCTCCCCCTCCTATCATCTCGTGCCGCCGAAAAAGCATAATATTCTGTGTGAAATTACGCAATAAGTCTTACCTTCTTCTGTGGTTGAAAGTTGTGTGTGTTTTTCTTTATCTTTTATCTTTTTTTTTCTTCTTTTCTTCCTATGAAGCTTACATCATTAGCAGTTAAAATTTACTGGCCTGGAAATGTTTGTTGTTCAAGAATTTTTTATTTTTTTATTATTTGTTATATATTTTTTTCATTGATTGGTATTTGTGTTGCATTTTAGGCGCAAGTTTAGTTCGTAGAAATATAACGGAGACGGTTTTGGTGGTATTGTAGGCGATTTGTGTTGAGTGCATGAAATTCTTTGTTGCGTGTGTGTGTTGGTGGTGGTGGTGGTGGTGGAGACGGCGACTGTGTGGCGAGGGAGTGCTGCTGTAGAGATGGAGGGAGGTGGGTGGTGGTTGTGGTGTTGGTGGTGGTGGTGGTGGTGATGGGGGAGGGTGTTGTCACGTGATGGTGGTGTTGTTGTTGGTGTTATTGTTGTTGGTAGTGATGGTATTGTAGGTGGTAGTGGTGGTGGTGGTAATGGTAATGTAATGTTAGTGATGATGATAGTGATGGTAATGGTAGTGATGATGGTGGTGTTGTTGTTGTTGGTATATAGTTTATAGTGATGGTGTTGGAGGTGGTGGTAGTGATGGTAATGTAATGTTGGTAATTATGATAGTGATGATGGTGATGATAGTGATAGTGGTGGTGGTGGTGGTGATGGTGAGCGTAGTGTTGTAACCTTGAGTCAACAGTATTGCGTTTTCTTCCATTCTGCCTCTCGCTCCTGCAGTTAATTTTTTTCCTCCTTTCAGTCAGTCACTTCTTCTTCTTCTTCCAAGTTGTGTTTCTCCTCCCTCCAGACAGTCTTTTTTCCTTCTTCCAGTTAGTATATTTCCTCCTTCCAGGCATTCTTTCCTCATTCCAGTTCATATTATCAGTTCTTCCTCCACTAACTTTTCTCTTCTCTCCTAATCTTTTCTTTGTTTATTTTACCTTCGTTTCCTTACCATAACATAGTCTCTCTCTCTCTCTCTCTCTCTCTCTCTCTCTCTCTCTCTCTCTCTCTCTCTCTCTCTCTCTCTCTCTCTCTCTCTCTCTCTCTCTCTCTCTCTCTCTCTACTTCACTTGCCCTTCAGTGCCTCCTCCTTTGCGTTGGACCAAAGTCACCTTCAGTGGTTGGGGGAGTGGTAGGAGTGGAAGGAGTGCTAGGAGGAGTGGGTGGGGGGCGGTGGGCGGGGGGCGGGGGTGGCAAGCAGTAGAGAGCAGGAACCTTCTTTGTGTTGTGTGGTGGTGGTGGTGGTGGTGGTGGTGGTGGTTGACCTGACAGGGCTGGAGGTGGAGTCAATTACAGGTATCCTTGTCTCTCCTGCGGCTACTGTTATATGTGGAGGCCCTACCGACCCCGCCCCCTCTCTCTCTCTCTCTCTCTCTCTCTCTCTCTCTCTCTCTCTCTCTCTCTCTCTCTCTCTCTCTCTCTCTCTCTCTCTCTCTCTGTGTGTGTGTGTGTGTGTGTGTGTGTGTGTGTGTGTGTGTGTGTGTGTGTGTGTGTGTGTGTGTGTGTGTGTGGTCATGAGAAAACATGTCCAGAGGTAGAAAAGTTGAGAGAGAGAGAGAGAGAGAGAGAGAGAGAGAGAGAGAGAGAGAGAGAGAGAGAGAGAGAGAGAGAGAGAGAGAGAGAGAGAGACAGAGACAGACAGAGAGGTAGACAGAGAGCGTGACAAGGTTGTAGGAACACCTGCTCTACTATAAAATAATTACGCCCTCCTCTCTCTCTCTCTCTCTCTCCCTCCCTCCCTCCCTCCCTCCCTCCCTCCCTCCCTCCCTCCCTCCCTCCCCCTCCCTGCTACTCTTCCCTTTGTTTGAGGGAGGGGCAGAGAGTAGTAAATAGACTAAAGATAGATAAACAAGTGTGTCCCTTCACCTCCCCCTTCCCCTGTATTTCCTGTGTCCCCCTTCCATACACGCACCTGAAAGGGGGATGGGAACTTTGCACCTGCCCGAGCCTCATTAGCATAAAAGGACATGCAGGGTGGGACGCAGGAGAGAGAGGGAGGGACTCGTCTATTGTGGCAGAGGCGGTGGTGGTGGTGGTGGTGGTGGTGGTGTGATGCTAAAGAGAATTTCCTATCTAATTACCGTGCATCTCCTTCCCTCCCCGCCTCTCTACGTCCTTCTGAGCGTATCATGTAAACAGATCACTTTCCTCGGCACACCCGCTAGCCTCCCGTCCCTCACCCCGTTCATACAGCCTATTATAGTCTGCTCCTCGTCTCTACTGGTTACCTATCCGCCTCCCCCACCTTCACCCACTCATATTCCTGCTCTCCTCGCCCTCCGCTTTCCTCCCTTCGTCCCGCCGCCTCCCCCTCGCCCTCCGCCGACAGAAATATTGATCTTCGTGGCTAGAAATCGCGCGGCGCCGCTGGTCGAGCTGGAGGGAAGGCGGCGCCAGGCCACTACCTCGACGGTCTGGAGCGGCGCCACGAAGGCCGGGAGGCGCGGCCAGGTGAACCCCTTGCCTGGCGTGGGCGGGGCTCGGCTGGTGCTTGTGAACCACCTACTCAGGGATAGCATGTTTGGCTTGAGCTAGGTCATCTCAGGTCTCTGTGTATCACTGAATTTCACTTTGAATGCAAATATTAGGAAACAATTGTCTCAAGAGCTCTATTTAAGTATCCGATCATTGTTTTATCTGCCAGCCATCATGTAGCACTAGGAAAAACCATAAATCCCTGATAAGACACTCGGCGCCATCTTGGGGATATTGACCGTAAGCTGGCAAGGGGTTTCCTTTCTCGTACGTGGAGCGGCGCGGCGCCCACCACAGCCCTGGCCTTGGGACCTGCTGCCTCCTGCGCCCTGTGAGGCTGTTGTTAAGTGCTATTGTCAAGGATCCTCCAAAGACTTATCGCAACTTATAACGAGAGTGCCAACGACCTAACCACCCTATTCACTCCACCTACCATCCAAACATTGAGACATGACCTTCCTGTCTAGTCCACCTTTACTTCAATAGATAAAGGTGTTATTATATAGAGTGGAATAACATGTTCATTCACACACAATCATTCTTACAGTTTGTCTCAAAATATCTAGGTATTTTTTGTTTCGTCTAAATTGGTGTGTGTGGGAGTGAGGATCGATTGAAGTGCACGGGTTAATGAGGGGCTTCACGAGGCTTTGAAGAGGACGGGAAGTGTGGCGGCGGAAGGTGAACACACACACACACACACACACACACACACACACACACACACACACACACACACACACACACACACACACACACACACACTTCATCAAAAACCTCCAAGTCGCCAATGGTCGATATTTAAGTAACAAAAGTAACGCGAGAAAGAGGAGACGGAAGGGAGCAATAGACTAGACGGAGGGAGACATGGAGGCCGTAT
>JAPQNM010000046.1:2302846-2370346 GCA_029783475.1 Metacarcinus magister
ATTTATGAGTATCTGGAAGAAGGAAGGAGGGAAACGGAGGAGGAAGATAAAGTATAAACGACTGGAATACAAAATTAGTGGATAAGCAGTAGCAGAGAAAGTTATAGAAAGTAGAACAGAAAGCTGCTTAGCCAGAAAGGAATGTAGCATGCTAGCAGGCAAGTGCATATATACATTCTCAACAAAGTGATTTCGAAATGTAATAAAGCCAAGTTGGGTGACTCCCCCTTCACTCATAACCCCGTTCCCTCCCTCCATCCAGCTGCACGCCATTATTTACTGGGGAGGAGGAAGGGGGGTGAGGGAAGGGGGAGTGTTTTGAGATGGCGGGGGAAGAGAAGCGAATGTGTCCTTAGAGAGAGAGAGAGAGAGAGAGAGAGAGAGAGAGAGAGAGAGAGAGAGAGAGAGAGAGAGAGAGAGAGAGTGTGAGTGTGTGTGTGTGCAAGCTATGTAACACTCACAATGAATTTTTTCCTGTATTTGTGCACGTCATTCCACCTTTTTGTTCTGTTTCTCCGTGTGGTTGTTTCTCAATGTCAGTCATCGACGTACCGCTATTATAGAAAGTCAAGAAAGAAAAGATAAATAATAGGAGGATAATAATTTCTTTTCCCGTGACGTAATTAATAACTTAAATCAATATTACTACATATGTTTATTACTTTCACATGATTTTAGATGTTAATTCGTGATTCTATTTCATTCATAATCATTCTATTTGGTAATAAAGAAAAGAGTGTTAGTGAAACTCTTCCAGTGACGTATTAAAATCAAACGTGTTGAAATATTAACTTATGTTCATACACGTGTCTGTCTAGTCACGTGTGTGTGTGTGTGTGTGTGTGTGTGTGTGTGTGTGTGTGTGTGTGTGTGTGTGTGTGTGTGTCGTATGTAGACGTGACATTCAAATCATAAATCAAGACAAACATTTTTCTTTTAATCTTTTACTCACTTTTTTTTCCTATTATTTATTCTCCTTCATTTTTTTTCTTTCTAATATAAACCATAAATATAAGAATGTAGTACAATACGTATTTACCAAACCTACATTCTTAACTTCGACTTAATAATGTTTCATAACCTTTACTGACTCTTCTACTTGTTGTTGTTTTAGAATGTTGCCACGAGGAGGGGGGATGGTTAGCATGGAAGGGGAGGGAGGGGGGAGCGGGGGGGTAGTGGTGGACTCAACCCGCCCCTCCCCCTCCCTTATACCTCCTGCCTCGAACCTCCAAGACAAGGATGACGTCTTCTCCACCAGGTGAGAGAGAGAGAGAGAGAGAGAGAGAGAGAGAGAGAGAGAGAGAGAGAGAGAGAGAGAGAGAGAGAGAGAGAGAGAGAGAGAGAGAGACCCTTATACTCTCTACCTCCCCTCTCACTCTCAAATGCAAGCCTAAATTAACTTCTCATTACGTTGTATAATGCAATGTGATAATGAAAAGCTTCCTTGATTCAAAACTTTCCTATAAATATAAATTGTGTACACCTGTAAATTGATCCCTTAAAATACCAGGTAACGAGAATGTCAGGTGAGGGGGTGGGGGGTGGAGGGAGGGAGGAGGGAGGTTAGTATGCTTAGGAGCTCTTACCTGGAGAGCTCTTTGTGTTCCTTTAACCCTAACTGAAGGAGGAAGATAATTTGTGAAGAGGGAAGGAAACGTATATGTAGAGTAAGTTATGTGTTAGGGCTGACTGGCGTGTGTATGTGTGTGTGTGGTGGGAGGGGGGTTGTGTAGTGCAGGGACAATACACCTACACATACATACACAGACACACAGACACACATACAGACACAGACACATACACGAGGGTAGAAACATTAATTAATTCGAGTAGTATTATTTCATGCAGCACCGACAGGGAGGATATGGACTTCAGAAAAAGGTAAGTTGGCTACCCACATGTAATTCCTGTACATCCTATACTTATATGCGGTTTTTAATCATCATTTATTTATGTATACGTATGTAGGTAATGTATTTATTTATCAAGAGGAAGATAAGAGGTGTAGGAGGATCATGTATTGTGGTATCTCCAGTTGTTTTCCAGTAGTGATGAATGATAAGAGAGATATGTATCAGGCCCGGCATAATCTCCTTTCACTATAAGAACAGGAACTAACAATACGTCTAATAGTTATCACCTCATTTAAATTCGACACGCGACACTGCTTAAATCTACCACTTGTGTATCACCATTTTAACTTTTTTTTCTTTCTCTCTCTCCTCGGTGTCCAAATAATAATAATCGTCAGTAGGTATCGGGTTCTTGGTAGCTGTGGTCACGTGTGGGCTTAACACCTGCGTTACAACACACCTGTACCACTCACACCATCGTGAGGGCGAGCTTCCAAGAGTGCCTTTCTCTGTGGCACATGTGTTACTCCTCTCACCCTTGCTCACCCTGCCTCGCGTCACCTGCTCCACCTCACTCTCTTAGTTTGCGCTTCCTCAGTTTAAATTCTTTTATCACCTCCTCCGACCTTTGTCTACCTACCACGGTCACCCTCGTTCAGGTCACTCCTCCCTCCTTCCCCTTCTCTTCCTAACCGTTGTAGACTCAGCCATGTTTTAACCTGCTGACTTTGAACCTTTTTCCAAATGGCCTCACTAGGTAAAACTTACTTCTTATTCGTTTTTCTAATGAGAGAGTTCATTCATATCCTTTGCTAGTAGACTCAGGGAAAGGTTACGTTCTTCTTTTATTCTTTCTTTTTCATGATTTAATGTTTTCTGAAGGAGGATTGGTTTTGGTGGTCCTTTTATCCGTCTAAATTGGCAGTAGTGGAGAGTCTTTGCTCACTCAGTCTGCCTCCTGTGACCTGTTTGTGCTGGAAAGGAGGGAAAAAAGCTTATTTCATTATCCCCACTTTCCTTCCTTTTACGTTTCTGTCAAGCCTACCCCCCTCCCCCCATCTCTCTCTCTCTCTCTCTCTCTCTCTCTCTCTCTCTCTCTCTCTCTCTCTCTCTCTCTCTCTCTCTCTCTCTCTCTCTCTCTCTCTCTCTCTCTCTCTCTCTCTTTCTCTTTCAAGGAATTATCACTTCCACTCTGCAGTTACGTGATCCATTTCAATCGTTTCTCAGAACTCGAACCTCAGAAAACGTTTATAGGGAACGACTAAGCACGACTAGAGGCGACCTTCGTGTTGTGGCGTGTGTGTGTGTGTGTGTGTGTGTGTGTGTGTGTGTGTGTGTGTGTGTATGTATGTGTGAGACCCTGACACATACATAAGGTATTCACAGGTGTTGATGTTGCGTTGGGAACAAAGTAAATAAATGCTGAGCGATGATGGGAATGGAAACGAACAAGTGTATGAATATTTTATTGGTGATTCTGTGTTTATGTTTGATGTGATGTGACTGTGTGTGTGTGTGTGTGTGTGTGTGTGTGTGTGTGTGTGTGTGTGTGTGTGTGTGTGTGTGTGTGTGTGTGTGTGTATCAGGTGAAGGACAAAGCGTAGGTAGAATAATATAGGTTAGAGAGAGACTTTTGACACGTTGATTTAACTTGTATATATTTTCCTTCCCTCTATTTTATTTTATTTTATTTTATTTCCTTCTTATATAAATGAGAGAAGGATTAAAGGTATACATAATACACCTAACCTTCCTCTACTACATTTTTTTCTCTTCTTTGTAATAACTTCATACCTTCAAGAGAGAGAATATTGCGTCAGTTTGAGAATTATATGAAGCAAATTTATTTTCTGAATTTTCATGTCTTTTCTATCTTTTTTTTGCTAGAGACATCTGGTGAATACTTGCTTTGTTCCAGTTTTATATATTTTTAGTCCTTGGCCTGCATCCAGCTTTGTGTGTGTGTGTGTGTATGTGTGTGTGTGTGTATGTGTGTGTGTGTGTGTGTGTGTGTGTGTGTGTGTGTGTGTGTGTGTGTGTGTGTGTGTGTGTGTGTGTGTGTGTGTGTGTGTGTGTGGATATATATACATACAGTTATTCACTTAAATGGACATGTGAAAAATCCTCACATTTTTTCCAACTCTAAAATATACAGTTCAAACCAAAATTCTCCTACACACACCCACAAAACCCATTGAACCTACAGTATCACACATTAAAATACCAACAAACATTCAAGTCAGTTCAGAATACCTTGCCTTAAACCCTTTTGTATACACTATAACGCTAAGAGTCTGCGGGAGGATACTTGGAAACGTGAACCTGATAGGACTGTGATAGATAGGTAGGGGGCGGTACTGGAGGGACGGGAGGGCGGTGTATGAAAGGCTAGCAGACTGCGGAACTGACGTAGTATCTGTATGTGTGGCACTCTTAAGGGAGCCAGGGAGGAGGGAAGGGTGCGTGCGTTGGTTCTAGACACGTGTTAGCTCTATGGGACCAAGATCAATCGAGTAAGATCCATTTTCTCACACAATTTTCTTAAGTAAACTCTATTGAAGTAGTAAAGGAATGTAGCTGCTAGAATGTATATACCTAATCCCATATAGCTGTAAACAACGTGTGTATGGTAGTGTTATATATTTTAAAGGAAGGATATAAAAGGTTAGTCCTATTGCCGTCTGCACACTGTCTGCAAGTCTCGGATTGTCCCTAAGTAAGACTCGCTTTAACCGGTTCCAAAAGTTCACGGCTGGAAGACCTTAGTGAATGAATCTTGGCTGGGGGGTTGTCACTCGCCTGAAAATAATGACTGTCTTAACATTCCGGCAGTGTGTGTGTGTGTGTGTGTGTGTGTGTGTGTGTGTATGTGTGTGTGTGTGTGTGTGTGTGTGTATGTGTGTGTGTGTGTGACAAGTGTAGATGTGGTGAGGGTCACATCTGTATCCAACACCTGTGCTCTCTCTCTCTCTCTCTCTCTCTCTCTCTCTCTCTCTCTCTCTCTCTCTCTCTCTCTCTCTCTCTCTCTCTCTCTCTCTCTCTCTCTCTCTCTGTGGGTGAGGTGTGGGAGGGTGTCCTTGAGAACCGCAATGATCGCCCTACACAGATCCCTGAACACTGAGGGAACAGTATAAAGCTTTCTCTCTTGCAATGAAAAGTCCACAAAACAAGCTGGAAAAGGAGGAAAGAAACGCTCAATGTAGTTACCTTAAAGAGGGAAAGTAGGTGAGAGTTCTAAAAGCGTGTCAATTTGTATTTAGTTGAGGTGTCTTGCTACTGACTTCCCTTTTGATGCAGTCTAAATGTATACAAAGTTGGAAATCGAGGAAAGCAAATAGTTTCAGAGTTCACCGTTAAAGGGAAGGAAGGAAGGAAGGAAGGAGTTGAGATGCAATTTAACTCCTATATTGGCTATTTATTTAGACAGTATAGCGGTGATAAGGAGTAAAGTTATGTGTACTGTACCAGGGCGCGCGCTCTCTATAATCTCGAGAAGAAAAAAAAATGTTCAAACGTGTTTTATATTCTCATACGTGCTTTGATTTTAATTAGACTAGGGTATGATGCATCATGGTATAAGAATGCAGTCTTGATTATACTGGATCTGAAGGAGGAGAGAAAGAGTAAAATATAAGTATCTTGCGCCTGCAGCGTTTATAGTGACGTGACTGCACAAACGTCGGTTCAAATCCTACTGTCATGAACTCTTTTGTTTTTCTTTATTTCTTATTTTCTAGCGTGATTGAGTGTTTTTGTAAAAAGTCATTCATTTGTTTCACACTTTATAGGCAAGGTGAAAATAGTGAATGAGGGAGAAAGAATGAAACTATTGACCATTATCTCTCTCTCTCTCTCTCTCTCTCTCTCTCTCTCTCTCTCTCTCTCTCTCTCTCTCTCTCTCTCTCTCTCTCTCTCTCTCTCTCTCTCTCTCTCTCTCTCTCTCTCTCTCTCGTGTGAATAGTTTAACCGTTAAGTCACTGCATACGCAAGGCCAGCAGTCAAACTTCGACCTTTTAAGCAAGACTTGTATAACGCAGGAAAAAATGCCATTCAGTAAATTGTTGCGCAGTGAACGAAAACAGTAAACCTAGTCACGAAATATGAAAAAAATGAACGGAATATAAAAAGAATTAAAATATAAGAGTGAATCAAGTAGGATAATAAAGATATTATATTTATTTAATTAATTTTTTTAAGACTACCCTCAGCTTGGTCCTGTCACATGGAAAACGAGGCGTATTTCTACTACACTCTCTTCCACTGTATTCAATCCCTTCTATATAGGAGTCTAGAAAAAATAAATAAATAAAACTAGGACAAAAACCCCCTAGGACAAATCCTCCAAAGTTAAAGAACGAAATAGGATAGAAAACCCTTTGTTACATATTTTTTTGTCTTTGGACTTTAACACCTTCTAATACCTCCTACACTCTTCTATATATGTGGTGTGATGAGAGACTAAACTCGTTGGCAGATTCCGAGCTTTATTCAACAAGAAACCATGCTATACCTGTGATAAAAACAAAACTAATAATATATGTATATAAGAAAACCCCACATAACATCAAGCATATGAAATAATATACAGAACATAACAAACACAATAACAAAACAAACATAAAGATAATACCTACATCCTGATTGAATGCAAGGCTTCTGGAAGTACCACTTCCCAGTGTTGTTTTTCCCAGCCATGAGTTTGTAGTGACAGACAAATGGCTTTCCAAATAATGCCATTGTACCGCTCTACCTGGCCATTCCCAATAGGATGGTAAGGTGTTGTTTTACTTGTTGCAACACCATTTTGAGAAAGATGTGTCTTGAGTTCTTGAGATATGAAAGATGTACCTTGATCTGAATAAATAAAGGAAGGCATTCCACAAAGGCTGCTTCAAGACACTTAATCACCGTTTTTGCATGCATATATGGACACGGAAATACAAATGGAAAGCGAGAATACTCATCAACAATTGTGAGCATGTATGTATTACGTGTTGCAAATGGTAATGGCCCCTTAAAATCAAGACTGAGACGCTCCATTGGCTGAGTGGCTTTAATAAGGGTCCCTTGTACTGGACGATAGAACTGTGGCTTAAGTCGTGCACAAACCTCGCAAGATGAACATGTCTTCTTTACATCCTCAGTGGAGGATGGAAGGTTTCTTGATCTCACAAAATGCAGAAGTCGGGAGACTCCCGGATGACAAAGACCCTCGTGAATCTCGGTGAGGTTAGACCTAGATGAGACAGAACAGCAAGAGGTTCGAGTTAATGTGTCAGGTACTACATTTTGTACACCAGGGCGGTACTGTATTGTATAGCTATAAGAGGCTAGTTCTAATCTCCATTCTTATATTTTGCTATTATTTATCTTAGATCGTCTTCTGCTGTCCAACATGAATGCCACTGAACGCTGATCAGTGATCAAGATAAAATGCTGTCTAGCTAGGAAGTGATTCCACTTATGTACAACCTCAATAATAGTTGTAGCCTTTCTCCACTGCTGGATAATGCAGTTCACTTCCTTGGAGAGTTCGTGACATGAAGGCTACTGGTCGACCACCTTGGTTCAAAACTGCTGAAATGACCACCTCAGAAGCATCACACTCTACAACAAGTGAAAGGCAATCATCTACAGAATAAAGTGTAGCATCCATAAGTTCCTTCTTCAAGAGATTGAATGCAGCTAGTACTGTTTCACTTAATGGGAAATTCCTTGTATTTACTAGAGGTTGGATTTTGTCTGAAAAAATAGGAATCCATTTAGCATAGTAAGCAAACATCTCTTGTGCTCTTCGCAATGCCTTTATATTTGAGGGAGGTGATAGTTCTTGGAGTGGACGCAACCTGTCAGGATCTGGCTTTATAACATTATTGCCTACACAATACCCTAGAACATTGATTGTGGGCACAGACATGACGGATTTTGCTTCATTAAGTGTTAGTTTCCTGCTCTCAACAACCTCTAAGAACCTCCTTACATTATGATCATGTTCAGCCTGAGTCGCTCCAGCAACAGTAATATTATCCAGATATGGGAAAGTATCTTTTAGGTTTTCTTCTTCAACTAGTTTGTTCATGGCACGCTGAAATGCCGTTACGCCATTTGTGACACCAAATGGAATCATACAAAACTGATACAATTCTCCATCAGCCTCAAAAGCAGTAAACCCTTTCTCACATTTTTTAATCTTAATCTGATGATAAGCGCTCTTTAAATCAAAGGTAGAAAAAACTGTATACTTTGCAAGATCATGTACTATTTCTTCAATCTGGGGCAAAGGATAGGCATCTAATTGTGTATACTGGTTGATAGTCTGTGAGTAATCAATACAAAGCCTCTTTTTATTTCTGTTAAATGGATCTTTTACCACAACCACCTAAACACGCCATGGGGATAAGCTTGGCTCAATGATGCCCTCTGATTTTAAATGGGATACCTGTTCCTTAATGAATAACTGATCATCTTTACTGTAGTGTCTTGACTTGACTGCGATGGGTTTACATCCTTGAGGCAAGTTTGGAAACGGAGATGGTTCGTCAATCATTGCTGTTGCTAGAGCACACACTGAATCTGTACTAGTAATCTCAAGTTCAGGTTTCTCACCACCATACTGGAAAGTTACACTTTTATGTTGTTTTTGAAAGTCATGGCCCAAGATGATATCACAACACAAATCTTTTAAGACTCCTAAACAAGCAGAGGGATATTCTTGGCCATTGTGCATCAGATTTACTCTAACAAATCCAGAGAAACTTACATTTAGTGTTGACGATGCCATTGAAATCTCTCTACTCGCGGGAGATATAGTCAGATTTAGCTGCTGTGCTACTGTCTCGCTTATAAAGCTATCTCAACTACATGAATCAATCAAAGCATTCACCGGATGGCCATTGACACTGATTTCGGTTGCAGCATGTGACAGATTCTGAGAAAATGCAGTAGCAATCGTTAAGAGTGTAGGGTTATACAATGTTGCAGTAGTACCGGTACTAGTAGCAGTAGGCCCACTCCATGAATGCCCCGATCTACAAACCTTGGCAAAATGCCAGCAAGTTTAGTTGCATAAAAGAGGTTTATTACACGCTGTGAAATACATAAAGGAAACCTATTATGACAGCAAGTATTTATTGTATATATTTTGGCAAACTCTTATGCTAATAAACAACACGTTACTACTGACAATCCATGGAACATATCTGGTAGTAATTTGACATGGTTTGTTAGATCCTTCTTCATATCAGGAGGAAATACTCTTTGTTTTAGGGACAATCCTGTATAGCCAGTACCTTCATGTTCATCCCACTTATCAATGTAACGTTTTAGAGTCATACGATCTATGTTGAAGTCCTTGGCTGCACCTCAAACACACTCACTTAAACACATCTTGTGTTTTACCTCGTTCTGTTTTCCTCTTATAGTTGCGCATGATTATGAATAAAGCAATGTAATGAATTTAACCGTAGAGTATAGAAATCAGGTTTTTTTTTTTTTTAAATAGGCTATATATACCTAAAACATTTTCAATACGCTTAACAATTATATTGGGTGTTACTCTAAAATTTAATACTCAGCTAGGCTTTGAAAATAATCTTTGCATGACTAGTAGATACACAATTTTATCAGTAGTATGGTGGATCAACTTGCCCCAGTTGTTGTGGCTCAACTTACCCCATCCTTGATTTATATATATTGATATCAGTAATTTACGGGTATTATCACTAAGTCATTCATCCTGGGATAGCAACACAGAAGTTAAGATATTTGGATGAATTACTCATATGTAGACTAACTAGTACTTACATACTTACATGCAGCTGGAGGTCAGGAAATAAATAACATAAATTCCATCGATCGCTCATTGCAGTATAGTAAACCCGTTCTGAAAGTAACCTTCACTCATTTTAAGACAGGTATGGAAAGCATTCTGACTGTTAACTCGTCATACGTAGAGAGAGAGAGAGAGAGAGAGAGAGAGAGAGAGAGAGAGAGAGAGAGAGAGAGAGAGAGAGAGAGAGAGAGAGAGAGAGAGAGAGAGAGAGAGAGAGAGAACATAATTCTGCTTGCAATTTTTGGGGCAGAAAATAAATAAATTGTGGCAACACTGGAAGCGACCTGAAGCTGGTGGCGTGATGTGGTGTCCCTCCCCCGTCTCTCTCTCTCTCTCTCTCTCTCTCTCTCTCTCTCTCTCTCTCTCTCTCTCTCTCTCTCTCTCTCTCTCTCTCTCTCGTCCCCCCACCCTCCCCCGTCCCTCCCCCGTCTCTCTCTCTCTCTCTCTCTCTCTCTCTCTCTCTCTCTCTCTCTCTCTCTCTCTCTCTCTCTCTCTCTCTCTCTCTCTCTCGACCAACGTGTTGCATCAGGTTGAACATCAGAAAGAGCGCGCGCACAGAGAGAGAGAGAGAGAGAGAGAGAGAGAGAGAGAGAGAGAGAGAGAGAGAGAGAGAGAGAGAGAGAGAGAGAGAGAGAGAGTGTGTTGCTCTTTAACTACCCTCCCTCAACACCTGTTATCGCTGTTATCTAAGTTTCCCATCTCTTGTTATCGCCGCTGCAGGGACGCTAAGACTTGCTATCTATCAAGGGTATGATTCAGATGCTTGTACCATACGTGACGTCAGTTCATGAGAGAGAGAGAGAGAGAGAGAGAGAGAGAGAGAGAGAGAGAGAGAGAGAGAGAGAGAGAGAGAGAGAGAGAGAGAGAGAGAGAGAGAGAGAGAGAGAGAGAGAGAGAGACGAGCCCCTATCACCTGTTCTACTCCCGTCCGCAAACAATTTTCAAGTTTAAGTTAAAAAAAATATCTAGTTTTCCACATAAGCATCCAAAATAATGGATCTTATCATAGTCATGGTCTATAACATTATTTATTTCCTTACTCACTACGTTCCTAAATGCTTCTTTAGGAGGCGTTAATGTCCTAGTATCGCATTAAATCTCTTCACACCTCCTTAGAATGAAAGGCTGGTAGCTCACGGATATTTAGCAGACACCCTCTAAATGGTTTCCTCAGGGGATATGTTCATTTTCTTTCGTGGAGGTGCAAGGGAGACATCTACATTATTATCAGTAGTATTAGTATTGCTATTATCATTATTATTACCATTATTATTATTGGTTATCATACTGCGAACCATAGCAAAAGAAACTTAACCTAACCCAACCCACGTGCAGTATTCAAAGCCAACTAAATATTTTACTGGTGGTGTTGGCAGCTCAGCTTGGCGTATAAAGCCGATGAGTCAGCCACCTGAACTCACCTGACCTGCGCCTCTTAAGTCTCAAACACTAACTGGAACTGCCTCACCTGGTGGCCTAAACTCACAAGGGAATACAAAGCTGCCCCGTGGGAGGAAAAAGGAAAATGTTAGGCTTACTATTCTTGTCTCTATGGTGAGGGTATAACGAAGAGATTGTATAGCAAAGATGATGCTGGAAATGAAACTATGATAAGGGGTAAAGATGATTATTTTGATTATTATATTCCTTATTAAATATATGTAGTATTACAACAGACCACGATGTACCTTATGACACAACGGCTGCAGTTCATGTTATAATGTATGATAGTGTACGAAGCGAAGTAGGTTGGTTGTGTTGATTACAAGGAATACATACGGTGATGACAGTGTTTACAATGATAGAGATAAATACAGTGGGGCAGTGTGGTAGTAGTGGTTGTGGTGGGAGTGCATGACGGTGGCTGCAGTGAGGGGTGGGGAGCAGTAATGGGGGAGACCAATGGGGGAAGAGGTAGGGTTGCTGCGCGCGCTCTCACACCCACACATTCCACCTTCTCGCGCTTGGACTTGTATTGTACCCTGTCTTGAACACATCCTCCCTGTCAACGAACCAGCAGGGATTGGTGTCAGTGTCTAAACTGCGATATTACATGGATAGTTTTGCTTCAGTATCCCATGGTGTTAACGGAAACTGAAATGCTGGAAGGAAGCTCGACAAATCCTGCAAAGAAAACGATTCAATCTTGAGCTGTGATACTTCTTCCACGTATTTGATGTTACACCGTTGATGTGAAGGATGTGTTTAGACTTTGAAGTGTGTGGCTGATAATGTAAGTACGTACGCATTCATACCAGGTGGTCGCGTGAGTCAAGTTGAAGGACACACGCAAGTTCATCGACATATTGTGGTGTGGTGTGGTGTGGGTAGCCGAACCTGCTCAGTGGGTGTGAATCTGCACTGTATACATACATAGGCATCAACACACTACGCACGTGACTGAATATTGATAAAGTTATTACGATATCGGATACAGCTCGCAATATTTGTGAGTGTTTGAAGTGTTCGGAAAAGCATACTTATACAGTCATCGCCCATAAACAAGGTAGTGAAATATGGTGTTGGTTACCATGCAATAAAGAACTGTACATCGTCGTGGTAAAGAGACATGTGTAATCATGGTCAATAATGTAATCTTATCAGCCGAGAAGTATTCCCCTCACCCAGCCTACCTACCCTCTTATCAGCCAGTTAATACACGTTGACTTAGCTCACCCGTTAGGAGCAAACACACACACACACACACACACACACACACTCAGTATTGCTTGGCGTCACCTACAAAAGGTTATAAATGATGAACGATAACGTTTATACTGCTCAAGTGTGCAACTTAGCTGGGCAGGTGTGTTCAGAGGTGGGCTGTGTGATAACTAATTAATGTGACCTATATGATTTTAAGACAAAATATTAGGATAAAATCGTCAGGAATCGAAGTACTAAGTGAGTTGTTAAAGTTTTATAATCACGTTTTTTTATTATCTTTTTAAACGTAAATTACAAACTTAAAAGCCCAATATTCACATTTTTATCCCCAAGCACAAAACCTATAACTTTGGACATGAATACTGATTTATATACGAACCCTTAAAACACACCTTCTTATTTTATTGATGTTATAAATATTATTCAGAGTAGATAGGTACACTGCGCGTATAACATTAATGAACTGTCCCCCAATCTTTAGTATTCATGTCAAGCTAGCATGTAACAGCTTAATTATGTATTTAATTTCCACGAATATTACACCCATTCAAGTATCGTTGGAAAGTTATTTATTACAAGTCCTATCAAACAAATGAATAACTACGTTGGAACAGTTTGCAGAATAGCTGGATGGAAATCTTTGCTTTGCCATCAGTACAAGCCAAGCCCAGTATTGATTTCCGTCTTTCAGCGCTACTGTCAGTGTGGTTAACGGTGTTACTTTACTGTGTTCTCCTATAACTTATTTTATGATCTCCAGTGACCAGTTGTAGTTAGGAGAATTTTAATAATATGAAGTTCCTGTAACGCATTTGTCCACTCTCTCTCTCTCTCTCTCTCTCTCTCTCTCTCTCTCTCTCTCTCTCTCTCTCTCTCTCTCTCTCTCTCTCTCTCTCTCTCTCTTTCTTTCTTTCTTTCTTTCTTTCTTTCTTTCTTTCTCTCTTCCCATTGCCCTCAGCACCTGGAAACGCCCCCTTCCCCCCAACCGGAAGTTTACACTAGAACACCCGCACGCTTCTCATGTCGTGACCTCAAGCGACCTCGTAAACACAGGACCGAGGGCAGGGCAGGGACAGAGGGGAGGAGGGGAACACATAGTAATACGGGTCATAATACCCTGGCTCCACCCTAACGAAATTCATGACCCAAAATGAATGAGATTGCTTGTCCAGCTTTTATTTATTTTTTTCCTATTTTTTCTATTGGTTGGTAAGTTCCCGGAAGTAAGACAAGATTTATTTATATTCAGTCTTCAGAAGCCCCACGTAATCGAGTGTTTGTGGGCTGCGCCAGGTGTCAGTAACTAAATATTGATACACTGTCGTTCTTGGTACTTCAGAGGATGATGTGGAAGGCGAGAGGATAGCTTTGTTGTTCTTCCTTATCGTTACTTCCTGAATAAGACCTTGAATTAAGTCGTATTTGGTTAAAATGATTATTTCGGCCACTATGCGGAAGTTGATAATGTTTTTCCTTATTATCTTAGCATATTGAATTATAATTTGCTTTAATGACCATAAAAAAGGGTGAAGACGATGCCATGATAGAAGGATAATCTCGGTCTGGTGTGGATAAAGATCGAATACAGTAGAGTTCATTGACAAGAAATATATTATTCAAACAAGCAAAGGTTGAACTCGTACTCGTCCACGAAAGAAACCTGGTGACACGGTAGTCTTGTTATCCCTCAGTTGCACAACACGCCACCACGTGAGAAAGTGCCGTCAACACACACACACACACACACACACACAGGCGTACACAGTTCCCAGAATCGACACTTGAGACCTACTGTTGGAGGTTGGCTTCCCGCTTCTGCGTACGGGAGGATCAGCCAATACGAGAAGCCACATACTAGAAGCTGTCAAGGTGTCACACTCCCACAGTTCGTATAAAAAGCTATATGCACTCAAGCCTCGAGTTTATTAGGTAAACGTGTAGTCGCAGGACGGAGGTGTGCACTGCTACGGTACTCACTTCCATATCTGTGACCTTTGAGTCTGTGGTGCACAAGAATCCCTTTCTCAGGAACACTGGATCGATTTTGAAATCCGGGTCGGTACAGCTTACCTTGGTCAGGCTTTCTCAGGTGCTCATTTATCAATCAACCTCTCAAGGAAAGACTAATGGCCAAGTAACCAAGTGTAGATAGTACCGCCTCTGGAATGAATTGAAGTCCTCATAATTATAGTCATGCCCTTAAAACACTCCACCTCGAAGGTGCGAATTTATTCAGTGAAAAAAAAATGGTATGTTGGTGCGCAGCTCTCAAAACAAAACATTAATGGTCAACGAACACGAACATAGTAAACAGTACTTATCGATTCAGTAGTATTACACAATAGTAACAACAACAACAATACTGCTACTACTACTACTACTACTATTACTACTACTACTACTACTAATAATAATAATAATAACAATAATAATAATAATAATGATGATAATAATCAACAACGTAAAGATACATCGCGTTTTTGCCAGTCGAAAAAACAAGGAAAAGGAAGCTGTCACGATACTCTGCAATGACTGCCTCACGTGGAGGGAGTGTTGTGTGCGAGATCGTTAATTCCAGGAAAGGCCAAACACGTTCCTGGAAGAGTGTGGCCGGAAGGAAGGTAGTGGCGGAAGGGGGAAGGGCTGGAAGCATGGCTGGAACACGGGGTGGGGTAGTTTTGTTGCCATGCCGTGGGTCAAGTTCAGGGCCGCGAGCTGCTTCAATGTTTCAGTTGGACACTGGACTCCTCCCTCGCATGACATATTGGACCGCGTCTGTGTTCCCCGATAGGTCGTGTATTACTTCAGCTTTTCTACGCATCGTTCAACCAAATATTTCGTTCGTCTACTTGTGTTTAGAGAGGAAAGGAAGTGCAAATGTGTATTACTCTTCAGCTTTCCTACGCATTGCTCAACCCAAGTTTTCATTCGTCTACTTGTATTTAAAGAGGAACAGAAGTGCAAAAAATGTGACAGAAGTGGATGTGTATATGACAAACATTATCAGGGCGCTCTTCACTTTCAGACTTAACTTATAGGTCACTGAAACTAAAGAAAATGAATGTGTTACAACAAAACTTCTTTGGATGTATTCATTCATGTACTGTGTAAAAAGTGGGGTTGTAAGATATTACCCAAACTGCTCACGGCTATTGTAAATAAACTAGAACTACCTCAAAATGGATTTTATTCTACGAAGGCGTAATAGAGGGTAAGAGTCATGTTTAGAGTACTGTAATCCATAGTTTCATCACATTGTAACATAATCTCCTGTAACCAGATATTTGATCAAACATTTTCTTCAACACAGCCAGTCTAATCAATAATTTAAGACTGAAAACTGAGCAAAACACCAACATTAATTCAGTAGACAAGCTAAAATTTCTCAACGTCATTTAATTTGACTTTTTCATTCTACCCTTAGCATGTTGAGGATGGAGGAGGAACTTCAGAACCTCCAGTTGCATTCTCAACGCTCAACGCCACTGGAACCACAGCAAGGAAGGTTTCACCAAGACGCAGGAGGAGCTGGAGAAGGTGGGGGCGGGGATTCCAGCAGCCCTGACTCCCCTACAGGTGTACACATCAGATACAGGGACGGTCAGAGGGTCAACTGGCTAGAGGGAATCATTGGGTGTCTCAGGCCAGTGTGGACAATCATTGGGAAGGCGGCAATCAGTGAAAAACAAGCGCAGAGTAAGTGGATTTCATATTGTTTACGATAATTATACGTATTGTTTTGATCCTCTAGTGTGCTGGTTTTAGTGGTATTCATAGTTAAGTAAAGTTGTTTCAATGCGCAAAATATTATAATAGATTTACCATTCCATTACTCGGTATCTGCGTTTTTTCTTCCCCTTCCGTCCATGTCACTCATTTTTACTTTCCGTGGCAGTCCATTGTAGACCCTTCCTCCTTCCTCCTTCTTTTTTCCTTCTTCTTCCTTCCTTTTACCCTCCTTCTTCCCCCTTCCTTTCTCCTTCCTTCCTCCCTATCACTATTCACTCTCCCCCTTCCTGCAGCTGACAACTGGGAGATACCATTCGAGGAAGTGTCTTCACTGCAATGGCTGGGGTCCGGTGCGCAGGGGGCTGTGTTCAGGGGTCAGATGCGAGGCTCATGGGTGGCTATCAAGAAAGTCAAGGAACAGAAGGAAACAGACATCAACCACTTGAGAAAACTTAATCATCCCAATATCGTCCGGTTTCTGTAAGTACTAATTAGAGTTCTTGAGTTTCGATAAAGTGTAGTAGTTTATAAACTGTAATGCAGTCACTGATTTTTTTCTTAATCAGTTTCAATATCTCTAGTGTTGACATTTTTTATCAGGTATTTCTTATCACTATTGATAAACTTCAGTCAATTTCTTTTTTTTACATGTACTTATAATGTCAAGTCAGATTTATTTATAAAGAGAAGTGAAAGTATAATTTCATCATTGAAATCAAAGGTGGAAGTATAAACAAGCTTTCTATCTCCCTCTTGCCTTATCTTCTAGGGGTGTGTGCACGGCAGCGCCTTGTTACTGCATCGTGATGGAATATTGTCCCTACGGTCCTCTCTACAACCTTCTCAAGGACGGCCAAGACATACCACCAGACAGAGTTGCTCTCTGGGCCAAAGAAATTGCATCTGGCATGAACTACCTCCACCAGCACAAGATTATCCATAGAGATCTTAAGAGTCCCAAGTAAGTCTTAATTATCATGACTTGTTAATCACAGCTGTTGATTGGGATTGTCGGGGATTGAATGTTATAGGAATGGGTGTTTAATTCCAATTCAGTGGAAAGTTTTTTTTTATTATGGAATTTGACATAGTTTACAGCGTTTTTTGTGTGTATCTAGAAAAAAAAATGGTTTGGATGAAGTGTACTTATAATTATTTATTATGATTTTTTTTTTGGTATTCTTTCAGAATGTGAATGTGAAATTTATTAAAGTTAAGGAATGCACATTAGCAAAATAGCAATTTTTTTTTATACAGTGCCTATTACAGTCTGATTGTATATTTCAAAGCCTCTTTCTCATTCCCATTCCTGTAATGTGTTAATACATTTCATTACTATTTCTTTCCAGTGTACTGATTGGTAGTAACCAGGAAGTGAAGATCAGTGATTTTGGAACCTGCCGGGAATGGAATGATGTCAGCACAAGAATGAGCTTTGCCGGCACACTAGCCTGGATGGCACCTGAAGTCATTCGCAATGAGCCTTGCAATGAAAAAGTTGACATATGGTAGGTAGTTTGACATTCTGAACCTTGTTTCATTTTATGCAAGAAGCTGAAAAAGATGATCATGGTCATGGGAACATTAACAATAACCATAAAAAAGAACTTAATATGATACGTAAACGCAGCATCGTTCCCAAAGCACAACAGCACGTTACTTTATTTCTGAATTAATCCATTGTACCCTCGGCAGGTCATTTGGAGTGGTACTGTGGGAACTACTGACATGTGAGATCCCATATCGTGATGTTGACAACTCTGCCATCATATACGGTGTTGGGTCAAGTTCACTGCAGCTTCCTATACCCTCAACCTGTCCTGATGGCTTCAGACTCATTGTACAGATGTGCTGGAACAGTAAGCCCAGGAACAGACCTTCCTTCAAGTATATTCTCATGCACCTTGACATCGCTGCTGTAGAAATCCGCAGCACTCCTCCAGATACTTACTATAAGACACAGGTAAGGATGAGTGGGGTGGTAAGTGGGACAGACCTGATCTTTTTCTTTATACTAAATTTTGTTCATGCTTTCTTTACTTTAGGCTCCATTTTCATAACCATCCAGTCTAGTTTCAATTCCTCAACTGTGACACTTGGATTAATGGTTTGTGTTTCTTCTACAGTTGTCTTGGAAGGCTGAGATCAGACAGCAAATGGCGTCAATGAACTCCCGTGCCTCACACATCCCTCGCCTGGAGGAGGACCTTGTGCAGAGGCGTCACGATGAACTCAAACACGCTCAGGTAAACACAACTTATTAGAATTTAATATATGTGTGGAATTTTACCAATACTTGAACCTTAGAAAGTGTAATAATAGCCAGTGAATGCCATTTGCTCAGTCCATTATTTTGTAATTAACTGGAAACAATATTTATTACTGTTCTTATATGTTTCAACTTTTTTTTATGCTGAATGATTTATGCTTTTCATGAAGACATACTCCCTCTTTTGCCACTACGATTTTTCCTCCAGTATTTAGTTCTCACTTGTGTTGGTTTTGTTGGACAGGACATAAGGGAACACTGGGAAAGGAAGCTGGTCATTGCCAATGATCTGTACCTTGAGTTGTCAGCTGCCATGCTGCAGCTAGAACAACGGGAAAAGGAGCTTCTGAAGTGAGTTCTGCATCTTTGCTTGATTTGTTTTTATGCTCATTTTAAAGATATGTTATAGTCTCTGATACCTCGTTCCTTCTGAGAAAGTCCTTCAAGAGGATAGCCACAGCAGAAGAGCAAAACATGTAATTCTGTAAAAGTGTATAACCACATTCTTAGGTTGTTTAGGTTAGGCCAAACCCCTTTCATAGAGTTGTTACTATTTACCATCTTCACCCCACTGGTCTTCCAGGCGTGAGCACTCTAATCAGATCCATAAGGGAAAACGAAGGATTGTGAAGCCACTCATCCGTGCCCAGGAACGTTTGCAGGCGAGGCGGGGGGCTGGAGGTGGGGGAACCGCTACTTCCTCCACCCCTACCAGCCCAGACACACAGGGCCCCTCACCAGCCCACCAACCAACTCAGGTCAGTGTTTTCTTTTACATAATATTTTCGACCTGCAGGGAATACAATGGTAGTATTCTTGCAGTACCCAGTGCAGGGATAGTCAGAAATTTAGTGTTAAAAATTGTATTCTTTTCTGCTACAGGGACGTTCCAAAAAGCCGCTATATACTGAAATGGGAACCAACAACCTGCCGCTCTCCACAACACGCCCAGCATCCCTCCACATTGGCAATCCCCTGGCCTCACCCTCTCCCTCCATTGTCCCTCCTGTGGCGGATGCTGCCCAACAAGATGCTGTGGATGGTAGCCGTGTAGGATCTGGACGCAGGAGGACACGTCACCACCAGAGAAATAAAAGTCATGGTGGTGTTGTGGCTTACGTCAGCTCTGGCACCAGCCCAAGACATGCCTTGCCACCTGATAGAAGGGTAAGTGTGTTAAGTTGTGTTAAGTTGTAGTGAACAGAGACCAAAAAACAAAACAAAAAGATGGTGAAAATTGTATGAATTGCAGATGTTATTAATTAACATTCAGAAGTATGTATGTTCATCCACAGTTTGGTGATAGCAATGTATAATTTTTCAGGGATACAGTTTGAGCCCCAGCCAGGAGCGTGTACCAGTGCTGGTAGATTCTGGAACTCAGACAGACCACATGGACATGAGTGAGACTGACACATCACCCGTCAAAACCCCCGGCCCACACAAACCCTCCTCCCTCCCCCTTCCGCCTGAGGAAGGTGATGCTGGTGGGGGAAGCAGCGGTGACCCCATTAACCCTGCCTGCGGTCACACTACAACTGAGACGAGTCCTAACGGCAACACTCTGCCAGACCAACAGAGTCCTTGCTGTGAGCACTGCCCAAGACAACAGTACCGACGTTTTACCTCCACAGAATCCAATGACTCCAATAAAAACTTCCCAATGGCAGCTCCAGTTGCAGCTCGCCTTGCTGAAAGCCACCAACCGGAATTCACTATCGAGGAGACACTACAGATTCTTAACAATAATGAGGATGATGTCGACATCCTACACCAGTTAAGTGACAAGTGGGATGCAATTGAGCGAGTGTTAGCAGACAAGAAAGCCCTGCCAAATGGGTACTCTCGTGTCTTGCATTCCCCTCTCGGCATGAGGTTTGACTCTAAAAGTGAGTTATCAGAATCAACACCCATGGAGGTTGGTCCGCCCCAGATTGAGGGCATGTCACAGAGTATGTCTCCCTCCACTACTAACGACGAGGACGAAGATGACGATGATGATGACGATGACGATGATGAAGAAGAGAGACACTCCAGCGTCGACCCAGACATTCTCAACCGTAACTCTGACATGGTGGCTTCCAGTGAGTTAGACTCCAGCCATGATTCTGTAGGGCATGAAGTGTCTGCCTCGGAGGATGAGGAGGATGAGGAAGCCCTTGATGCCCACTATCAAGTACTAAAACGAAGGTGGTAAGTAGACTTTACTCTTAAGTGTTTTATATCTAACATGTAATCATCATATATCTTTTTTTTAGTACTATGCTTCAGGTTTTAATGTTCCTTCTAATTCTCACAGCTTCATGCGGCGGCCACTACCACGCAGCAAGAACCACCGAGGTGTGTGTCTGACTAGGTCCACACACAGCACACAGAGCAGTGAGGGCGGAGGCTCTGAAGAGGAGGGTGGGAGTGGTCTCAGCTCACTGCGACATGGATACTACAGCAGCCGAGGAGCTAGTTTAGATGGCATCAGTCACTACTCATCTAGGCTCATGGTGAGTTTAAGAAGGATGACAGGAATTGCAAATCGTGATGTCATTAGTTTGGTTTACGGCTTAGAACATGAATTTAAAGAAAGATTAGTATATTCATATTTGTCCATATTTTTCAGAGTGGTGCTGGTCCATCCCGTAATAGTGACACATCTGATTCTGACGAGGGTGCCGGGGAAGGTGACGAAGATGTAGTGAGTGTGAAGGCAGTGGTGCTGCAGGACACACCCAGACTCCGAGGGGTTCAAGGGTCGGCCTGTCACTCCCAGGCAGCGGAACGGAACTCATGGTGAACATCAACACTTCAATTAGTATTAGACAATTAGTTTTACAATATGTTTCCTGTGACATGAATAATCCAATCCGAAATCAGATTCATAACTGTACTAATAGTAGATAACTATCCTGTGATTCAAGTGAGACTCCACTCAAATGAAGAGCCAGCTAGAAGTCAGATGTTTTAATGGTGCAAAAAGAAGCTGCATTGATTAGAATTCAGAATATTGTTTTATAGTGAATGACAACAAAGTAAAGTGACAAGATAAGTAAATAATGACTTATGACGGCAAACAGAGGATTGTGATTGTTTGTACCACATCACATCCTTCCTGTGTTGTACTGTGTAAGGACATAACAGAATGGGGAGGCACTGACTGGTCTTCATGTTTTGTGTGTTATGCGTGTTATGGTGTTCAGCTGAAAGAAAGAGAACTTGAGTAATACAGACATGGAAGATGGCTCAAATGTTACCTTGAAAATAATTAACCCTATCTCTTCATGCATGCAGGAGTTTCTATATCACCAGTGACAAGCCTCAAATTATACAAAGGGGTCCCTAACCTTACTTTGTCTTCTCTATTATCTGACTATATTTAAACATTTTCATCAACAACAAATAGCCTGACGCCAAAACTATACTGACCACTCTTACCAAACACTCAGTTCAGGATCACAAGTAAGTTGTCGGACTGTACTAAACATTGTGTTAAGAAGCGAGAACTCTGTACAAGTGTGGTAAATTTAATGAAAATATCCTGTGTGAGTAATTTTATAAGGTTCCATCTTAAGTTTGGTCATCACATCACTGAACAGGGTTATACCTCTGACAAAAAGTATAGCGAAGATGCTAACAATTTTCATTGACAAGTTTATGACTCTCATAAATATTTTTTCCCAGGTGTTTCATCAAACTATCATTTAAATCTCTTTTGAAATGCAAATGTTGTTTTATTAAAGTGAGGCCAAGAAGACATTATAAAGTGAGTGTAGGGTGACCCGATGGCTGACTAAGTGAAACTTCATCATGTGACATTCCTCACCAAGATAACAGTATGACTTTGTTAATACCTTTGTTCTCTGACGATGATGTCAAGAATTTGTATTAACAATACAATGACAACTCTACACTCTTCTCTCTTCTCTCTTCATCTTGGTAACTATCAATAATGCATTCCATGGGAGTCCCTCAAGGTTGATGCAGAAATCTGACCACTAATGTTGGTTGAGGATTTAACATTTTCCTCCTCACTTACCTAACTTTCTTGTTACTATAATCACCTGACCTTATTCTCTGGATATGAAACCCTAACTAGGAAACACCTAAAAGACATGTTCTATACCTTTACGAGACATTCCATTACTAGTTCAATGTAAGACATTTGCCTCAAGAGAATTGCTATTGTAAGATTTGAATGGATACTTTATTTTAATTGATATTACTTACTATATTATCATTATTATTGTTATTATTATTATTATTATTATTATTATTATCATTATTATCATCATTATTATCATTATTACTGTTGTTACTAAGTGCAATGTACAGAATGGTGGTTGTGTTTGTGTTTAATCTAGTCTGGGGTGCAATGAGTCCACTGTTTTGAGGCACTGCTTGAGGTAGTGTTGGCAGTGTGTTGGTGGAGGTGGTGATGAGAAGGAGCATGGCTGGGCACACCTCAATAATAGGTTCAATGTATTTTATATCTATTTTTCCCAACTGTATTTAATCAAGATTTATTTGAGATTATACAAATTCACAACTAAAAATTTTACTTGGATAAATTTGAAGTGCTAGAATTGAAAATTTTCTAGACCTTTACTGCAAAATCTATGGTGTAAAACTGACTCATAGGTTAGGTTAGGTTAGTGACTCAGCCAGGAACATATAAGTGTGTTTGTGCACTTAACACCACCTCACTGACTCCTAGACAACCAACAGGTTCCTGCTACAAGGAAATGGGTGAAGAGTTGTAAATTATTTCTCATTATGTCCCCAATTTTAACATTGTAAATAATCACATCAATTCCATTTTATCATTATCGTTCATCATCACTCCTGAAGGGGAAGAACTTACCTCAGAATGGTGTTTGGGACCTCAAGCAGTGTTTTAAAGGTTCTGGTGGAATTGTCAAGTGTTCAGACAATATTGTGGAGGAGAAATTAAATGGTTTGATTCTGTTGTTCATTGAAATTATGTTTAAATTACCACATGATATATACTTTACAACTATTATTATTATTATTATTATTTTTATTATTATGACTGTGAGTTAGATATTTCTTGTTATCATTGATCATTATTATTATTATTATTATTTTTTTTTATGTGTGTGTGTTGATAAGCACACAGACTGTTTATCACCTTGGTTCTAAGTTTACAGAGAACCTTGTATATAATTAATAACTTAAATGTTCTGATATAAGTGAAAAATTTACGGTAAAATTATGTATATTTTTTACTACATAAATCTTGAAATTCGTTGATTATAGATAGGCCTTTAAGAAATACCGATGGCAAATGCTTGAGTTTATTCTCATACAGAAAATACACGTTTGAGAAAAACCGGCCTTAATTATTGTAGTAAGAAATATTAAGAAATATACCATTAGGCCTATTTTGAGAGAACCCATTATAGCTCTATTTAGCTCTATGTATATATTGTGTATATCTTAGAACTCTAGCTAGGTTTGGATATATACATGGTGTTGTATATAGTGAGGACCTTCATTTTCACTACTGTGTATAAGGAGTTGTATAGTTCTCTCCTGTCCTGTCTAATCGCCTCAGTCCTCTTGTTCTCACCAAAAGGACTCTACAAATTAACCTTTTAAGCTCCATTTTCATCTGTTCATGAGTTCATTTCATGTATATATATGTCTCTCTCTTTTTCTCTCTTTTTTTTTCTCTCTCTCTCTCTCTCTCTCTCTCTCTCTCTCTCTCTCTCTCTCTCTCTCTCTCTCTCTCTCTCTCTCTCTCTCTCTCTCTCTCTCTCTCTCTTTCATTTAATCATATGTATCTGTCTTTTTATAGTTTATTTATGAAACAGAGTAACATCTATTTTTTCTATTTATTACTTGATTTAATTATAAACTAAAGACTTCTATATAATAATACTTTCTATATTTTCATAGGCTCTTTTATTACAATTAATGATAATATTTTAAGGTATACTTCTTTGTGTATTTATAATTCATTGCTTGTCCTTCCCCCATTTCAAAAAAGTTGTAAAATATCTTTAGTTATCTGAAAATGTTTTTAATTTATCTATTATTAACCACTACCATGTTTTGTTTTTATTATTTTTCATTGATATTATCTTTACCATCCTCATCTCCCCAAATCTTTTAATGACATCACTTCTCTAACCCAAGATTCATCATTACAAGCTATTGCACCTTTCTTCCACACATACATACATACACACAGAAACACAGAAACACACATACACACGCCAGAATATTAAGGAAATTAACCTGTAGCTTTCACTTGCATATTTTCACCCTCCCATACACATAGAAAAAGTGGGAAATGATACTATAAGAAAAAATAAACAGATATTTAAATCGAAACCTGGTGCCAAACATTTCCCATTTTATTTCAACATTTTAACAGCACCATGTTTTCTTATATATATTTTACATAAAAGGTACAACAAAAGTGACTTATTAATAGTATACACATTTAGAAACCTCTTTATTCTTTAGCTTCTCATTTCCCTCCATGATGGTGTCCTTTCAACATACGATTACGATTTATTCTCTTCCTACATTGCCTGTCCTTTGTGTATGTACCTTTACAGCTTCACTCTTTGATCATACAACTACGTAATGTCTTCTTCAGAAATCATATTTTCATATATGTATTGACTTCCTTTCCTATCATGTTCCATTACTCTATTCTCAGCCCAGAAATTTTACTTTTTATTATTTTCTATCCCCATCCTACAGTCTACCCTTTACCCGTTGGTCTAGTCAGGACTTGACCCTCGGAAAATACTCTACTTTACCAAGTAAATGTAAACTACAAAGGTATGACAATGTATTTCTTTTTCCTTAATGCAAACAATAGGCTAAGGAGTTAGATTTATGGCATAAAGTTAAAGAAAAATGGAATAGTAGACCTGTTTTTCATTACAAACTCAGAAAAGGAAGAGTTTCAAATAGAAGACATTAATTTCTAATCTGCCATATTCTTTTGGAAAGAATCCAAATTATATGAATTGCAGTATTGATGAAGCCAAATAATTCCAAAAGAAATTATAGGAATTAAGTAACTCACACATTACTAAGATGAGCAGAAAAGGTATGGGAACACAAGGCAAGTGTTGTACAGTGGATCTGTGAGATAGGATGAGGCATGCTGGTAGTTTAAAAACAATAATAACCATGGAAATAATGATAGGAAACAGTGAGAGAAGGAAAAGTAGGGGTGTGTGTTTGTCAAGAGGTCTCCACATAAGAGTTTGAGAAGATCATTGCTTGATAAACAGGTTAGGCATTAGAGCAGAACGCTATGAATTGATTGATTTAGGAGACGGCAGTGACACTCAAAAAAAGATGGGGGGGGTAGGTGAGCGTTCCAATTGATAACCAGTAGTTCAGCCAAAAGGATGTTTAGGGATCGAGAGGCTTCCAGTTTGTCCTCAAACATTCCCTTGGACCTCTCCCGGTAGTGCAAGGTGTTGCCAGGTTAAATATGGTTACAGACTACACCCATACCTAACCATAATATCCATTGGCGTGGCAAAGGAAGGGAAATCAGCTGTTAAGGATTAATTATCACATAATGATGAAACATGACCATAATCAGTATTTCTGAGAACGAGGAATGCAAATAGAATATATTTATGTGAGTGTCAGTGACGTGAGGTGCTGGAGGAGTGACCACGGGGTAGGAGGGGGCGGGGGCACCACGGCGCGGGGATGGGCGGGGCTGAGGGAGAGGGACGCGGAGGTGTAGTGCGCGGGCGGACGTGGTGTTGTGAGGAGGTAGTCTGGTGAAGGTGTAATTTCAGAACACTGGTAAAAGTGAATACCTCTACTGTATGTGCTTTAAACAAGGAAATGAGTACTACCATGTGCAAAATAATGTATACTCGTATTCTCCACCAGTTAAAAGTGTAGATTGTTGGTTTAATTAAGGTTGGAAATATGACCCTGTGTATATACTAACTCTACGTAGCTGTTCCTTCTACCCAGGCAATGGTGGACCTGAGTGGGTAAAGTATCCGAGGAGGCTTGGTGTAGGAGGCAATGAGGTTAATTACTCTTAAGTCACGGCCGCCGTTACACCTTAAACCGGTGATGCGGGTTGAACACTATGCTTAAAGAATGCAGTAATCAAGTATAATTTTGGAGCTGTCAGAGAAGGCAAACCCGCCACCGGCAAAATGCAGACCGCCTATGCGCGCATGGTGTATGACCGCAACCAGCAGCGGAACCAGCGGACGGAGGGTGGGCGGGTGCGGCGCAGGGTTACCCTCGCCCACCTGCTCAAGGACGCCTGTCGTCGCCTCGTGGCCTTCCTGTTCACGCAGGTATGTACACAGATACTTCAAGGTGCGGGAATTAAATAATATATTCTAAAGTATGATGCCTTTCCGACCGCTGACTTTGTGTTTTGGGGTCGGGCCGCAGGTTGGGGTGTGTGGCTTGGTGGTGGCCTATAACATCATGGGAGCCTTCGCCTTCCGTGCAATCGAGGGGGAACATGGCGATGCAAGTCCTGAGGATGCTGCTTTCCACCT
This sequence comes from Metacarcinus magister, assembly GCA_029783475.1. Lineage (NCBI taxonomy): Eukaryota > Metazoa > Arthropoda > Malacostraca > Decapoda > Cancridae > Metacarcinus > Metacarcinus magister. The sequence continues at coordinate 2,329,724 of JAPQNM010000046.1, forward strand.
GCGGGAGGATGCTGTCAAGAAATTGTGGAACATTACGGCAAGATTCAACATTTTGGAACAGACTCAGTGGCGGCAGGAGGTGACGGGGGCTCTAGAAGATTTCCAGGACCACGTGGTACCACTAGTGAAGGCGAAGGGCTACCGAGGCGTGTACCCTCGTCAGGCGTGGTCCTTCAGCGCCGCCCTCATGTACTCCCTCAGTGTCTACACCACCATAGGTTGGTCTCGTTACAGCATGTTTATAGATTCGTTAGTCAGTAGAGTGTTGAAGGTTTTCCTCGCGCGTGAGCTGCGGCTGATGTGTTGCATTCAGTGTTGTTGATGACAGCGATTTTGAATTAATATGTATCATAATTTAGATTATTTTGAATCATGTTGTAGCACTTAAGTTATAATTCTTATCAAATAGCTTATAGTAGAAAAAATAATATTGATGCCACTGAGGACACCTTACACCACTGCGGTGTGTAAAATTTTGTTTTTATTTATAAAATAGGAGGCAGGCCAAGGGCTGAAGAGGCAAGAATATCATTCAGTAGAATTATATATATATATATATATATATATATATATATATATATATATATATATATATACATATATATATATATATGGTAAATCTTACTAATAGCATCTCCTCACAGATCACCAAAATATTGACATAGGTGATAAGGTATGTAATGTACAACACGTTTGTGGTGGTTTTATTTGGGGGACGGCCTTAGTTTGGCCGCAGAGGCTTTTAAAAAATTTGGTAGGTGCCTCAAATTCTAAGTCCAAACAGATGTTAAGTTATGATTAGGTTAAGGTTGTTTGGCTAGGTTACGTTTATGTTCTGGTTAGGTTAAGTTAGGTTCAGTTAGGTTATTATCCAAATCCAGAAAAAATCTAAGGTTGAGAACCCTAACTTTTGGGTAATAAAATGTTAAAATCTTATATAACCGGACCTAACTGAACCGAACCTAACCTAACCATAACATAAACGTAACCTAACCTAACAACCTTAACCTAACCATAACTTAACATCTGTGTGGACTTAGATTTTGAGGCACCTACCAGATTTTTAAAGAGCCTCTGTGGCCAAACTAAGGCCGTCCCCCAAATAAAACCATCACAAACGTGTTGTACATTACATACCTTATCACCTATGTCAATATTTTGGTGATCAGTGAGGAGATGCTATTAGTAAGATTTACCATATATATATATATATATATATATATATATATATATATATAAATATTTATATTTATATTTATATTTATATGTATATATGTATATATATATATATATATATATATTTATATTTATATTTATATGTATATATATATATATATATATATATATATATATATATTTATATGTATATGTATATATATATATATATATATATATATATATATATATATTTATATTTATATATATATATATATATATATATATATATATATATATATATATATACTTAAGATAAAATGACAAATTATTTTGGATAGTAAGTGTTAGTCAGTTGCTACTTGGTTAGTTAATGACACACTATCAGGTAGTTATGCAAGCTGATAGGGTGTTGGATGAGTGACTGGTTCATTAAGTGTACTCAGTGTGGCTGTTTAGATCCACACTTAGTCACAGTGGTGGTGTGACTTGGTATTTTTAAAGTTTAACAAGTACCTCTATCCTGCGCTCCTTTAGTGCACGTAGACAACCGATAGCGCAGTATCTCATGCTATTCCTCCCTCGAAACGACTAGTCCTGGCGTTTATGAGCAGCTGTTGCCGTATGTCTCAGTATGAACCGAGAAGGAGAGCTTAGAGCCATGAAATAAGGGAGAAGGCAGTGAACATAAGAACATAACATAAGAATATAAGGAAGCTACAAAAGGCCCAGAGGCCTGCACTAGGTAGTTCCTGTTAATCCTAACCCCCCTTATTACCTACACCCACCTCCCATCCCCATCCATGAAGTCGTCTAGTCTTATCTTAAAACTCCCTATTGTCTGTACACTAACTACCTGCTGACTGATGTTCCAATCATCTACCACCCTATTTGTAAACCAATTTCTGCCTATTTCTTTATTAAATCAAAATTTTTCTAGTTTGAATCCGTTATTTCTTATTCTATCCTGACTACTGATCGTAAGAACTTTTCCTACATCCCCCTTATTAAAACCCTTCACCCACCCACTTAAATACTTCAATCATATCTCCCCTTACTCTACGTCCCTCCAGTGAGTGCAATTTCAAAAGCTTTAGTCTTTTTTCATAGCTAAAATTACGAATCCCTTCTATCAATTTGGTTATCCTTCTCTGTACTGACTCTAACAAAATTATATCAATTCTATAATACGGTGACCAAAACTGCACTGCATAGTCGAGGTTATAGTTACTGTTTGCGAGGACGGAGGATAGCGTTGGGCCGAGGCGACATTTGTTTACTTCGTGGCGGGACGGACGGAGCTTGGCGGTGACATTTAAGAAAGAAAGAGATTAGCGCAGTGTGTGTGTGTGTGTGTATGTGTGTGTGTGTGTGTGTGTGTGTGTGGAATGAAGAGCCACATTATTGGACGTTAATTAGATAAAGAGTATGATGTTATAGGTGGAAATGATCGCAGTCGTCGTCATCATCCATTAAATCCTTGTAGTGGCAGCGTGTGTGTTGACGGTGGTGCTGCTGCTATGCACTTTATGGCGCTGTCTGCATTCTGGCATCGTTCTTAACTCTGATTAAAGCTGTCTTCCCCCGCCACCACTTTGTCTTCACCGTTCCGCTCTTTCTTCTTTATAGCCCACCCACCCACCTCTTGCGGCTCTCTTTCTCTCCCACTCTTTTTGTTTTCTTTTTTCCAACGCCGCCGTCAACGTTTAGCAATTACCTGAGTGGGTGCCGCCTCAGGGCCCTCACCCAACTTAAACACACACACACACACACACACACACACACACACACACACACACACACACACACACACACACACACACACACACACACACAGCGGCACATCCACACAACCTGTCCATCACAAAACTTACCGGAGTCAGTCATATTTTTTTTCCATCTTCTTTTTGCCAAGGCGTTCCAAAGCCGTTACGCTCTTTGGTTGATTAGTACAGCTGTTCCGCTTTATATCAACCGAATTCCACTAAACTGACAGCTGTATTATTTTATTATCCTCTCAACGTGGCAGCCAAATAATGGTTTAGAAGCTGCATTACGTATGTTTGGGATAAAACAGTGCATTATATACCCCTTTTTTCTTCTTTTTATGAGGGAAACGGAGCCAACTCAAACACCTCCCGTGGCGTATGATTGGGGCGGTGTTGGTGTTGCAGGAAGTGTAGGTGGGGCGATGTGTGGTGGTGTGTGGCGGCCAGCCAAGCTATTGCCACTTTATGAATCAGCCGTGACCACAGTGCAGCTTCACGGGTTACGAGATTGTGGATAGAAATGCCTCGTATGTCATGGCACGGAATTAAGGTTTCTCTTGAGGGAAAATGAATACCAATATGATAGAGAAGAGGGTTTTATTTATGTATGTTAATGTTAATTTTAGCTTCATGGTGGGCAGCCAGTAATGTTATGTTTTTTTTATTGTGGTCATTAAGAAATAGGAAATTTTTCCATATTAAAAAACAAGTTTAAAAGTTTATTGTTTAGATAATTTGACGTTTTATGTTTTTTTTTCATGTCATCTATATATTAATGTGTTTATATATATCTATATATTAATCAATCAACTCATTCATTCACATTTCATATTTCGCATCTCCATCCTGCTGGCTGTGTATCATTCATAGTGAATTTTTTTCTCTTAAGATGTTAATAAGTCATCCACTGTCCGCTAGTTATGACCTATTAGTTTTTTTTCTTCAATGCGGAAGGACCATTAACTAATAAGTGTAGAAGGGGAACGAGTAATGACTGAGGATTGGAATGAAATGACGTGATGGTGGCTGTCAATGGTACGCCAGGAAGTGCGAGAGTGTGGCAACATTAATGGGAGGGAATTACTACACCCATTAGTAATTATAGTAATAGTTATAGTGACAGTAGTAATTGTAGTATAAAATTAACGTATCTCGAGGACACACACATAAACATGCTCTAATTGGTAGTTAGTGGAAATAGGGTGAATTATACGATGATTGAAAGGTCATCCCTAGTTCTATAACAGTGTCTTTATCTTTGCCTCGTTCTGGGCGTCATGAGGCCGGACTCAGTTATGTTCTGCCTCTATGCTACGTAGTTCTGTGTGGTGTGCTTGATGTGTGAACCGAGGTTTTCACTGTACTTACTTTGGCACGCGCACGAGAAAAAGTTGAGCATGTGAATTTTGACATGAAATTTATTGCACGTGAGGCACCACATCACCTGTTATTCAGATGTTTTCATTATTTTGTTAACAATTTAGTATGTATCTATATTAAACCCGTAACGTGTATCAATGAATGGCTGTTATACCCGTAAATCGCATTACAACCTCACAATGCGTGCCTCGGTTAGCATTCACTCGCCTGATTACACGCGACAGTCCATCCTTTGGTCCTTCCTGTAGCTAACAGCAGCTGGTGGTATTACGTCATTACTCTGAGTGACCTCCAACAGCTTCAATGTCATGGCCGGCACGCGCAGCTACTGACCTCAGGGATTTGGTGGTTAAGTAATCTGGAAAAGGTGTGGACGAAGCTCCTAATTATGTAAGGTTCAATTTGTATTTAATTTTCTTCATTGTTCATTAACTACCGTGTTAGTATGGACATCACAGGCCACACCGGGCAGGCCACAACAAGGACAAATGTGATTTATTTATAAATAACGTACCACAACATATTATAAATAAGCGACAGAGTAAATTACCACACTGTGCTTTCCTTGCTACCAAACTGTACTGAAGACTACGATATCATAGCTTGAGGATTCATATTACGACGCTACCTGATGTCATTGGTCTACCGCGAATCAACTGGTTTTAGAATTTGAACTATGACAGTATGGTTTTCTATTTCTGTTTTTCTAAGCCTTGTTTTTGTACATTGGAGTCACCGTGGCTCACGAATACTGAGAATTGGATGCGGCGACACTTGAGCTGATCCTAAGGTCTATTCCCTGGCATCTACCTGCCTCAGGTGGTGCCGGTGACACCACCACCACCACCACCACCACCACGGCCGTCGTAAATATATCACGGCTCCCTGTTGTGTATAAATATACCTGCGACGGGTGGACACTGCTGTGTTATTTGTTTGTTCATATATATATATATATATATATATATATATATATATATATATATATAAAAAGAGAGAGAGAGAGAGAGAGAGAGAGAGAGAGAGAGAGAGAGAGAGAGAGAGAGAGAGAGAGAGAGAGAGAGAGAGAGAGAGAGATATGAAGGGCCCTATTCAAACAGATAAGATCAGGTTTAGGTCGTGACATAATCGTGGTCTCAGCCTGACGCAGAGCCGCCCTTCCCTGCGTGGTTGTGGCAGCAACAAACACATATGACAGCTTGATTCATGGTTGGTGTGCCTACACTTCACGGTCAGGTCTCCTCCCATACCCTACAGTGTGACTAATGACCTGCCCGACCCCTGCACCGGAGCACCAAGACGTCTGGGGGTCTGGGGTGATGAAACCTTATTTTGAAGTCAGATTCATTAGGTGACTCGTTTTACTGTATGAGTGAGAACGACTGTGACTGTTACTGCTTAGTGGCTTGAAGTGATATGTGGTGAGGCGTGGTTTGGCTTCCTTCCCCATCTCTCTCTCTCTCTCTCTCTCTCTCTCTCTCTCTCTCTCTCTCTCTCTCTCTCTCTCTCTCTCTCTCTCTCTCTCTCTCTCTCTCTTTATATATATATATATATATATATATATATATATATATATAAATGAACAAACAAATAGCACAGCAGTGTCCACCCGTCGCAGGTATATTTATACACACACACATACACACACACTAAGTGTATATAGGTAAAGAATAGAGATATATAAGAAAAGAACCCTCACCCTTGAGAGGCTGCAAATCACACTGAACACACACACACACACACACACTAAGTGTATATAGGTAAAGAATAGAAATATATAAGAAAAGAACGCTCACCCTTGAGAGGCCGTACGTCACACTGAACCATTCATTCATCGACAGCTTCACGTCACCGCCATTCTGTGACCAACATCTGGTTTACTGTTTAACACGGCATCACGTTTTCTTTGCGGCCATTGGTGTGCCACTTCCCCTTTGTGGAGTCTCGGAAGGTCAGGACGAAGTGACTTACTTCTAGGTATTCAAGGAAGCAATCATCAGGTTCTGCCAGGCGCCTCCTGCTGGGGCAGGATCTGCTCCACATACCCGTCCACTCACTGGGAGTTACAGGTACTTCTGGGGCAGGATCTGCTCCACATACCCGTCCACTCACTGGGAGTTACAGGTACTTCTGGGGCAGGATCTGCTCCACATACCCGTCCACTCACTGGGAGTTACAGGTACGTCTGGGACAGAGCCTGCTCCACATACCCGTTACTCTACCTGGGAGTTACAGGTACTTTTGGGACAGAACCTGCTCCACATACCCGTCCACTCACTGGGAGTGACAGACAGCTGGGGGCACCCGTCCCCTCATGGATTGGTTCCTGCTGAGGCAGGACTTGCACCACATACCCGTCCACTCTTACTGGGAGTGACAGACAGCAGGAAGCACCCCTCCCCCTCAGGGGTGCCTCCTGCTGGGTCAGGACCTGCACCACATCTCCGTCCTCTCCCTCATTGGGAGGGATGGATAGCTGGGGGCATCCGTCCCCCTATTGGGATGCCCCCTGCAGGGTGAGGTCCTGAACCTCGTTTCCGTCAACTCTCACTGGGAGTGACAGATACTTGCGTGCACTCGTCTTGATCCTACTGGGAAGGTTAACACACACGTCCGCCCTGCTATTGAAAATGATGCCGCACATCACAGTAAACCATCCATTAGTCGACAGCCTCGCGACGCCGCCATTCTGCGATCAATTCCCGGATTGCAGTGTAACATGGGAGCACGTTATCTCGGAGGCCTTTGATGTGCCACCTCTTCTTCTTGTTGTCCTGGAAGATCTTGACGGAGTAATGACCTTCCAGATATTCAATGAAGAAGTCTCCAGACCCAGCAAGGCGATCGTAGAACCTCCCGGCAATGTGGAGGCTGCGTCGGATCAGGGAAGCTGCGTCTTGTTGGTCCATTCCATCCCGGTGGACGAGGTTCAGCTCGACCTCGTTGGTTACCTTGACGGTGGAATCTTCCTTCCCTCTCTTCTTGGCGGCGAACTTGCGGGCCAAGTCACGTTCCCGCACCGCGGCCTCGGCTCTGCACCGGGCAACCCGAGACCCTCCTTCCACTACAGTCAAGTCCTCCTTGACTCTCTTCATGGCACCGGCGGCGAACTTGCGGGCCAAGTCGCGTTCCCGCCCTGCGGCCTCGGCTCTGCACCGAGCCACCCGCAGCTCACGCTCGGTGAGCTTGTTTCCCCCGTAAACGAACTTCATTCCGTAAATAGTCATTTTTATTTGGTTTATATTATAAAAGAGATCTTGTTTGAAAAGGTTTTATTGCATTGGTTTCTATCTTGAAGACAGGATGGTGATGAAACTTTTGATCATGGTTCACAATTATGGTACTAAATATGTGTTTATACGTTACTTTAGTGTGTGTGTGTGTGTGTGTGTGTGTGTGAAGAAAACAGATGGTAAAATTTTAGGTGCACAGGAGTTGCCTTGTGTAGGTCAACTGGCCTTTTGCAGCCTCCTTATTTTCTTATGTTCATATGTTCTTCTATTCTCTCTCTCTCTCTCTCTCTCTCTCTCTCTCTCTCTCTCTCTCTCTCTCTCTCTCTCTCTCTCTCTCTCTCTCTCTCTCTCTCTCTCTCTCTCGTTTTTTTTTTCTCTCTCTCTCTCTCTCTCTCTCTCTCTCTCTCTCTCTCTCTCTCTCTCTCTCTCTCTCCCTCTCCCCCCCCTCTCTCTCCCTCTCTCTCCCTCTCTCTCTCTCTCTCTCTCTCTCTCTCTCTCTCTCTCTCTCTCTCTCTCTCTCTCTCTCTCTCTCTCCTTCACCCTAGTATGAGCAAGTCAGTACATTTTTGCATCCAGTGTTTATTTTACAAATGTGTTTGTTGATTCACAGTATTGAGGGTGAGGTTCGCAGCTCAACAGGTGTTCTCTCGGAGGCACTCACAGTTTACGGCCGGAAACCACCTTCTTGAAAGCCACAATGTACACGAGGCTCCGTTTTTAACTTATCCATCACCTATACGGTACACATGGCCGGTGGGATACTTGCCTTCCTTTCCTGTTTATGTTCCGCCCCGCCCCGCCCCGCGCCGCCCCGCGCCGCCCCGCGCCGCCCCGTGCTCTCGGCCCTCGGCGCCACTCCTGCTCCGCCCTACAGTTTATACTTTGACAGTTCACTTTGAGGGTTTTAACGTAAAGAGATGTGGGGTATGAGAGAGAGAGAGAGAGAGAGAGAGAGAGAGAGAGAGAGAGAGAGAGAGAGAGAGAGAGAGAGAGAGAGAAGAGAGAAGAGAGGTATTTCGACACGTGTCAGTGTTTATTAGGCTTGTATATAGTGTCATTAATAAAACAGAAGGACGAAGATGTGTTGGATGGCCAGTTAGTAGGGACGTGAAGGCTTAAGGAAGAAGTTATACATTTTCTTTCTTACAACTAACGTATTATTTGACCAAAGTGTGAACAGTTGCAGTAATTGTGGCCTCAAATAGCACATCTATGAAACTATACTCAAAAGTCATCTCATGCCAGGGCTACTTCTGACGTGGGAGGGTGTGTGTGTGTGTGTGTGTGTGTGTGTGTGTGTGTGTGTGTGTGTGTGTGTGTGTGTGTGTGTGTGTCTATACAAGGGACACGTATGTATGTATGTACAACTCCACCTGACGCAGCTCTTCCCTCACTCACTCACCCTCTGCCCCGCTCCGCCCCGCCCCGCCCCGCCCCGCTCCGCCTCTCTGGCTCGCCGCCCGAGTTGAAAGGAAATATACGAGCCGCCAGTCAGACTGTCGGTAATATATGTATGTACACATGTGGAGCACACCGATGAGGGAGCCGCTGACCAACTAGAAAAAACATACATAACTTTCTAATGGAGTTGGGTACGAGTGATTATTCATGTACGAGGTGATGAAGGGTCAATGTATACTTTTTAATGATTGGTGGCTGGCCAGACGTGAGTGTTTATTAGTGGTGTCAGAATCAGAAACAAGTCGCTGATGACAGACACTCCCTGATGTCCCGTCCCGTCCCATGCGCACCGCGACCTTCATTCAAATGTATCTGTCTCATTGTCTTTCTGACGTACTATAATGATCCTATTTGTCGTGTAAAGAACTTGATGGTGTGTGTGTGTGTGTGTGTGTGTGTGTGTGTGTGTGTGTGTGTGTGTGTGTGTGTGTGGCAGCATTTTGTAACATGCCTGTGACATTCTGGACGCAAGAAGTTCAAGGATAATAATGTCACAGTGTAAATCTCTCTCTCTCTCTCTCTCTCTCTCTCTCTCTCTCTCTCTCTCTCTCTCTCTCTCTCTCTCTCTCTCTCTCTCTCTCTCTCTCTCTCTCTCTCGTGAAAAAAACAATCTTAAAATAGCCCCCCGTAATCACCTACAACCCCACTGCCCTTACTTCGCTGCCTCCATCTGGCGCGAAGACTTTTTGGGAACAGAAGTCACTCACTCAACACGGCGCTCAGTGACAGCAAGTGAATATGCTCTGAAAAAATATCTACCCTTTAAGATTTTTAGAAACATGTTAGCGTGATCATATATGTTTTAATTTTAATAGGGTAATAGTTTTTGAAGACTATATAATCCTGTAAACGAAGTAATTTATATCTCAGTGATGTTGATATATAGCTACCCATTTTATCGTAATTATTATTGGTGAGTAAGGTAAGGTTAAAATTATGCATGTACTATATATATAATTTGAGGGGGTGGAAATCAGACGCCAATGTTTCCTTGAACCCTAAAAGCACGTGCCTCCATCCTATATCCAAGCAAAACAATGCATTCCTATCCCTTTCGGTTGGCAAGCTACGTACTAACCTAACCTAAACCTAACCCTAACCTAATTTAACCTAACCTAACCTAACCTAACCTAACCTAACCTAACCCTAAACCTAAACCTAACCTAACCTAAACCTAACCTAACCTAAACCTAACCTAATCTAACCTAACCTAATCCTAACCTAATCTAACCTAACCTAACCTAACCTAACCTAACCTAACCTAACCTAACCTAACCTAAACCTAAACCTAACCTAATCCTAACCTAATCCTAACCTAATCTAACCTAACCTAACCTAAACCTAAACCTAACCTAACCTAACTTAACCTAACCTAACTTAACCTAAACCAAAGTACACACTCCACTCGAGAAGACTAAAGTTGTTATTGTTGTGGAAAGTATTTTACGTTCATATAACTCACCATCCTACACCTTAAACCTATTAAACACTCTCTCTCTCTCTCTCTCTCTCTCTCTCTCTCTCTCTCTCTCTCTCTCTCTCTCTCTCTCTCTCTCTCACACACATTCCCGAGTTGAGTCACAAATGTACACTGCCACTTTTACAACCACTTCAGTTAAGTCCTCGAAAGTGCTAGCTGCTCATTCACTAGTAAAGTACCTCCTCCTCTCTCTCTCTCTCTCTCTCTCTCTCTCTCTCTCTCTCTCTCTCTCTCTCTCTCTCTCTCTCTCTCTCTCTCTCTCTCTCTCTCTCTCTCTCATTCAAAACTATTTACACGTTTGTTTTTAATTAGATAAAGTAATATAATATAATCTTACTATATAATCCAATATGCATCTTTTTTTTTATAAATATATATGTCTGTCATGTTTAATATATTCCCATGTTTGCTTTTGCCTGGTACGTACATGTCTAATATATATGTGTGTCTGTGTGCCGTGCAGGGTATGGGAACCTGACGCCACGTACTGAGTGGGGGAAGATCGTCACCGTTCTGTACGCCATCGTGGGTATGCCGCTGATGCTGCTCTACATGTCTAACGTCGGGGAGGTCCTCGCGCACATCTTCAAGTTCATTTACTTCAGAGTCTGCAGGTGAGGGTGTTTTTTATCCTGTGAAATATTAATGTGATGTAAGATCATTCTACGTCCTTATCATGTGTTCTAAGGTGCATAGGAGAGGTGTTTCTTTAACCTGTGAAGTATTAACACGTTGTAAGATCCTTATCATGTGTTCTAAGGTTCATTTTGTCACCCCGCTGCAGGAGGTGTGTGACTGGGCATCAGGTTACATAAAGGTGCATCGTGAGGTGTGGAGGTGTACATAGAGGGTATCCTGGCACTCCTCCGGCTCTTCTTTGTATTTTAAAGTAACCAGAAAGTATATAGCTCGTAGCGTAGCGTGGTGGCACCCAGAATGTGTTAAGAAGAAAAATATTGCCTGTTAAACACAAACTTTTCACTTTGTAGCGCACAATGTATGTAGACTCTAACCTGTCTCTCTCTCTCTCTCTCTCTCTCTCTCTCTCTCTCTCTCTCTCTCTCTCTCTCTCTCTCTCTCTCTCTCTCTCTCTCTCTCTCTCGTTGTTAAGCTATTCAAGGTATCCATTGTTGAAGGTCTGAGTTTAGTACTTGCACATGCCGTTATGTCGTGTCCAGCAGTAGTATACACGGTGTTGTTATAGCATTACTACATATTGTTACTGTTTTGGCATCCCGTTGGCACGCGTGGAAGGTCTTATCAATGTCGTCGTACGTTATGAGACCTTGCGTCAGCGCCTCCTAGGGACTGCCAGGCGCGAGGTGCTGCAGAACGTCACTCACCTGAGGCAGTGGACGTAAAATAATGTGTTCCTGACAGACAAACAAACCACCTGCCAACACCGGCTGTACCGTGACGAAGGAGCTCTAATGGCGGCATGTGAAGGGAGGAGAGGCAAGGAATAGTGAAGGAGAGATTAAAGCAATAATTTTCCTACCTAATTACGACTACTCTTTCAAACGTACACATACACCCAAAAGATCACGTCAGTTATCCTATTCCGTGAAAACATGCAAGTTGTATAAATGTGAAGTCTGTTGAACGTAAATATATTATGTCTTATTTGCAAGGAATGTTTAAGAATCAGGTTTGGAATTCTAAATAGCGAGTAAAGGAAAGGACAATAAATACTCGCTTTTTATGTGCTTTTAGTGTTGTTTTTTTTAACTAGTGTCTCCCACAGCTGCGACGCGGGATCCCTGGGTTACTACCGCAGCTCCAGTGGCAACCTGAGGCCTATCCCTGTCACCTCCCGCCGTGCGGATGAAGCCAAGGTTATTTCCGCTGCAGCTAAATCAGTGTGAAAAGCTATAATAGTCATGTTACTATTCACCTTTTAATATATACTACAACAACGTGATTAGTATGTTACTGTCAACACCTTTTTTTGGTTATTTTTTCGCGCTAATGTATGTATCTTCGGCAGGAGGGTGGGAAGCGAGCCCAAGTGACGCGCCGTACTGTGCCCATTACATACTGCCTGATGGTGATCGCTATCTACGTGGCTTGTGGAGGCGCCATCTTCTCTCAGTGGGAACGGTGGTCTGTGCTAGACGCCTGTTATTTCTCGTATATTTCCCTCAGCACTATTGGCTTCGGTGACTTGGTAATGATTAGTTAATTTGCAAGTATATGGTAGTTGTAATGTGTGTCTTGGTGACTTACTGACTCTAGGCTAAGACTGTATGGTTTCAGTAAACGTTTAGTAGTTTTGCTGTTTATTTTTTTAGTATTGAAGTATTGTTTAAATGCAGATAGTAAATGACATGATGAAGTACACTTTTTATATAATTATTGAGTCTTCTGCGTTTATATGAAACATTAATCTGAGTTTACATTTGCACAAGAGTAAATATAACAATTCATAGAAGGGAAAATAGCATATAATTAATATTTACAGCACCAACATCGTCCCGCTGTATTGTTAGGTGATTCTTATTTTATTAACCCGCAGGTGCCAGGACGGACGGTGGCTGGGAAGAACGAGGACGAGGAGGTGGAGTCCCAGCAGATCATCGTCACTGTCTATCTACTAGTCGGCAGCGCTCTGGTAGCCATGTGTTTCAACCTTATGCAAGAAGAAACCATTGAAAACTTAAAATCCTTCTGGAGAAACTTAGGATGTCTCAGGAAAAATAATGGCAATGATAGTGAAGAAGGTCCGTCTGTAACTGGCGGGTGACGGCGGCACCACCACAGGGAATTCTACAGCCATCTGTGTAGGCTCTCTGTGGCATGGCAAACACACCTACAGTTTATAGCTATACATCATAATATACATATTCTCATAAAAAAATTAAGTTTCTATTTCCTTATTTATTTATAGGTATTTCTATTGGAATGATGGCTATCGGAAATGTATATACAAAGCGCTTCTAATGTTAGTCGCTTAGTGGTGTGCAATGATCCCCGGTTCCTGGTTCCTGGTTCCTGATTCCTGGTTCTTGATTCCTAGTTCCTGGTTCCTGGTTCCTGGTTCAAGGTTTAGTGGTATTCAGGCGAAGTGAAGCATGTTTCGGATTGACATTTTACTCACTGTGACGCTAGGTGGCAGACAGATCGCATGTCACGCCTTCCATCTTGTTTACAATCTCACATTCCTGATTTCCTCACTTCCTCGCTGGACACTGGACACTCCATCATTTGATCACCATGGGATTGATCTCTGCTGCCACCGTGGATCACAAGCCATCGAGTAGCCTCATCATAATCATGTATGTCTATAATCCTGAATATTAAGGACACATTTTGTTTTCCTCTCTCATATCAACATGTTTCTATATAATTTTCACGAAACCTTACAAATGACTCAAACCTGAAACAAAACCTTATGATTTTACTGTAGACAATTAGAACTATATATTTATTCAACTTAGGCTTTGGGTATAATAAAGATAAGTGACAGGTTGGTAAACTTAAACTCTTATATTTTTAGCAATACTTTTGGTTCTATACATTCTACTAAACCTTTAACACTATGTAACGTTGTATAAAATTAATTGTAGCGACAGTAAACAGTGGTGTTGATCCATGGTGTAACTCCTAGGAAATGGTAGTGATATTAATGGTGATGGTGGTGGTGGTGGTGGTGGTGTCTTGAGTGATGATAAAGACGGAAATAAGTGATAGTGGTGAAGTTGATAAATGTGATGATGGTAGTGGTGGTGGTTGTAGCAATTAGAATGACAGAGTAGATAACGTAGTACATGACAGTAGAGATTTAATAGTGGCGTCCTGTGATAAGTAAGATATATTGCATTAGGCAGATATAGCTTACAGAACGTCATGACAGGCAAGATTTATGAAGACTCTTGAGAATATATATCACAAGGGTTAGTAATAAAGGCTCGTTGGCACACTCGTATCAGTTTAATGGCTGACCTTATTAAAAAAAAAAAAGATATAAAAAGATCCTTAAGTAATGCAGATATCAGTGTATATATTTTTTTCACAACTTAATGAAGAAAGAAAAATCTATGGTACTGTATGGTATTAAATTTAGTAAGTTACCGGTAAGTTCAAAGGGAATTAGCTACTACAAAAGAGAGAGAGAGAGAGAGAGAGAGAGAGAGAGAGAGAGAGAGAGAGAGAGAGAGAGAGAGAGAGAGAGAGAGAGAGAGAGAGAGAGAGAGAGAGAGAGAGAGAGAGAGAGAAAAAAAAAGAGAAGACAGAGAGAGAGAGACAGAAAGAGAGAGACAAAAAAAAAGAGAGATTGAGCTAACAAGCATTACATTCATGATAAAAACTACACATATTTCAAGCATGACACCATTGATTGGCTCACACCCTTTACAATTACGTCACGAACCACCTCAGCCAATCACAAGGCTAGTAACCACTCATGACGTCATCCCTTGTCAGCCAATCACAGGTCATGTAAACAGTAATGGCGCCCATCAGCTGATCAAGAGAGGGCTGGACAGTGACACAAGGTAGACTAAATGGATAAATATACCCATAATTAAGGGGCTATGACTAATTATGTCGTCTGAGAGTGACCCAGAGGAGTTTTATGATGCTTGTGACGTCACTCCGCATCGCCAGACAGTCAGGTAAGTCACGTAAAGGTACTTATAAGTCACCCTATCTGTCATCACTATTATTTCACGTATATTCATGTTTTTATTCATTTTATATTGTGTGTATGTATTATGTATGTTATTTTTTGTGTTGTGTTTTATTTTATGTGTGGTTGTGTATTTTTTATGATTTTTTTTTTTGTGGAATGTGTTATTTATTTGATTATTGTAAATTTTTTTGTGGGCGGGTTTTCGTTATGAGGAGAATAAGTAATATGATTCCATATATAATTGTGTATTGAGGGAATTTATTCATTAAGTTGAGTTAGGTTGTCTGATAAACTTAAACTATTTAGTGATTTAAGTGAAAGTACTCGGTGAAAGGGAAATATTTGTACTTTTTTTTCGGTATTTCTGCATAACTACTGCTCGGACGATATCGATATAAGTATGAAGTGGTACATACTATACAAAGTGTACTCAACACATCTGTGAAGGTTTCAGGCAATGCTAACCATTATTTACCTGGTAAAGCATCCTTGAAGTAATGTAAGTTGATTATGTTAGGTTACGTTAGGCTATGTTATGTTAGGTTATGGTTAGGTTACGTTAGGTTAGGTTATGGTTAGATTAGGTTATGTTAGGTTTGGTTAGGTACGGTTTTGGTTCTGTTAGGTTCGGTTATATAAGCTTTTTATATTTTATTACCCAAAAGTTAGGCATTTCACCCTAGATTTTTTTTCCGGCTTGCCATATTATGTCCTATATTTGCTCATATTAACGAGCACCGCCTGAAACCTTGACAGATGTGTTGAGTACACTATGTATAGTATGTACCACTTCATATTTATATCGATATCGTCCGAGCAGTAGTTATGCAGATTTACCTTATTGGTATTCTCTCTAAGGTAAATGACACAATATCTATCCATTATTATTATTATTATTATTATTTTTATTATTATTATTATTATTATTATTATTATTAGTTGGATTGCAACATTAATAAGGGAACTAGGAATTATAAGCATGAATCTACCCTATTGTGTGTTAATCTACACACACACACACACACACACACACACACACACACACACACACACACACACACACTCTGTAATTCAACCCACTGACCTCACCCACCCATATTAATTTACATGTGGAGGTTATTCAGTGGGGTTCCAGAGCAATTTGATACACACACACACACACACACACACACACACACACACACACACACACACACACACACACACACACATACACACTAACCCATAGAAACAAGAACAAGAAAAAACTATACTATTCTCTCTCTCTCTCTCTCTCTCTCTCTCTCTCTCTCTCTCTCTCTCTCTCTCTCTCTCTCTCTCTCTCTCTCTCTCTCTCTCTCTCTCTCGCACTTCATATATATCAATACTTCCTTCTCAGATTGGAGGAAGGAGTATCTACAGAAATATTCTCTCAAGTACACCTTCTTACAACCAAAGAACAGACTTCGGCCTTGGCAAACCTAGCTATAGTAAGTACCATTGAATTATATGAAAAAGTATTTGTATTATTAGATATTTATGTACAGTACATGTAAGGTATATAATGCTTTGTTTGTAGTGGTAAGTGTGATCTAATGGCCTAGTTCTATTTACTTCATCAATTTATCAAAGCCATAATTGTTATAGTTATACAAATTATATATATATGTACAGTTATAGTTATATAAAATTAGAAGGCACTGACTAAGAATACAATATTGATAACGGTAAGGCACTGATGAAACTTAAATGTGAATAAGATGAGTATAAAAATAGGATACACAATTTTACTAATAATATGGATTTTAACCTATAGGGAAGTAACGTCTCTTGAAATATTTGATCGTGTAACACATTCATCTTCTTTGGTAATCTGGAGTATATTTTTCCATAGAGTAAAGATGTGCATCAGAATGCAGACAATAGCATTCCTCAGCAGGGGCTTCAGCAGGGGCCTCCACAGGGGCCTCCACCCTCCCTAATCCAGGCCCCTGCTCAGCCCTTCCTCCATCCCCTCAAAGTATTCAATGTAAGTTACACCTGTCTGTCCGAATGACTAATTTTACCCATGTAACTCTACCTCTTAAATCATTACTAATTTTGATTATATGTAAGTTAGACATTAGATTATTTTATCCAATGACTGTTAAGTTATGAATGTATTAAACGTTTTGCAGCCTCCCCCGAAGGATTTAGTGAGCTCGGACCAAGGTAAGAGTGAGGTGCTGCCAGCTGGTGTTGAGAAAGAGGAATGTCTCAGCCTTGGGAGTACGAGTGGAGGGAAGCGTGACTTTGAAGAGTCGAGCAGTGCATGTAGTGGCTCTCTGTTGGGAAACCTGGTGAGTCCGCAGTGACATTTGACTTTTTATAGTGATGACATTTTACTGTATTGTATTAATCATTTCCTTTGGTCTTTAAGTTTGCTTTCTATTTTTAGTTTTTTACTTCCATACCATCTACTCGTGATCATTTTAGTTACCCATTATCATGCACAGGGAATATACACATGTATGTATTCTAAATCTTTATGTCTCAGGGGCAGCTAACCAGAAATTTAGACCACTAGAGTGTTTACTTAATTGTACATACGTATGGATCATAAGAAAAATGGTGATTCAGTATCCATATATCATGTAGTTGTATTAATAAAGAAAAACACATACGTAGAATATAGTAGTACCGTGCTGTTGGTGTTCAAGGTTGATGATGATGACGATGATGAGGATGCCCCAAGAGTCTGGTCTGGGGGTGGAAGGCGGCGTATCAGACACCCGGAAGTACGGAGGCAGATCCAGACTGAAGATGACGATCACATCAACCTTCCCTCGCCCCTCGGGAGTCAGTCTTCCTCCGCCGATGGAATATATCCGTCGGGAAGAACCTCTCATCCCTTCAGAGTAGTGGAACACGATGCTGCTAGTGTTCAAAGCTCAATATCTCTCGGAAAGGTTAGTTTTTTGTCTTTTTATATCAAGGTAATGCTATTTTGGTTTTTATTTTGATACGTTTATACTATTGTTATGCATTTGTTTTTATTTCAGGTTGTTTATACTATTGTTATGTATTCTTTATTTTTTCTATTTCAGGTTGGGAAAATCTTAGGTGGATTAGAAAGTCATATCATACAGGAAAATCAGCAGAGCCATGAAATTCAGACTCAACCTGAAACGAAGTCTATGGAATCGTCTCACTCTGATCCCTCCAAAGATATCAGGCCGTCGGCAAATGTGATTTTGGCGAGTAAGTATAATCAACTTTATTATACATTGTTGATTATGTTATATAGAAATTGATTGTTATTCTCTAATCTTTGCATCATCATTTCTTGTGCCGATACGATGATTAAGTGTAATATAATAATGTTTTCTTTGCAACAGGTGACATAGCAGGGATAACTATGTCTCCTGAGCCTGATCTTGTAGCCAGCACAAAGAGCAGCTCAGGCAGCGACAAGTCCAACAGCCTCCCGCGTACTGGACAGGAATCTCTCCCACCTGATCTGCCAACACTAGACGTTCCCTCTCAGCCACAAATCTCAATATCTGACGCCTTCCCTGTACCGCATCTGCCCAAAAAGGATGGTGCTCTTGACTCTTTGCCTGGGGTATCTACCACTGCTCCTCCTCCTTGTCTATTGGATGATGTTAGGAGTCGGCCTCGTATAGGTATTCATTTCACTAGCAATTATGATTCAGAGGCTGCCACCGTAAGAGCTGCTCCCTTCAAGGTTCATGCTCCATCTCAAGTGGTTCAGGGTCCCCTCCAGTACCCGGCAGGCCAAGTCTCAAGTGTTCCAAGTGTCCCCGTTGCTCCACCTAGGAAAAAACGAAGGAACAGGCACAACACTGATGATGTAGGTGGAAATGATATTGAAGGAATGGTGTTTTCTCAGTTGATTTGAGGAGATTATTAGACTCATTGTACGTACTACCTTCACTATCATCATCGTCATCATCATTATTATAGATATTTTTTTGCGATGCATGGAGTAACAAGATTCACAACTCTGAAAAGAAAAAAAAATATAGATAAAGAAACTAAAAAATCACTGTAATATGATTTCTACTTTTCTTGATACGGCTTTCAATGTTGTGAATACTACTATCTAGAAAGGCATGCTTCTGTCACCTTACTTGAATCACTGCACGTAAACGAGTCTCTTGATTGGCAACTTGCAGTCCTATCTCTGCTTGAATTTTTTTAGCTACTCTATATAATATTGTTAAAGTGGATGCATACAAGGGAGGTGCTGGCCAATAAGATCTAGTTCTGATTGCTTAGAACACTTATTATTTACTCTGGCACATGAAATATCCTTCTAGTGCACATTTACTGGACATATATCAAATCTAGAGCCGCTGTTATTATACATTGCAATTAGAATATACATATCTTGAAATAATCACACATGCAATACAGTTTAACAAAGAGGAAGTGTATGAAAGTTGGGAGGAAAGTGACGTTTATATATTTTTTATCCCGTTGGTTCAGGACACGGCCAGTGTATCATCGCTCCCCTCCCCCTCCCTCGCCCTCTCATCCGTGGACACCATCAGTATTGGTCAGTCATTAGATTTACGTCAAGCCGTCCGAGGAGAGTACCTTGTTAAGCCCCAGGTAAGTTGTATAGCTTTATTTTCCTGTTTAATGGTCACCAACATTTTGTCATAAAGATTAATGTAGGGATAGAAATTTAATGATTATTTCCTTATACTGTATTTTAACTCATTAGAAGTTATAAGTTGCTAAAATTAACACCTACGAAACATTTAATAGGAGTAAAAGCTGTAATTTTTCTTATTAGATTATCAGATTATCCAGCCATACAGTGCTCATGTGATTTAAGTGATTGCTGTAAAATTAATGAATATATTTTTTTATATCTGTGTTATTCAAAGGACTCTGAGAATGCCAAAGCAGTGGGTCCAAGTGCTGAGGAGATAGCAAGACTAGAAGCTGAGGACAACACTAGTCAGGCCTCCACCCCTGAAGTGTCTAGGGCGCCAAGTCGTCTGGCCAGCTTGGGTCAGCAGGCAGCCTCAGCTAGTGAAACTCCAAGCACACCCGGCACTCCTGGCTCCATTCCATCTGACACTGCATCATCAGGTAGGCACTTAGGTTACATAATTAGTATGAATAAATAATACTAAGCATCAAAGACCAGCTACAGATGTTATATGCAGATTTTCATTCATGTATTTATGTGTATTGTGAAGAATTGGAACATGTGGTGGTGTGTGGTGTGTGGGAAGCATGGGCCAGAAGCTTTGTATGTTTAAAGTGTGCATCCGGTCTGGTCTGGAGGTGGTTATACTGGAGTCATCATCACTCATACTGCTTTTCTTTACTTTTTATAATATATGATGGAAATACTGATATATCTTTTGCAGAATCTGGAGGTGGTTTAAGTAAAGTACTAGATCACACACAGAAAACTTAATATTTGATGCAGTTTTTGAAGGAGTGGTGGGAATAAGTGAAGATTACCCTTGTATGAAATATATAAATGAGCAGATTCAAGTATAGAGCAATGTAAAATCTGATATCATAAGGGAGGTAGAGACAGTACGCTACTAGTGCTGCAAAGGTCCATTTTATTACATACTTGTTCCTCCCTCATACAGATGTTGCTGCCAGTCCTGCCTCGAGCAGCGAAGGTCAAATGAAACAACTCAACCTGATGGTTCGGACTCGATCAGACTCTGGGAAAGAGCTGTCGGATGCAGTGAGTAATTGTTTTGTTGTGTCATCACCGTCAAATTGTGTGTATAAGTATATGATTAATTTTAGTATCAGGATGTAGTATATATAGTAAGACTGAAAGCCAGCCTGCCTGCCACCAAATATGATTGCAGTGCTTTATACCAAGCTTGTATGGCTGTTGATGATGATTATATTTATTTATTACATATAAGCATCATTCTTGAATTATAAGAAAACCAATGGTAGCAGCACCAATAACAGAACTGCTCTAGCACTGAAGAAAAATTAAGTCTTGCTGTGGATGAGAGAAAACATTCTCACATTATTATTACATTCTGGTGATGATAATTGTGTATGAAAAAATCTGTTTACTGTTTTATGCTTGACTTGATTTTCTCTTTTATCTCTTCTTCATTTTCAGTATTCATCTCATTGTTACATTAGTTCAGAGTGATGCAGCATTGAGTGTAGAGTTAGTAGCTATAACATACATCTCCTCTCTTTGAAGGAATGGATATTGCAGTCTCCTGTTGACTTTGATGACATCATGAGTGACAAAGTGAGTTTGGAAATGTAACAGCTAATTCTAGTTGTCATGTAGTGGATTGAAGTTAGATAAAAGGCTGATTGTTTGTTTCTGATTTGATTTGTTTTAGTCTCTAGAATGCCATTAATTTGTCTGTTTTTAATATCCCACTTTGTGTATACATATCCATATATTGACTTTTTTTTCTCATACACAATTATATGTGGATACATTGTTTGTTTGGATAAAGAGGAAGCATCAAGATATGAATCAACATTTTTGGAATTTTATATATAAATGGGAATTGAATGCATAAATATTTCAGACCAAAATAATTATGCCAATGATTAGATGATTAGTAGAATTTTAATTATGCTTCCTCAGTATATCTATAAAACCATTTCAAACACTGGCAGTATAAGACAACATTCTGCTCAGTAATCTTAACCGAACCCTTATTTAATAATTTGACCTGAATTTCATCAATATATAAATGATTTCTTTAAACTGGCACTCTCCATTTTGAAAATCTATTTTCATACAGAGAAGTAATGTAGAAATGCATTGCAAACATATAACTAAGGCTATTACTGCTATGTAATGCTTAACACACCTGCCCCGTGGAGTAGCATGTCACATTACTTACACGGCAGGAAACAGTCCACTGGGATGTTGTTTGAGCACAACTATGGTGGTTGTGACTATATTTCCTGCCTTACGGGTAGGGGCCTCATTTTGTGTTGAAAAATGGGGGCACAATTAGCATCGGTTTCTTGCCTACCTAAAGATTATAACTTTCGGGAACTGTCAGACATTCTCCTGCAGTGATTCCTCATTTCCATGTTTCTCTCCTCTATGTTTGATAAAGGCACAAAATATCTTCGGTAATATGGAAGCTTTTGGTCAGCATGAATAAATTGTTATGCTTACTATGTATACTCACCCATCACCACCACTGTTAGTCTCTCTCTCTCTCTCTCTCTCTCTCTCTCTCTCTCTCTCTCTCTCTCTCTCTCTCTCTCTCTCTCTCTCTCTCTCTCTCTCTCTCTCTCTCTCTCGTTACTGTAAATTTATAGTTCATGTGAAAGTTATAACCACAAAAAAAACTTTATCGAATGCAAAAAGAAACGAGTAATTGTAAAAATCGTGTTGTTTGTAGGAAAGTGTAAAGTTATCACTGTTTAATTTAACGTGTCTCACTGATAATAGGGAGGAGGCAGTAGCACTCTTTGCTCTGTCACATATGTTTACCCACTTTACTAGGTAGTGTTTCGTTAATGTAAATATAATGGCCTTTTAACATTATTTTCATGCACTGTTTACTGTTGCCTGAAATATATATGTTTATCTTCTTAGTGCACTGAGCTTGTGCACTTGAGACCAGTAACTCTGTGAAGCAATGAACGTTTTTGAGTAGTTCACCAGCTGTGCAAATCTAGTATGGTTTCAATGTTATCCAAGCTGGCACCTCACACTTATTTAGTACTGGATTGCACTGTATGCTTCACCAAACCAAACTATAAGACTTTAAGTACTGCTGACTGTAGTAACCAAAATGTAATCAGAAGTCTGTTTTAGTAGACAAGACTTACACTTTAGAGTCTCATCTGCTTCACAAAAGAAGATAACATTGTTTTTATTGTTGATTATATGAATTTAATCAGCATGATCAGTATCTGTGTAAATTACAATCAAATCATTATTGTTTGTTACTATTGACATAAGATAATGGGAACAGTAATGGCAGTCATGAAAAAAAAATTCAGGTAGTGTTGCATTTCTCAACCTTCAATTCCTTTCTTTTGTGATTAATCTCTACTTTTTGTGAACTTCTATCTTAGTTTCCTTTCAGTGGTATAAGAAGGTTGAAGGAGGTTAAGCCTTACATATGGACGTGGTGGATTTAATGAGCAGATTCCATTGAACTGTGCTCGATGACACAAAGATTTTACTATTTATACATATATTAATCACTGGTTTTGCTCTGTAATAGTTTCCTTTCCAGTGATATGATTCAAGGCTGCTGATCTTCAGTGTTCAAATTGTATAGATAATTTTCATACATTAATTAATTTGTATACGTACGTTCATGTGATTACTGTTTTCTTCCATTAATGAAAGTGAAGTTTTATTGACAGTGTAAACGCGGGTGTTTTTTTCCGTCGCCAAAACTTCAAATTGTAAATACGTAATTATTGGTGATTTCAATGTGGTGGTTTATTAAATATTTCATCATTAAATAAATACTATACGACAAGTATTTATTTACGAGGGGAAAAAAACAGGACATGAATTGTATCATAGACTATTATATGCATACATCGATCCTAAGATAAATTTTCAGAAACATCCTCACACCGTAAAACATAACGTCCATTTTACATACTTTTCCAGGAGATACTGCAGCAAGTAACTGTACTCAATCTTGACACTGGTGAAAGAATTGCTCTCAGTGACGCTGATAACTGTCTACCCAAAGCCTTGAACCCACTCTCCCTTCACATCATGAGACTCACAAGTGAATACGTCAGGTGTGTATTTCATCAACATTTCCAGTACTTACTTTGTCTCCAAGAATAGGATACCGCAGTTCCGTGCATGTTAACCAACTTTGTAGACTAGAATTATAGCTTGCAGCAGAATCTTATCAAATGGTGATTAGCTGGGTTTTTTAGTGATGGTGTTGTCTCCCCCCTGAACCCTTATAGCTGATTCTAACCCTCTAAATTCTCCTCAGGTGTAATGCTAAGACTGAGGATTGATATTGTTCCTGGTGATGGGTTGTGTGTGTGTATGTGTGTGTGTGTGTGTGTGTGTGTGTGTGTGTTTATGTGTACTTTTCCTAATCTCACATGACATACAGGAAAAGAAAGACCCGCCCATCCATGCTCATGCTGCCCTATCCCCATATCTATTATTATCCGGCTTTGCATATTTCTTACATGGACCTCCTTCTGCATCTAGCTACTATATCTTTGGTATCCCTCCTGCAAGTGGTCTTTTTCAACTTTTTCTGACTTTTGGGAGCCGATCACCACCCACCATTCTGCCAGGCTTGTGCAAGTGAGTGTAAGTGTGTGTGTTTGTGTGTTTGTGTGTGTATTTACCTTGTTGTATTTTTGTATCTATACCTTCGATGTCTCTTGCCCCTCTGAGCACTTCCCTCAAGGGGGTAGCCACGGCAAACAAAGAGTGTCTCCATCTTTCCCTGTTCTAGCATTCTCTCCCTCGTGCATTTATGTTCATCATCACTCATGTACAGTCTCTAAAGAAATTCACTCTCATTCATTATCATCTCATGTTCAAATCACCTCAGTTTCCTACACTTGACCCATTCCAACTACACATTCTATTCCCTGTTTTGTTTGTTGTTGCACCCTCGGCAAAGTTTCGTATAGTTGCCAGGAATAGTCTATAGCAATGGTACTCTGAGTCTATGGTGGTGGTATATATATTTTTTCTCCACGTATTCCTTCCTCTCTTGAATGGTTGTTTATTTGGGTATCTTAACAATCTGTTGTGAATGAAGACACCTTTGAAATAAACTATGGGATGCAATAAACTAAGCTTGGGATATTTCTTCCTGTAAATTCAAGACAACTAAAATATGCCATTTGAATAAGGCAGCAAGAGATGTTTAATAAAGTAAGTATGCTTGTAGGGATTGCAACAAGTTATATAAGCTGACAAACTGCTCAGTCCGTAGCTTGTGGCTTAGGGGTCAACGGTAGCATTCACATAGTATTAGTTGGTCAAGGGTTCACTCGTAGGTAAAGGTTGACTATCAATAATCTGGCAATCAATATTCCAGTTCCATCAATTTTCCAGCATGAAAACATAAACATAAACGGTGCCTCCCGAAAACAGTGGCACACCAACCCGGGAAATTTGAAACTGCGCTCTGAAATTCATGCCGGAAAACTGATGGAACCGGAATATTGATTGCTGGATTATTGATAGTCAACCTGTATTGGCAAGCTTTTACTCACCTCTCACACCTTACTTAGATGCATTTCTCAATATGCCACCCGAACCTTACACAGCTTTGTTAGACAGTAGTGTGAGTTGCTTGAGTGAGACGATTGATAAAATGCAGATGACAAAGTGTAAGTGAAATAGTAGATAATGGAGTAAATCTAGAGGTGTGTTGACATGACACTAATGGAAGTTATGTGATAAAACAACATCCTGAGTCATTACTGCCTTAGTTATCTTGTGTGTCAAACACCTGAGTGGGGAGTCAGGTATCAGTGATCATTTTTACATAATCTAGTATAATTATTTAACTATTTTCCATTTAATTGGGGAGGATAACCTAAATAACTTGGAGCTGAATATATGCTTAAATGTGATAAAGGTAAAAATGTTTATCCTGATATAAGAGTTTCAAGCTTCAATTTGCATGTAACAACTATATATCTTTGAGTCATCCATTATATAACCAATGATTTACCGCTGTAGAGGACGTGCCACAGCAGGAAGACGATTGTCAGCTGTAGACAGCTGCCTCCAAGCCCTAAGCCCCAGCAGCTCTTGGTAATATGAGGCGCAGTGTATTTTGCTTTGAAGTGTTAGCGTCATGTAGATATATACATTATCACTTTGTCACCACATAGGCTAATGTATAGTGGTAGGTTAGTATTTATGGATATTTTTTTCTGTAGTTAAGTAGTAAATGACAAGCACCTTTTCCTCAGTGCAATATTATTTTCATGGTAGAATATATATTTTACTACATTGCCGTAACATTATTTAAGTATAAGATGGAGTCAGTCAGGCTAGTATGTATAGTAATGTTATAGAGGAAAGCAATTTTTTCATCAAGTTTACAGCAGTATTTACATAGATCCCAAAATTTTAAGGGATGGTACAGTATTGTCATTATATATATATAAATTCCTGTAACACCATTTGGCACACCACAGCACTGATTCTGTATATGGCTAATGATTAGTTAAGACACGTATTTTAAGTATTACACAGCATGTCATCCAACCATTTTATACCCAGCTCATTTTGTAGTCCAGTAATGGAGGAAAGTATATATATTTTTATAACAAATTGATGTTTTTTTGTAAGAAATTGATGTTTTATATGAGTTGGAGCTTCTATTGATTCCCCAAAACCCTATTGGATCCTAAATGTAATGTAATGTGATTCCATTACATCAAGTTACTGTAGCATGTATCTTATTATTTTTGTGTTGATTATTGGTATAGTAGAATGAAAGATGAAGGCTCGTATAAGGTTACCTAATGTTCGCTTCATTTAATTTAACAGCAGTTCTAATGTTGATGGGCCGGAGTCAGATGAAGAAAGTGTTGTTGAAGTTAGTGTGAAGAAACATCCTGATGTAGATAGTTCAGCTGTAAAGAAAAAGACGTAAGTATTGTGTTCATATTATCTCGAGTCTGCATGGAAGTTATTGCATGATACAAATAACTATTACGAGTTTGCATTTTCTTTCCATTTCAAAGAATCTAAGTCTCTTTGGCATAATATCAGCATGGTTATGGAATAGATTGTATCAAAAGAACATAGTCAACTTCTATTCCCATTTTAACCTTGGGAAGTTAAGTGTACACGTCATAAACTGTTTTTTTCATCATCAGCTATCAAATTCCAGTATGTAATATCCCTTTACCTTTTATTATGCTATGAGTATGTAGTGTGAAGTTTATTACCCTTTAACGTGCTAGTTCTGTCCATCATGATTTTAAATGATAGATACAGAAGTTGCAGAGTAGATCCATGTAATTGTATTTAAACATATTTTCTTTCTTCAGTAGGATATCTAGATACGTAAAGAACCCAAGTCAGTAATCCTTGTATATGTCTGAGAGAGATATGTATACTCTTCAATTACTGCTAGTTATATAATATTATACATGTTGCTTCTCTGTTCTCTTCAGATTGTATGCACATTTCTTCAACATTTTTTCTTTATTATAAAATTTTACAGTTCCCAGTTGAAGAAGTTTTTGGGTCGGAAAATGGAGTCTGCTGTGAACAAGGCTAAGTCTCTCGCTCATGAGGTTTCCCACAGACACCGGGAAGAGAAGGATATCTTTGAGGATGATGCACCTACCCATGACACTATGCATTACGTTAAGGTAAGTTAAATTGATCACTTACAGGTGTGTGAAGGTACTTTGAAGACTTAACATGATTGATATATTACCATGAAAAGTATATGTAATTAATTGATTTGGTAGGTTAAGTACTTTTTCATCTCTTGATTTGATATATTTTCTTTTTCTTTTCACAGATAAAAACTGGGCACAAAGGACCCCATGAATTTGACAATCTTATGTATGTTCAGGAAATAGCAGGTAAAGTATTAGTAGTACTATATAATGTTGCACTCAAATACTTGTATGATTTGTGTATTCCCAAGGACTCATAAACTATTTCTTTCCTCGTAATATATAGATAGTTCCAACATTTTATTCATTAACCCTTAAACCGCGGGTGTCCACTATTGTGGACACCCGGTGCGTGGGCTCCAAGTGTGGGTGTCCACAATAGTGGACAGGGCATTTTTTGAATTAACGCGCCGTCAAATTTGATTAGTTTGTCCTCAAGTCCTGTAAACATGTTGTTTTCTTTCAAACAATACCAACCCACGCTCCCTAGGCCTACCAGTTGCTGCATTCTAGCGAGGATGCTGGTCCATTGCTAAGTTTAGCAAGTAATGCTAACCATTGATTTTTACAATAAAACGGAAATTGAGCTTTTTACGGGTGTGTTTCACATAAACGGTATAAAAGTGATGCTTTTTATTGCTAACTAATAGGAAAGAAATCCAGTAGGGGTGGATATGTCTATAATGTGTTTTCACAGTTCCTAATTCATAATTCCGTGCTCGTCCTAATAATGCTCATATAGCGTTCAAATTAACGTCAAAAGACAGCTAAGGGTATGGACTTTACAATGATACTTCTTTCAGTAACGTGAGTTTAATAGGAGAGAAGCTACAGGAAGTTGAAGTGAGGTATGTTTTTGCGTGAATATGCCCGCGGTGGGGGCCAGGCATGCCAAAACATCCCCGCGGTTTAAGGGTTAAGAACTAAGAAAAATTTATAATATAGATAGTACGTGTTTATAGGAGCTGCCTTGTGTACGTCAACGGGCCTTTTGCAGCCTCCTTATGTTCTTATATTCTTATTTTCTTATGTTCTTATGTTCTTGTGTTCTTATGTGTTTTCAGGCGAACACACTGGTCCAATATGGTGCACAAAGTTCAGCGGGTGCGGCCGACTCTTGGCCACGGCGGGACAGGACCACATGCTGCGTGTTTGGGTGCTCAAACAGGCCTTCAACTACTTCCTAGACATTCGCACAAAGTGTAATGCCGACATCAAGGTAAAGTTTGCACTACACACCTACAAAAAAAAAAGAAGATAAAATAAAAATAAATAAATAAAAATACGTAAATAATAAATAAAATCACTCCTCCTCCTCACTTTCTTATGTTCTTCTTATGTTCTTACTTATGTTCTTCTTATCAACATCATTCCAGGTATCACCAACTCCCTCTCAAGAATCGCTGGTGTCACAACATTCCGGACAGTCGGGTGAGGATCCCGGCTCCCTTGATCCCACAGATGATGGAAGCGCACCATTCATGCCTAAACCTTTCTGTGTCTACACTGGACACTCGGCAGACATGTTGGATGTCTCATGGTCCAAGGTAAGGGGGTCTACGTAAAGATGTGATTAAAATGGCAGTAATAGTAGTAATGGAAGATAGCAAGAGAAGGTGGATTGTGTAAAAATTTGACTGTTTGGTAAAGGAAATTGATTAGATAAAGAGCCTAAGATTGTTGGGTTTTGTCCTTTTTTTTCTTTTACATTTTCTTTATCTAGTGTTCTTACCTTTGATGGTTACAGTCATACCTTCAGATATATGTAGTTTTTTATGTCAAAAGTTTAGGGTTTGACTGTATGGATTTTTTTTTTTAGTAACATTTGCCATTACTAAGTAGATTTAGACATTAATTAATTGTATTCTTTCAGAACTACTTTTTGTTAACCTCATCAATGGACAAGACGGTGCGACTATGGCACATCAGTAGAAAGGAATGTCTTTGCATATTCCAACACATGGATTTTGTCACGGCAATTGCATTTCATCCTAAGGTGAGACAAAATGGAAACCTCATTTGTGTTAAACTAAGAATAATTGTTTTATGCGCAACATTACGTACTCCAGTTGTGTATGTATTGATGTATTTTGACTTATTTTCCACACAGGATGATCGGTACTTTATATCGGGTGCACTTGATGGTAAAATAAGACTGTGGAGTATACCTGATAAGAGAGTTGTCCTGTGGAATGAAGTGGAGGGCCAACCTAACCTAATAACAGCGGCTAACTTCTGCCAGGTATTGTCATTATCACCTTTTCAATATTCAACATTGTGTAATAGTTAAAAATCATAAATTATTCATCTGTTGTATTAGATTGTCTTTAAACACCAATTAACTTATATTGTACACTGGAATATGACAATAGATACAATTATTAGCATTAACATTTTTATTTACAATATCACATAACTAGATACTTTAAAAAATATATATAAATAACAGATTGCCGTAGCTGATATAGTACTCATTATAATTTTTCTACATATTTTCATACGCTCTCATTGCAGAACGGGAAATATACAGTAGTTGGAACATACGACGGTCGATGTATATTCTATGAAACAGACCAACTGAAGTACTACACACAAATTTACGTGAGGTCAACCAGAGGGAAGAATGCCAAAGGTCAAAAGATTACTGGAATTGAACCCTTACCAGGAGAAGATAAGGTATGGGTGAATGTTTTTTACTTACTTATGGGCCGGGTGAATTAACGTACAGGTTCACATCCCTCAGTGGCCCAGAGAATGTGTATAATATTATGCTTCTAACTTTATAATCTCGTCAGTGTATCGGATATTTTCTTTGATGTCTCGTCTTTTTTTTTATCTATTTCAGAGTTTTCTTTACGTTAGGGTCTACCTACAACCATGTATATGTCTTCCTTCCTTGCACATGTGTATGATCTTTATACTGTACCTTCTTTAGGCGACTATTCTTACGTTTACGAAGTTGGTCTGGAGGTGAATGTGCCTTGAAATATATTAGTGTTCAATGATTTGGTCGGCACATTAAAGCCTCCTTCACCTTATGTTCTGGATTACTATGTCCACTTAGTATATGTAAAAACTGTATATAACGATCAATGATGCAACTACAAACTATGAATAAATGTTACAAAATGTTCAAATTGTTCTGTCAGTATATGATTGACACTAATACAATATTATTTTCAGATTCTGATAACTAGTAACGACAGCAGAATACGCTTATATGATCTGAGGGACCTCAACTTGTCGTGCAAGTATAAAGGGTATTCCAATACTTCTAGTCAAATCAGAGCTGGTTTCAGGTAAGTTATACTCGATTCTAATATAGTTTCATACTTTTTCATTATAGCAAAGCCAAATTTGAGCTTGTTTGAATTAGATTGTGTTTTTATTTCAATATAGTTTCATGTTAATAGTAGTGAATAGTTAACGTCATCAAGCATTTCATGTGTAGCTCATTTACTCCACTTTGTCAATAGAATAAGTTATCCAAATACACTTGGAGTTTTACAATATACTATATATTATATGGAAATAATTTGCTGCGTATTTGAATCTGTCAGTAGAAAAGATAATAATTGTTTCAACTCTTCAGAAAATTTTAATCAGTGTTTTCTACTTTCAGCCATGATGGAAAGTATATTGTTGCTGGCAGTGAGAATCAGTGTATATACATATGGAAGACTAATCATGACTGCTCAAAGTTCCCATCAGCAAGAAGAGATAGAAATGAATACTGGGAAGGAGTTAAAGGTATTTATTACAATTTTGTACACTCTTGTCACTTAAGAGGAATATTAGCTGGGTATATAGATAGATTTAAAAAGAATAATCTGCATTTTATTGTTTCTGAATATCTTATGCTTATTAGATTGATACATTACAGAGTTATGTTGTGTTATATTCACTTTCAATTATTAAGAAGCATTCCTTTCTTCATTTCTTCTCTTTGCACAGCTCATAGTGCAGTTGTGACCTGTGCTGTGTTTGCTCCCCATCCTGAGTTGGTGTTCAGCTTTATTGAGCAGCAGCAGGAGATTCTCAACAAGGCCACTCAGCCTCAAGAGGAGCAGCAGCACCAGCAGCAGCAGCAATCCCAGAATAAAGATAGCGGCACTAATAATAAAGGGTACGTAGGAAGCATTTCTTTCACACTTGGTTTTACTGAGGAAGGAAACTATTTAATGATAACCCGGCATAGGTATGTTGTGGCCACACTTCCCAATATTTGACGGTCCAGTTAGGTTATATGATCAATCTAATAGCCAGCTTCACAATCAAATATATTAGGGGTTGATGCCAGTAATATTTGATGATAGTTATGGGGTTATTAGAACCCTGACTGAAGGAGCAAGATGGTCAGTGCTGGTTAGCCAGACTTTCACCTTTATCAATCTGTTATGATATGTTAAATTCCTTTCAGAGTACTTAATCTATTGTCCTTTTACAGATCCCAGTCTTAAATTTCAGTGTTATCTGCTAGACTTTATTATTTTTACTGACTTGGAGCAGATGGTACACTACCTCACCTATATCTTTGACTGCACATTAGTTTTTTTATATGTCCTTAACAAGTGGCTCCGGTAAGCTTGATGGAGGCATTAGATGGTCAGCCTCTGCCCGTTAGTACTGCAGGTTAGATTTTTTAAGTGATGCCTCATTTCCTCTTGAGAGGCTCATGCTGCCGGCGAAAGTAGTTCGTTTCGTTGCATATAACGTTGCAGTCCCAGTCGAGGATAGTGTTGGCAGCATGTGGGTGATCTTTGGCCACTTGGCAGTTGTTCCAAAGAAAAGTGGCCAGCTCATTGCAGGACTTAAATTTGGGACTGAGGTGGTCTACCTGCACAGTAACCACTAGACCACCACCTAGTGGCTGCTGTATAAGACCTGATTCTTAGTAGTGTGCAGAACATGAGCTGCCCAGTTGCCCATGATTTCATTTTGTAATATGTTTGACAAACATTGTGTTCTAATTCTTGTGTGACATCCAAGGACCAGCTGACATGTAAACCTTGGTGCTTGTATCTACAAAATGCTACTTATTTTTAGGCTTAATTCAAATGTAGAATGTACATCACTGCAGCGACTTGTCATTCATCATACAAATAATTAAGTTTCTCTTTTTTTTTTTGTATTTCAGATATGTTCTTGTCTCTGCAGACTTTAATGGCTGTATAAAGGTGTTTTTGAAAAAAGAAAAACCCAAGCATTCTTCACTGCCAGCATCAGCTTTAGTATAAAAACATTTACAGCTTAGAAGGTGACGATCATATTATTTTACCAATAAAGGAAACGATTTTTATGCATTTTGCTTTGTTTTGTTTCTTCAAAAGTTTATTATGTATTTAGATTTGGAGTACCATTATATATGCAACACATTCAATCCAGTGCTGGAAATCATTTTAATGTTCCTTGTTTTATAATGATTTTACAGGATAATCATCAAGTGTGTAAGCTGTGCCTGATGGATGCAATAATTAAACAATCTTGATTTTAGTCAAATAGCAAAATCATCTCAAAACTATTATGATTTTGAACAAATTGAGACAGATTTCAGTGTGGCCATAATGTTACTAAATATGTGGCCATTGGTTGGGACATTTTATTCTTGCTGTGATATAGTTCATATTTTTCAGTGAGTTTGTATATACATGTACAGTGAGACCTGACACAGTGGGATTGACATGATAAAATTGGAACACGATTCCCTTTCTATGCCTACTTAAGATCAAGATACAATAATAAATACAGAATATGCAGAGTATATGCCTATGTGTCAGTCTTACAGTCAGGCTTTGTGGAGAGCATGAGTGGTGGAAACACCCCATTAGTGATACATATGGGGGCTTATTCCAGCCAATAGCAGTAAGCTGTTTTTAGAGTCAGTCTGGATGAGGTGAAGGCAACCTCAATGTTCCTCCAGCATCCCTACAAACTAGTTTTGCATTGAAAGTGTTTTATGGAAACTATAAGTATTTTGCATTGGTTGAGTAAAACACTGTCGTTTATTAAGTGCACAACAAAGTTTATTTCCATTTGAGTGAAACCACAAGTAATGAATCATAACAAAAGCACTTCAATATTTGAGTGAATTGATACTTTTATGTTTACTCACAATCCATTATTCTATCATTACTGAAAATATATACTATACTACATATATATATGGAAAGGAAATGCTTGTAATGACCACAAAGGGATGATTAATTCTACAGTAGAACACTTATAACTCTTGGAAAAATGTTCAGACCAATGTTTGAGGAATCAAGAATATTATGTTGTTAATGAAAATAAAGGAAATTAAATGAAAGATCTTTATAAAACAGGTGAATTAGAAAATAACTTGCAAGTGAAAAATTAGTGGAGTGAAATTTAAGTATAAGTAAAATGTGACCAAAGATTTTAGGTGCCATGTAAGAAAAATGTAAAGGATAAAAGTGTGAAGGATATGCTTAGAGAATACAAAAGAAAGAATATTAGGGAATGTTGGTCTGCTAGAGGGCACAAAAATATTAACAGTAAGGAAAACAAGAAAATGTTTGGTGGAAGCCAATAAGTAAAAGAAAGAAGATTGTGTTAGGTCTTTTCATAGGAACATTCCACATTAAGCTGAGGACAGAAAGGAAAGAGAATGTATATATTTGAGTGTGAGGAAAGGTGTTAAGAGGATTTAGTAGTGAAGAACAGGGAAAGTTTAGGATAGGAGAGGGAGGTGTAGATCTGATCCCCAAGTTTCAAGAAGGCGATTCAGAGAGTTCGTACAGCTCTGTTTATTTTCCAGACTTTCTTGGTGACCCATAATATTTTTAACCTTTTCTTATTGTGCTTTAGTTATGTTTTGTTTCTATATTCTATTCTATCACTCATGTGCTGCTTTGGAGGGCCGGGTGGCTCTGTAGTTCAGTGCTCGGCTTGTGACCTAAAGGTTGTGAGTTCGATCCTGGCTCATGCAGCTTCTTGGTGAGGGGCAGCGCTCTTGTTAAACCTAGCAGAACCATATGGTCTATAGATGCCTCGTTCGGGGGAATTATTTAATCATGTGCTGCTTTAGGACCCACTGAACCATGTGTTTTTGTTACTGTCTTAAATAGGACCAGAAGCAGTAGTATTGATAAAACTACCAATTCTTCATCTTTCCCTCCTGTTTTCAATCCAAATAGCACCGCTACTATTTCTTGTCTCTAACTAAAGCTGATGATGAAAGGAAGGACAGTTAAATTTGCATAATACTAACAGCATAATAAACAACATTAACATTGGCAAGTGTAATATGGAAATGGAATATAAAGTCAGACTGATTAATTATCCAGTAGAGATGAGTTATGTGAAAGGTGCATGTGGTGTAAAGAGAGAGGATGGTAAAAGTAATGAGAGAATTTAGAAATAAATTGGGCATGTCTAGTAAGGCTCAAGGAATGAAATGTGGAATAGAGGTGATAGAATGTACCAGTACTATCGAGAATATGTTGGAATAAGGTACTGAGGGTAAGAGAGGAAGGCTAGAATATCAGAATACTTTAGAGAGAGAGAGAGAGAGAGTAAGGAAAGTTAATAGAGATGAATTATAAGGACGTTAAAAAGTGAATAATGGTGGTCTATTGTGGTCATGGTGGCGTTGAAAGTGTTGCAAGGAAGAATCAAGTGAACAGAAAGATTGATCAATAACTAGATAGATAAATAGATAAGCATGAAGGATGACTGAAGCATACTGTAGATGAATAAAAAGATATTCATAACTCTTACTTGTTTTCATTGTTGTACACACACCACCAAAGTCTTAATAATAATAATAATAATAATAATGTCATTGTTTTCCAGTCAAAATCACTTGGTGTTGTTGATGTCTAATGGAAGTGATTATGAATACATTCCAGACACTGCATACTGGTTAGTGGTCTATTGTATTAATTATAATAATGTATACAGTATATAATGTTTGCTTGCTATCGTATATTCCAATTTTTGTAGTCACTGATAGGGGACGGGTGGCTCTGTGGTTCAGTACTCGGCTCGTGACATAAGGTTGAGTTCGATCCCGGCTCATGGCAGCTTCTTGGTGAGAGGGGCAGCACTCTCTATAGATCATATTAGTGTCTATAGATGCCTAGTTCGGTGGGATTATTTAATCACCTTTGTAGTTACTGAATTTTTCACTTTTAATATGCACTAGTTAACTTTTTCTTTCTCCAATTCAATAACTGAGTTTTGATTTATTGTGATAATGTATTGAGCCCCGGACAGGCCATTCAAGGTACTAAATACTATTGATTCAACCATGGATGTTGATTAGCTTGAACTGAATTGTACCACCACCACCACCACCACCACACACTGCATACACCACTAGGAATTTTAATTTTCACATAGCAGTCACAGCTTGATATAAAAATGTGCTTTAAAAAGGCTTAATTTGCTATTATGAGTTCATCTTTATAGTGTCTTATACCTATCTTTGGAACCATTTAGTGTTAATATCTGTTCTTGAAGCCATTAGTTTTAATATGCTTATACTTACTCAGTTCTATCAATCTTCTCTGCTTTCACTAAATATCCAATAATTTTAAGATATATGATGCACAGTACTTTTTTTCCCCCCAAAGCTGAATAGTACTGGGTTCTCTTATGCTCCAATTTAATGATATTTAATGCACTGGAAATTAATTATTGATATTATTAAGACATTTTAGTTTTCATTATGTGAAGTGTATTGAATCAGATAAGATGATAAAGTATTTGCAGCCGATTAAGTCCATATTATTAAGTGATTATCTTTTCATTATAAATAGTAAACCAATCCAGCTTAATTTTGGTATTTAATGGACTAATATAATCTAATTAGTAATCAGGAAAGATTCATTCAGGTATAATAAGATATTTCGACGAGATTCATAATTTATTCATACCATATAAATGTCTGAAGTTGCTGATGTATATATAAAAAAAAATGTATTACTTGAATATAATTTAAATACGGTAAAATCTGAGAAACAAGCATTAGTAGAAGATTGGAAGGTATCAGTTTTTTTTTTACCAAGTTCAAAAGTTCACTGCACTGTCACACACATCACTGTTAATGAATTCACTTCACTTTAACTTGTTGCACTGTCACTATTTCACTGTATGTTCAATGTTCACTGCACTGTAAATACACTATACATTCACATCTCACTTCACCGGCACTGAACACCACATCACCTTCACCATTATAACACTATAGTGAGTGTATGCAGCACTATAATAGTTATCTTAGATTTGCAGTTCTTTCAATGCACACTTTGATCAGGTAAACATCACTGTTTCCTTAACAAACACATCTATGAACTTTTCAGCATAAATCTCTTTTCACTAACTATTTTCATGTAGTGTTATTACACACTAGTATAACAATTAACTTTATTAACACTATCACTGGACACATTTTTTTTTTTAATAAATCAATGTGGTGAATATTTTTTTATTTTCATTTCAAAGCAAAAAAATCACTTTCAGATTTAGTTGTATATGAAAGAAGCACTAATTGATGGTTTATTTAACTTTTTGTTTTGTAACCTCACTGCACTTGCTTATGAAATGTCCCTTAATTGAGACAAGAAGGTATTTCAGTAACGGTCACCCTGAAAAGCCTCTCAACACCATAACTAATTCCATTCCATTGGTTCACCATCAAACTTAATTTTTTCAGCACTTTGCCCAATCCAATCACGCCCCTTTATAAACTGTTTTACTTTGTAAAACAATTGTTTCTTCCCCACAATGCACCATCTTCCCCTTGCACTTTGTACACCTTGGAAGCCACTCCCACTTCTTTTCACAATGACCACAACTATTTCAAAACTTTGAACTTACCCATCAACAGCCACTCCACTCCACTCCACTCACTCATAACCCATCGCCCATGGCACACGTTGATCCACTTATTTTCCATTTTCCCCATAATGAAGTTATCACTAAATCAAGATCACTGCACTTCACCAATGCTAATTAAACTCGAGATGTTTTATTGAGCCGACTCTTGGGTCGCATCCACTGCACTGCAGGTAGTAGCTGTAGGTAGCACTGTAGCACTAGTTACTTTATATATATATATATATATATATATATATATATATATATATATATATATATATATATATATAAATATAAATATATATATAAATTATTTACTGAAAATAAATAATTTAATTAATACCCACAGCTCCCAAATGAGTATTTAATTATGTATTGAATAATGCAAAGATTTAGTAATCCCATGAAAAATTATTAAAGGGATTTTTTTGTGGCGGGGGTTTGGTCTGCACTTGATTAGAAAATTTTATATTGAATGAACTGATCTCCCAAAACCTTCCCACCCACGTTATCACTGGAGCACTTTTTGGTTGTTTTTCCACACTGCACTTAAGGATCACTGCACTACTGATGCTTCTTTCATAACACAAATCTCACTCACTATTTATTAGAGAATAAAGACCTGGTGACCACTTCCTACAAGCACTACACACTGGACTGAGTAAAGCTTTTCTTTTTAGGTACACTGTAAGCACTGTTAAACCATGACTGCAATAAAGCAAGATGCTTATCCATCACCACTATCACAATTTTTTGAAGGGTCACTTCACTACAAGCACTTCACAAAACTGAAAAAAAAAGCTTGAGCTTATTCACAGCACTCACTTGAATCACTATCACCAATATTCACCACACTGCAACAGAGGTTCACATGCACAATTAAACACCGAATGATAATACCATTTCACTGTATTAAGAAAATATCACTACACAAGCACAAAACACAAAGATTGTCGAACTAACACATTTGTTCTTTTCTTTCCACAAGGAATTATCAATGTATGGCATTCCTTTCTTGTATAGATTCATACACTCACCACAGAAACTGATATTTGTAAAGCACTACTGAAATTCAATAATATTAAGACTATTACATATTGGATTAGCATTTGTTCAATTTTAATTCACTTACATTAAATACACTTGAATGTAACATTTAGGATACATTTTTAACCCATTAATGGAGACTCAGGCAGCTGCCCCTCGCACGATGACAATGACCAAGTGATCATCTCGAGATGTCTCTTCTGTCAGGCCAGGAGACACACGATGCAGTAAGTCCAACGAGAAGGAACAAGGAGGGAAGGCATACAATACACCCTGCATATTGGATTCCTTATTGCTAGAATTAAGAGTTATAACACCAGCTGCCTCCTTCTGCTTTAGATAAGCTACCAAATTTCTTAAAGGACGTGTCTGAACTGCAGCTTCCTCGGGTGCTTGAGGAGCTGTTGTGCTAGGCAAGGACAGGAGAATGGTGGCAGTTGACGGTGCACTAATTCTTCGGTTCACATCATCGAGGCGCGACTGATCCAATCGCAGCCTCTGGGTGATCCGCAAGAGAGGCCGCCCATCCTCATCTTGCATCATTTCA
Source organism: Metacarcinus magister (assembly GCA_029783475.1). Lineage (NCBI taxonomy): Eukaryota > Metazoa > Arthropoda > Malacostraca > Decapoda > Cancridae > Metacarcinus > Metacarcinus magister. The sequence continues at coordinate 2,368,623 of JAPQNM010000046.1, forward strand.
GCCACTTCACTATCACCCTCAATGAGATGCATTTTTGTGCCGAATGAAGAATTCTTTAAGATCAAAGAACCCTGCCAAGATGTCGTCGTTTTACGTGCAACATCTGCCAGTGTTCTAGCGCTGCCAAGACCATTGTCACTGCCACCATCACCTGCTTCAGGGCTTCTGTTTGCATGCTCGCCCTCAGGAGTGCCATCATAATCCCTATAGTCTCCCCCTCTCTGGTAATCCCCATGATACCCTCCCCGGTGGTTGCCACGCCCACGTTCGTGCCAGCCTCGGCCACGCCCCCTTCCCCGCCCATAGCCTGCCCCATACTCAGCACTATACTCTTCATAGCCCCCTGTACGTCCACTGGCCCATTCCTCTCGATATTCTCCCTCAAACTCCTTCTTAAACCCTGGGGGGAAGGTGCCAGGCGGAGGATTGACCTCAGCAAAGTCAGTCCTGAGCCTCTTGTCAGGCCCTCCCAAGGGTGAGCCTCGCATTTCCTTCACTGCAGCCTGAGCCGCGTCAAGACTCTCATACAAGATATAAGCATGATTTTCACCTTTCACATATTCAATTTTCTTTATAGCACCAAACCGATCAAATTCCTGAGTGAGTTGTGTCACAGATGTCCAGGGACCCAGACCACCAACCCACACCCTAGTGGTGGGCATCACTTTACCATATCCGATCTTACACTGAAACTTGCCGATATACTGCCCAGACAATTCGATTTTGGCACGGTGGGCCATATCCAAGTTTTGAAACCTCACAAAGGCATAGGCATTCCCTGTACCTGGTGGTGGTCTCTTAATATCTATGTCATCCACCACACCGTAGCGGCCAAAGATGCGCCGCAGCTCGTCCTCACTGATGTTGATCTCCAGGTTACCGGCAAACAGTGTGCGTGTGGCCAGAGGGTCTTCCTCGGGCGGCACATGATGCAGGTAGTTAGGGAACTTGTCACGTTTACTGTCCACCATTCCACCTCCACTACCACCACCACCGCCGCCACCACTACCACCGCCGCCTCCTCCTCCACCACCACCACCACCTCCACCGCCGCCTCCTCCTCCACCACCACGGCTTCCAAAACTATGCTTGAAGCCTCCACGTATTAGCGGCCCGTAGTGGCTATGCAGACTACCTCGGCCACGGTGCTGTCTGTAACCATATTCATCTTGCCGCAGCGGGGGAGCCTCGGCATAGTAGTCACTGTGGGGGAGGAGCGGGGGGCGGCGCCTGTCGAATCTTGGCTCATACCGATCCTCCAAGTCAGGTCCAGGGGGGCTCCTAGGGCGGTAGCTGCGGTCATAATCTGGGGGACTGCGGGAACGTCCTCTAGGGGGCCCATAGTCTCTAGCAGCTTCATACACAGGTTCAACAACAACGGGACGGTCGTAGAAGAGGATCCTAGGCTTGCTGTGTTTAGCTTCCCTTGCCTCTTCTCCACTTCTAAAATAGACGTAAGCTAAACGTTCTTCAGCCCCTAGAGACACTTTCACGCTGACATCCCCGAACCTCTTGAATTCCCGGTACAATGCCTCCCTCACCATCTCATCACTGGCCTTAGCGTGAAGGTTAGACACGCATAGAACCTTGTAAGAGGGAGGCGGTGGTGGGCCTCTTGATGGACGCCCAAAATCATCCCGGTGTAGGTCATACCGCCGCCCTGGACTCCCTCCTCGGCTGCTCCTACGACCTTCATCCTCACTACTGTCTTCATATCTTCCTAC